>VWZU01007035.1:2152-29430 GCA_013397095.1 Sterrhoptilus dennistouni | reverse complement strand
TTCCTGCCGCCTTCCCAGCCTCCTCCTGCGCCGCCTGTCGGGAGCGGGCCCGGGAGCGCTCCCTGGCCCAGGCCCGAGCAGGGGCGCCCGCGGCCCACCCGGAAGAAACTTTTTTTAAAAAAAAAATCTGGAGAAATCTCATTTTCCGGATAGCTGACCTGTATGCAGCGTGTTGGATTTGTCAGTGACAGGAATCGTGGGTCTGTAGCCGTGGGCTCTGTTTTTTAAACGTGCACGGAACTCTTAAGTTTTGGCAGAAGTGAGCAGTGCAAAACTTCCTCTCTTAAGACTTGTCTCCTGTGTGTTTGAAAGAGATGGTGATGGCACCTGGAGCGCGCAGGCCGGTGGTCAGGCTGAAATTTGAGTTTTCACAAACTATGCATTATTTTTCTGTAGTGAAGTAGAAAAATCCCAGTCGTTTTAGGTGTCTTCAATGTACAGGTTTATTCTCTTTAGTGTAAATTATATGCAGCTCGATTTTTATCTCCTTTTAAGCAAAATTATTTGTAATGCCATCCTCACCCCTTTCTCAGTATCCCCAAAACAGAAGCGAGGAATACAGAAGAGTTTGTTGGTGGTCAGTTGTCCAAACGACCCACAGATGATAATGGTATGTACTAGGATCCACAGATGAACAAGTGTAAGCTGTTACTGCAGTGCTACCTCTGTCCCTCTGGCTTAAACCTACTTGGAGAAGTTCACCAAACACCAGGTGTGATTGTTACTTGGACTTCCACAGAGAAGCGGGTTTGATTTTTGTAGTCACTGGTGTGATAACTTTTTGTTAGGTTTCACTTCTGTTGCTCTTCATCAGAATGTTTGAGACATTCTACTGTAATGCTATTTTACTTGATATTTAATTTCAGCCTCTGTTAACTTTTACAACTTATAAGATTTGTGTCTCATTGTAGAATGCAAAGTCTGGAATGGAGAATGCCGTCTTACTTACATCTTTCTATTCTTGAGGTCATTCCTAGGTGTGAGGTCACATCTCTGGCTTTTGAGGAAAAGTGAAACGGTTCTTCCTTGGTCACATTCTCTCTGTCTTCCCATAATTTCAGTGCTTGGGCTGGTAGGTGGGAATAGAACTCAGCTCCCCTGATGCAGTTGTTGTGGTTTAGACATGATGCTCTCCAATTTAGGAGAAACCACTCCGAACCATGCATCTCCCCACCCCCTGCAGCAGAATGAGAGCAAAGTTGGAGGCACAAAAGATGAAGATCATGGCTTGAGATGAGACCAATTTGCTGGAAGCAACGATGAGATAAGAAAACAGACAGTAGCAACAGCTATATAATCAAGTGAGGTGAGCAGCTCACCACTATGCAGAGCTCAAAAATACCCAATTGTCATCCTGCCCTGACCCAGGGCCCCTTCCCCTGTTTCTGAAAGATGATACAAAGTCATACCGAATAACCTCTAGGTCCTAGTTGTGGCCCTTCCAGGCTACTGCAAAGATTAATCCTGTCCTGACCAGAGCAAGGATGTAGGGTATCTCTCCCACTGAGCCTAGAGCATCTGCATTTTGATAATTCACTAGAAGGTTTGGAAAGCAGAATTTAGTATAGAATCAGATTTTTGTGTCTGGTTCCCAGATGCAGATGGTATTTCTGGAAATCATGTATGCTGGAGAAAAAATAATTGTCAGGCAAAATTAATTTTAGGATTAGAGCTACCAGCTCCAAGTTGACCTTACAGGATTGGAGAAGCAGCTACTTTGAAAATCTCTGCTGGCCTAACTTTCCTTCCATTGAATTGCCTATCTGGTGAATTACAAGTGAGCCCAGCATTTCTCTAGCCAGTGTTGCCTCAGGTGGCTCAGAGTGCCACGGAGGTAAGTTTGCAGTGAGTAAGAAGGCAGAACAAACTCAACATAGTCTAGGTCTTCTGTACTTCAGGTTCTGAACCCTGAGACCGGTGAATATTTTGCAAGCTCATTGCAGTCTGCCATTTCTGACAGCATGGCTATTAGTGTAAAAGCCTGTGCAGGAACTGAACAGTGCAGCCAAAGCACATATTGATGCTGCTGCAGCAGCTGGGTTATGGAGCCTGAGAAAAAGTTTGAGAGCAACCACAGCAGGCTAGGCCTGCTGCTTTCTGTACAAGGAACACTGTTATTTTGATTTATCTGTGTGTGTATAATGACCTTAAAGCATTGCAGTTTCAAAATAACTTTTATGTTGTGCAGCTGAGGCTGCTCTCTCCAGCGCTGCACTTTTCCTCAGTTCCCAACAACTTTCACTTTGCTAGATGTAAAAGTTCAGTTCCCTTTTGAATCCTAAGTCATAGGGCACTAGTAAAACAAGTGTTATACCCAACTAAAACTAGCAAAGTTGCTGGAGGAACTTTTTTTTTTCCCTTAGATTGAAAAAAATAGAAGAGGCACCATTTTGGTCCTGTTTTCTGTTAATGTAGCAATCATCAGTGTTTACTGAATGTATACATGAACAATGTTAAAGATAGTCTTTTGTTGATTTTGAGTTTTGTAATTGTTCCTGTTGCATACCTTCCATGATTCTTAAGGCAGTTTATTATTTATCCTAAAGTGTATGTAGTTTTCAGGATTTTCATGAGCAATCCAAGTCAGAACCTTTGTGATAGCTAAGCAACGTGAGTAACATGTGAACAGACCCATCAGACTACTGCAAACAATGATCTAGGTCTCCCCTAAAGCTTGTACGTGTATTCAGGGTCAGATTATGTGGGTTAGTACTACTATTTTCCTTAGCACTTTTTCTCGTGCTCCACGAGAAGGAGGGTAGCAGAAGGAAGTAGGAGATGGGTTAAAACTATCTCATCATATCAGCGTTTACATGATTGGGTATGGAAGTCATGTCATTCATTGTCAGTCAAGTCATTCTTTGTTAGAGAAGTGTTTATAAGTAACAAAGACCACAGAGCCTCTTCTTCGTGAAAAGAAGTGCTTAATGAGCCAGTTAATACAATCATTGAACAGATGGGGTCTCTACGAATGTGAAAGTAAGAAAAAGCTAGAGTAAGAGGCAGCTAGCGCTGTGTGTTCTGGAAGGAGGGTGTTGTATATTGAAGTCTGAAGGTTTTACTTGGGAAGTTTTCAGTCTTTGTGGTAATAAGTTATGTCAGAATTATTCAAATTTTGTTTTTCCCTGATAAGCAAATCAGTCATGATATGTATTCAACTTGATACAAACTTTGCAACAACTAGTCACATTGAATAAAAAAGAGAAACACTCATTTTCTCTATGTGTGATAAATGGTGACATCATTTTTAGATACCATTACTAAGTTTTCACTTGTGAAAAGCTTGACCATAACTACTCCGTCTAAAGAGTTACAAGTGTTCTGAACTCTAGAAAAAACTTGACTTAATTGAAAATCTAATTATCCCTAGAGAGACAAAACCAAGTTACTTTTCAATTACGAACTAGAAACAAGAAAAATCAGATGCATTTTTCTTAGGTGGAATATGCAATCACAGGCAAATCAAAACACAGCAGGGATTTTAGTTGGGAAACCTTAGATTTGTCAAGTCAAAACGAAAGACTAGTTTTTTTCCAAAAATGTTTTTTGAAAACAAAACTTTGTTTTGGATGTGTTGTACCATATGGAAATGCCTGTGTCTTGGTTACAGCTATAGTAAAGTTAATTTCCCCTCAGTAGCTGTTCCAGTGCTGTGTTTTGGATTCAGAATGAGAAGAGTGTTGATAACACACTGGTGTTTTGGGTTTTGCTGAGTCATGTTAATCCTAAATCAAGGACTTCTTTTTTCCCTGTCTCATGCTCTGCTGGGGGGAGAGGACTGGGGATGCAAACAAAACTGTGAGGGAGCATAGCTGGGACAGGTGACCTAAACAGATTGAACGGATATTTCACACCATAGGATGCCATGCCCACTGTATAAACTGAGGTAGTTACCCATAAGGGCATCTAGGTTTAAGAATGGGCATCTGGCATTAGTCAGTGGGTGCAGAGCATTTGTATTGTGCATCACTAGTTTTTCCCTTTTTATCATTATTACTGTTTATTACAGTTATCTTTTTTACCATATTTACTTTATTTTCAGTTATTAAACTTTTCTTTTATCAACATACAAGTTTTACTTTGATTCCACTCCCCGTTCCACCAGAGTGCAGGAAAAGAAGGGAGGTTTGAGCAAGTGACTGTGTGATGCTTAACTTCCAGCTGGGCTTAAAACCATGACAGCCTGATATTCAGTATGGTGGTTATGTGTAAGACTTTTTGTCCATATAAACAAGAAGCCTTTGTTTTAATGGGCTTTCTACATGTATTTCTCAGTCATAACAGGCATTCCCAAATAGCAGTCTTAATTTTTATATTGGAAATAAATGTTTAATGGCACATCTTTGAGCACTATTACATAGCTTTTGGGTTTTTTTAATTTGCTATTTTAAAGAGGACAATTGAGGTAAGAAATCAGGAAGCTAAATGCAGTTGTTTAGAATCAGGTATTTGAAATTTGCATTCTGGAAAAGCATGGTGAGTGGCTTGTTGATCTGTAGTCTAACCTCATCTTGAGACAAAAATACATTTTGTAGCTGCCTGGTTAGTTTTTCAGGCATTCAGTTAAATGTGAGATGCAAGAAGACTAAATATGTACTTTCTGTGTAAGATTGGAATTATCGGTGGAACTGGCCTGGATGATCCGGATATCTTGGAGGGAAGAACAGAAAAATATGTTGACACTCCTTATGGCAAGGTCTGTATAACCTTTTTACTTATTACTGAAATTTTTTGCCAATTTTCAAGATGTTTGTATGCTTTAAGAATTTTCAGACTGGTAAAGGAGGTGCTGGCACAACTGGTTTTAGTTGCTATGTGTTGTGGGACTCTTAGTTTGTAAAAGTGAAATATTTTTGCAAAGATGATGTGTGAAGGAGACTATACCTCGTCTCATTTTTAGATTGGATTAATTTAGAAACTCACTGCTGAATTTACAGTCAAGGGATAAACCATCTCTTTCAAATTTGTACTAGTGCGTGACCTGTATTATCTGTCTGATCAGTCCAAGAACTTTTCTGAATTGCAGAAAACTGTCCTTTGACGTATATGAGACACCGTTTTCCTTGTAACTAATGAATTATGTTTTACATGCCAATGTAAGATCATGCTTACAGCCACATAATTTGAAAAGTATTTGAAAATTAAGCTCTGAAACTGTTTTTGTGACTCTGGTACACCTGAACAATTCTCCTTTACATTGCTTCTGTCCTTTTCCTCAGCAGAAGGGAGTGGTGGCTAGGGCTGTTGCTCTGTACACAGCGCCAGGTGTGTTTTGAAGGATAATTCCTGGCACAAGGCATGTATAGTACAAACAGGCAAGACAAAGGATGAGAGAATTTCCTAGGTAGGAAATCAAGGGGGAGAGATGTTCTAGTTGTCACATGAAACTCATAGAAGAATTTGATCTTAGGTTATCATTTTGTAGGATGTGGGGAGTCTGGGTGCTTTATAATTGCTATTAGAATTATATGTTATGCAATCTACAGTACATACAAAAAAAAAAATCTGGTATCTGGTAGCAAGTGCTATTTTGTGGCTGGAAGCTTGCCATAAAACTCAGTGGTATGGGATGTGATTGAAAACCAAATCCATACCTCCACTCAAAAATGGTTTAAAATGGAGTGTAAAGAGCAAGAGAAGTTTGTATCTGCACCATAAGGAAGGGGAAGGAGATAAGTATTAAAGGAAGTGAAAACATAGTCAGAAGAATACATTTGACTTTTCTATTGTCTTTCAAAATTAATTAACAGTTTGTAATAGAATGAAAGGAACCTACCGCCTCTGTTTTCTGTACTCTGGTTTCCACAAGTAACTTTGGTCTGAAGGGGAATCCACTAGCTAAACCAAAGCAGTTGCCATTGCATTCCCTGTTTCTTGAGAGTCATGGATGTTCATCGCAGCATGGATGTGTTTGGAGAGTGCTGGCAAAGTGAAAGTAATAGTGCCCTTATAGTAGATATTAACTGAAGCTTTCCTGTCTAGGATGGAGGGACCACTTCTCCCTCACAGGGTTCTGTTCAGATCAGAGTTAAGGGCACAGTGGCAGCAGAGCATTTGAAGGTCTGTTCTGTCAGAGCACTGAGATGCCACAGGATTTGGGGGATGGAGATTCTGCAGTACAGTAAGTGGCCTACAGTAGGGTTCGGTATTCCTGAGAAGAGTAGGAGTACTTCCAGGATTGCTCCTGCACAAAGGAGTGAAAAAATCTTCATCAGCCATTTACCTTTGGTCAGTATGGAAGGCTTTTTTACTTTGTGGGGTTTTTTTACTAGTAAGTAGCTTATCTAGTGTCTTTTTTTCTGTGTTCTTCACAGAATGCAACATAAATGGCAGAAAATTAATGTTGGTTCCTATTGTGGTTTGTGAGAGACCTTGATCAATGGACTGCCTCTGTCTGAGCCTGCATATTACGCATCTAGCATAGGCTGAACTTAGAAAAGAGAGCTCATGAATATTTTTTCATTGAGAGGAATGAGAATACAACTGAGATACCATGGTATGAATCTAAGCATGAATTCGAGATAATGTCCTGAGTTCAACTGGGACTGTTAAGCTGACCTGCATGGAGTCAGGTCACAGTCGAAGAAGGAGAGCACAACCAAAGAGGAAGCTTTTATTCTTTTACCAGCAATGGCCTGCCTTCCTTTTCTCTCTCTGTAGATCTGAACTTCTGATAATCAGGCCATTGACCTGATGGTTGTTTCATGCAGGTTTCCTCCTATATTAGAATCACATTAACTTCAGTGACTGAATGCAGTTTCCAGTTCAGCAGCTGATGGATCAGCCTTAGTGTAAGATGTGCAGAGCTTAGTCCACAAGTTACAGTTGCACAAAGTGCAATGGATTTCCATTGAAGCAGAAACAAGCCTCAAATTCAATTGGTGTTACTGGGTGGATCAATATTCACTTACTTTGCTGGTGAGACTATTTAGTATTCAGGAAGGGTTTCACAACCTACCTCTCATTTTAGAACTACGTAGTTGAGAGGAACAGCTATTGCTGAATGCAAGAGGGCAATTTTATTTTTATTTAAGTGTGTCTTGAGAAGTTTAAAAGTTTATGGTTTGTTACTATATTTTCCTAAAGGCATGTTTTGTTCTTGATTGTTCTGGAATAAACCCAAATTGGGACTTTGCTGCCATAAAGATACTTCTTCATAGAGCTGTGAAAACAGTGGAGAGATAATCTGCCTGAAAGTTAAAAAAGTCAAGGGCTTAATTTAAATAAACTTCAGAACTTTATGATCTTTTATTTCCCAGGAGAAACTGAGATGAAACATCAACCTATTTAGTTCAAGCAAAACTAGGAAGAACGAAAATGAATGAATGTCAAAAGGAAATTGCAAAGCGTAATTACTAGAATGTATGTCCATTTCGTGCTGTCATGTAAAAATGCAAAGCATACAATTCCATTATACTTAAATCTTGGGGTTTAATTCTTAACTTTCTAGGCAAGAAAACTTGTACCAAAAGATTTTTGACTGAAAATCTTTCTGGGGTAGATGATCCTTGGTACCTTTGACATTTGACAGCAGCAAAGTAGATTTTCCTTTAATGAAAAATTCTGTTTTCTTTTCTTTCAAAAGATTAATAATAGCTTACATTCTATTCATATGGAATCTGTGAAATGTCTTCTGCTTTGGCTTTCTTGAATCCTAAGAATCGTTTAACTACAAAATTTAGCATTAGGAATGTGGGAAATACGGAAAAGTTTAAAGGAAACTATTATGATATTTTTTTTCTCTGCGTTGACATTGGTCCTCCTGTGATCTATCAAGTTACATTACTAATAGTGAAAGTGCAGAAAAAACTAGGTAAGCTTATTATATTAGTCTCCTACAGGATAATAGATGCTGTTCCAAGCAATTTTACATCACTGAATTTTGAAGCTCCTAAAAAGCTTTGTTCGGGTATATTTTCAGTTAGATTCTCTTCCTTTCTGGATGACAGATCTTGTTCTGAATCATCTTCCCTGGTGGGCAAGAGATCTTCCCACTCTAGAAAATTATTCTAGGGGCTCTGTGTCTTTTTCTGCTCATGAATATATCTGGGAAACGAAGCAGAAAGTTCCACCTTTCAATTGAGTGGTATTTGCTTGCACCAGGAAAACCTGACCATGTAACATAATACTTAAGCTCCTCTTCTACCTCCCCAAAACAATGTACATTGTTGATTCCTAAACTGGCTCACAGGTAGAATGGAGGCTTGCAGAACCTCTGAAATTATTTTTTCATCACAAGTGTTCCACGTTCATTCTGTTTTCTGTTCCAGCTAGTCTCTGAGGTGAGACCAAGGGAAAAATGAATTCTCTAGACACCACATGAACAGTACTTTTTGCATATTTATATTATAGACAAAGGAGATTTATTCCAATTGTTTGTTCTTGTAATAATTTGGGGTTAATTGCCCAGAGTTTTATTCTTCTTTTCTGTTTTTGCAAAAATGAGTAATGTATATCTGACTTGGATTTTGTGAAAAGAGGGAAGTAATTAAATACATTTATGAATTTCTAATGTCTGAGAACTTTTTATTGGACCTTTTATTAAATCCTCCTTTAAAAACACAGTGTTAGAGCTTTGATTTCAAATTGCTCCATTGGAAGTTTTTATTATTTTATCATCACTCCTGGCTATGACTGAGATAATAGTAGAGAGGCACAGCACTTGGAAAGAACTTGTGGGAGAAAGAAAGCAGAATGGAAGTATACACTAGCTATGTTGCATGGTTTACACATAGTTTGAAATGTCTGTTTCTAGAACTTTATGCACATATCAATAGTTGGTCCTGTCTTATTCAATCTCTTTACCAGCAATCTCGATGACGGGATAGCATGAACCCTAAGCCAGTTTGCAGATGACACGAAACTGTGGGCAGTGACTGACACACCTGAAGGCTTTGGTGCCACTCAGAGGGACCTTAGTCTGGAGAACTGGGCTGAGAGAAACCTGATAGGGTTTAACAAGGGCAAGTTTAGAGTCCTGCTCCTGGGGTGGGAGTAACTCCAAGTGCTAGCACAGCTGGGGGCTGACCTGCTGGAAAGCAGCTCTGTGGAGAACCTGAGGTGCTGGATGACAAGTTCACCCTTTCAGTCAGGAGGGCCAGTGCTGTCCTGGGGTTCAGCAAATAGAGTGTGGCCAGCAGATCAAGGGCTGTGATTCCCTCTCTACCTGGCCCTGGTGAGGCTACATCTGGAGTGCTGTGTTGAGTTCTGGGTTCCTCAGTACAAGAAAGACAAGGAGCTATTGGAAAGGGTCTGCAGAGCTGTAGAGGTGATTTAGGATCTGGATCTCTTTCTTGTGGGAAGAGACTGTGGAAGCTGCACCTTCTTAGTCCAGAGAAGAGAAGACTGAGAGTTGATCTTGTCAGTACATATAAATATTTCAAAGGTGAGTGCCCAGCAGATGATACCAGACTCTTTTCAGTGGTGCTCAGTGGCAGGATAAACAGTAATGGCCGTAAACTAAAACACATTATGAGGAAGAATTTCTTTACATGGAGGATGGCAGAGCACTGGAACAGGCTGCCCAGTGGGGTTATGGAGCCTCTCTTGCTGGAGACACTCAAACCCCACCTGGATGTGTCCCTATGTAACCTGCTCTAGGCAAGCCCGCCTTGGCAGGAAGGCTGGATTAGCAGATCTCCATAGGTCTTTTCCAAGCCTAACAATTCTGTGATTGTGTGATCCTTATTTAATATCTTTTAATGAATCATGATGCAGTATCTTCAATTCTTTTCTTAAACTGTCCTCTCACCATTTAGCAGTCCTTTGTTTGTTCCAAGTATTTATTCTTCTCTTCAATTTTTCTAGAAATCATGTGCCAAAAAGATAATCAGTGTATCACTTGGAAAATGTGCAGAATGCATTTTGTGGAAATTAGTGCAAAGATGTCAGGTGTCTTGCCCACCAGACAGTACTGTTACACAACCATCCTGAAGCCTTTTGAAGTGCTAGGATGTGAGAAGATAGGGAGGGAAACCCTGGCTGCAGCAACTAGATCTTGAAGCCTGTGAATTTGAAGGCTGTTATGTTCTTTCTGCACTGTCAATGTATGCCAGAATTCAGTGGAGTACTGTGATGGAAAAGAATATCAAACTACGCCAAGTCTTTTGAAAATGGATACGAAGTTAAATCTACCTCTTGCAATAAACTTGAATTAAAGCCCAGTCTTCAATTTAGTGACCTTTTTGATGGGAGACAAGAACTTTTGCTAGAAATCCTCTTGAGTTTTTAAGAGTATTTTTGTGGTATTTTGGAGACTTAAGTCACCAGTTTTAATAAGTGCTTATTACTTAACACAGCAAATGCATGTAAACAAAACAAAATTCCAAATGCTAATTTTTGTGAACCTTCATTGTTATGGAAAGTTGCAATGGCAAGTTGCCTTGGCCACTACACAGCAAGGCTTTTGCCCTGTGTGAAATTTCACTCTTAAAGCCATGTTTGTTTGAGAAGAGTATATGTAAGGTACAGAATAAACACTTAAATATTAATACTTAAATATTAACAGGAGTCTTGGGAAAAAAGAAAAATAAGTCAGAATAACTACTAAACAGTAGTTATAAATTTTCTGGAATGTTTCCTTTTTTAAAAAAGAAATAGCAAGTGTCTGCCAGAATTTAAACATTGATGATTGAGTAAGTTGGAGTGCTTTGGGGAGCTTTCACATGAGTAATTACCAAAAAGAGCTGTGCAATAGGAAGTAGGTGATGTTTTTATTAGAATTGGTATCTTGTGACTCCCATATCACTTAATTGTCAATTGCTGCTAATTTTCAAGCGGATAATAAAATCAACAGCTGTAGAACTAAAGCATAACAATTTTGTTTGTTTTCTGTCAAGTAGCTGGCAACAGAACATTTCTGAATGCAGATATGTGAGTCAAGACACAAACTTGTGATCAGTAAATAAAACACGATTTTGTTAGTAGCTGTTTTAACAAAAAGGAAAGTTACAACATAGTGTATTTCAGATGTCTGAAGGCCAGGAGCAGAACACAGCCCCTAGAGCAGTTAATTTATTGTAATAGTGGTTGATGACTTGGACCCATTTACGTGGCAAGGAACGTGTTCCAGCTGGACAGCTAAAATAAAAATGCTCTGTTGTCCTGGCTGGTTGGTAGTCAGGAAGGTTGTATTTTATTGTTGTATAGCTGTAAGAGAAATCTCTGGTTGAAGCAAATACAACACTGCTTCTGCCACTTATGTACCAGAATTTCTCAGTTATATCACGTTTCATTCCCAAAAGCAGGACTCCTAGCAGCAGGGAAGAGTGAGTTTTTCAGGAAGCTGGGAGTGAGTGAGGGGTGGGTTGGAGGAATCCAGAACTCCTCACAACCTACTGTAAGCCCAAGTTAGAAAGAGGACAGAGAACGGTGAGTATTATGGAAAAGCACAGGTTAAATGTTTTTTATGTTGGAAGGGGGCTTTAGTAGAGAATGGCACCTATTTAGCAAAAAAGAAACTTAAGTAGTTTACAGAAAAGAGTGAGTCATGTTAACCAATTTGATGATAACATGTGCATGCTACAATTTTTGTGTTTGAAATACTCTTTTGATACATTAGAAAGTATTACAGTTTCAAACCCCGAAATAAAGATTTGCAATGTAAATGTTAGTATGAACACAGAAAATTTGTGGTAATCCTTCCTGTCTAAAGTTCGATCTTCCTGTTCCAGGCTGTTTTACTAATCTGCCGTATCAAATTACAGAGCTAAGGTATGAAAACATCAGAGTACAATGGTAATCAGGATTTTCTTTCATAACTGTTGCACTTATTTTAGGTAGTAGTAAAGGTTTGTAATGTGGTTGTCAGGCAGTAACTCATTCTTATGTGCTTGTTTTGCAGCCATCGGATGCTTTGATTTTGGGAAAGATCAAAAATGTGGACTGTGTGCTCTTAGCAAGGTAAATGAGCATTGTAAGGGGTTTGTATTATGCATCTTTAAGTTTTCTCAGAATTTTTTCATTGGATGAACTGAATTTCTACTCTGATATCACCTTGCTCTGTGAGGTTGCTAGCACAGTCTGGCACAAGTTTGGATTTTTCATAAGCAAATTTGATGCTGCAAGGACTGAGAGTACTAAAATTGCTGTCTAGGTTAGATTAAAAAATCCAGTGGGAGGTATTGCCCTAGTAAGAATGGCAAGCCTGCAAGGCCACCTGCTAGGATGATAGGTAGATGTTACTGATAACCTTATGAATTAATTTATCTGCTCACTATGCTTGCAGATTTCCTTTGTGAAACAGAGAACATGCCAGCTTCAGATGAGCTGTGTTGCTGATACCACTGTAAACTCATCGAAATCATTCCCTTAGATTATTGAGTCTCTTGCTGTTACAATTAATTGCTTAGGGGGCTGCACCCTCTGCAGTTCTCCCTCTCTATGTAATTTTTGATGTCATTCAGACATCTTATACTATACTTGAAGAGGTTCTGGAAGCAGGATCTGCAGGTGAATGTGTGGAAATTTCACACTGGTGTTACCATGGATGCCTAGGACCAACGTGCTACTAAGCTTAAATGTAAGAATACTAACACAGTTGGTGGCATTTGGGCAGAATGGACAGGGCAGGTGCTGATAACAGGGTCTATTTGCAGGCCAAGTCAAGATAATTAATCAAGCACAGGATCCATCCAGGGAATCTAGGCAGAAGCTGTAGAAGGTGAGAGACAAGGATGTAGCATGTGTCTAAAGCCCATCCCTCTCTGGAGACAAACTACAGCATAGGTCTGAAGTCTGTGAGTGAGTGTGAGTGAGACCAGGTTGGGGACTAGCACACTGTGACATAGCTCAGGCCAGGAGCAAAGACTGAGCTTGGAGGCAGGAGCACCCAGGCTCACAGGCTTCAGGAGATTCTGTGGAGGCCCAGGGTGAGACTGGCCAGGGCACTTAGGGCCCAGTGGTGCACTCAGGGCCCTGATTTTTTTAATTTCAGTGTTCTTCCATTAAAGCTGCTGATTGCTAACCGTGTCTGCAACTACACTTCTGTCTGTGGTTTTACTTTTCTTATCTTTCATGGACTTTGCTTGTGCATTTTACTGCACTTGGACAACATTTTTCTTACTTTCTCAAATGAACTACTGAGTCAAGTTCTCATAGCTGTACTGTTTCAAACTAGATCTTGGACCGCAGATGTCTGAACAGCTTGGCTGTGGTTTACCTTCTCCCTGTGAGTTTACTTTTAGGGCTAAGGTACCTGCAATTTTTTCTTTTGTGTTTTGGCTTCTGAATCAGATTGGGGAAAAAAGGCATGTGTATTATATAAAAAAGATTATGACAGCAACTGCCATAAAACAATAAATCTATGTGCCTAGTAGCTTATCAGAAGTGGTAATGACAATATGGGAATCCTGACTGACAGTGCTTGATCATGTTGTCTACAGTTCCTGAATGATCAAATTCTTAGGACTTTTTGGCCTCTGAAAAATGTCAGTTGGTAAATTAAATTCCTTCTTTTACATGGTTGAAAATAATTTTCTAATGTATTTAATCATGTAAGTGAGGTGCTTCTGTAGCAATGCCAGAGGTAGCACAAAAGCTTGTGCTTATAAGACCAAGTATTTCCTGTCTTGCTGAAAAAGAATACTGCAGCAGTGTGAAGTCATTCTTAAAACTTATGAAAGCTGCCAGATCACTTAAAGATCAATGAGAAGAATGTGATGATTCTACTCTTTTCCTTGGAAAGATGACAGATTAGAGCACAGTACTGTGATGTGCCACTCTTTGTGTGGGAGAATACAAGCGATGTTTCTGGGCACATTCGTCTTTCTTCAGCAGAAAATTTGTGGAGATGTATTTAAATCTTAAAAACTCCCTGTAGTGTGTGGAAAACGGGTTTCAGAATCTATGGAACTGACTTAGAAGATTCGGAGAAAAATGGTTATTTTAGTCTTGAAGCTGCTGAGTTATATTTGAATTGTATTTTTAAGATTGTCTTCATTACAGTCTTGAACTTAAAATTTTGCATTTAAAGAAAATTATACCCCTGCTTCTTAAATTGAATTCCAAGAGCAGCTCAATACATTTAGGAAAACAAAATATACTGGAGGTAGCTGAAATGGTCAGTTCCACTTTCAATATTGTTAGGGGAAATATGTTTCCTGAAATTCTCCTTATCTGGGAGAAGGAAGGCAATTTCAGTCTGATTTATTTTACTCTCTTGCTTCATGTATCATTGCAGACATGGAAGGCATCATACAATTATGCCATCAAACATCAATTACCGTGCCAATATTTGGGCATTAAAAGAAGAAAATTGTTCCCATGTATTAGTGACTACCGCCTGTGGTTCATTGCGAGAGGAAATACAACCTGGTGATCTTGTCATAATTGACCAGTTCATTGACAGGTGAGTAAGAAGGAGGAAAAAGAGGACAAATGGGGTTGAACCATATAATAACATATTCATGTTACATTAAGTTTTTGTAAAATTAGATGATAGCCTCAGTTCTTCTGTCAAAAAGTGAAATTCATACAAGAAAATATGATAGGAAATGGGAATGCGATTATAAGAAGTTCCATTCTAACAGACACAGAAGTACCAGACTTTGAAGAATGATCATAAATGATCCATAAAAGAAATCTGTTTCAGATGTGGGAGAGAAACATGGATAAGATCACAGGCCATTCCAAGCTTCATTAAAAATCTGAAATGAAATGGAGAGATACAAGAAAGCATAGTAGTAGTCAGCTAGGAAAAGTATATATCATAATAATAACATAATGACATAATAATAATAATGAGGTCCTGCACAGGAGAGATAAATGCAACACAGTAGCAAAGGAGAGGCAGTTGTTTTAAAACAAGAATAGATGCTTGCATATCTTATTTATTAAGAATCGTAAGGAGGTAAATTTGTTTCCAAAGTCTCTGTACGGTAGCCTTGATTATTTGGCTAGAAAAATTCAAGCAAAGCTGGGGGCAAAATAAAGCTACATTTAAAGATCACCAACAACACCAATAATTCAAAGATCTGGTTGCACATTTTAAAGGTAAATTTACTTCTAATATTTATAGATGCATTATATCATGAAGTCTTATTTGGGTATTCCACCTAATTTGAAGTACTTAAAATGGCTTATGCAGCTTCTTTGGGCATTTGTGGTGGTGCTGGTAATATTTCATTGCCAACTGACTATGTAAACCTAGATTTGTTCCCAGCACTGCAGTGCTATTCAAGTTTTGACTTACTGATTTTTCTTCTGTATATGTAACTGAAATGCCTTTTTTCATGGGAGAGTGGGTTTTAGATACAGTGTATCTAAATTACTAAGTACCATGCAGGGGCAAGCCCCATATAAAATGATTCCTGTTATACTAGAGTTGATTTATGGGTGAATATCAGCTATATTGCTGATAATGGGGGTTTTTTAGTATTGATACTGATTTATGTAGAAAATATATTAAAGAGATTTGGTACATGGTTTGGATGATTGTGAGTCAAGCACCAGTTATTTTGACTGCATTATCACCTAGCAGACTTCTGAGTAAGTGATGAGAGCCTCTCTTTGCCATTGGTGAACCACACCTGGAGTACTGTATCCAGTTCTGGGCTCTATAGTGCAATTTAGACATGGACATAGTAGAGAGAGCCCATCAGTGGACTGTGAAGATGTGTAAGGACTAGAGCATCTCTTCTAAGAGGAGAAGCTGAGACAGTGGGACCGTTCAGCCTGGAGAAGACTAGACTCAAGGGGAATATTATTGACCTGTAGAAATACCTAAAGGGAGGATGCATCGAAGAAGCCAGGGTCTGTCCAGCAGCACCTAGGATCAGAGACAGTAGGAACAGACTGAAACACAGGAGGTTCCCTCTGAGCATCAGTGAACACTTTTTACTGAAGGTGACTGAGTACTGGCACACGTTTCCCAGAGAGGTGGCACAGTCTCCATCCTTGGAGATAACTCAAAGCCATTAGGGTATGGACCTGGACAGCCCATTCTAGGTCAACCTCCAGTGACCTCCAGAGGCCAGTTCTACCTACCATTACTGTTCTGTGATCTGTGTTTTCATTTAGAGTTTATTCAGATGCCCGCCAGTAGTAATGTAGCCTATTTATGAGCAGTGTTTCATTTGGGCAAGTGAGTTTTCGTTTTGATGTAGGCAAGTGGAAACTTGTTGTGACTTGTTAAATGGCATCAGGAAACCAAAAAGCTTCTCAGAAAAGCATGTGAAAATGTTTCAGTGTGGAAAATTATATGTCATATGAATATTAAAAATCATCCCAAACTTGCAGTTTAATTAAGAAAAATGATACATTGTAATAGTCTGTCTCTTTTGACAGCTGAATTTTTGTGTCAAATCTTCTTTTCATCATGTTCTACACCAGGGAATGTTAGACTGCTGGGTCTTTGTAGATAGAGTCTGCATTTAGCCCTTCACAGCAGTCTAAGAGTGATTGTATTTTATAAATCATTATGCCAACACCACTGATGGGATGATATGTTCATGGGACAGAATATTTTAATTATACCCCAAAGTCTGAAAACATGGAATTTTTCCAAAATCTCTTCTAATGAAAGATCAAGGTAATGCAAACAGTGTTAATAGTCTTTGAAAGAAGATACTGGTTAAATTTGCAAAAACAGCCAGTAATTTTTCTTGAAAGGTATTCTGGCTTCTCTATAGTGGTTAACCCCTGCCAGGCAGTACACAGAGAAGTTGTGTTCTGAGTGGCAAGGGTTTACTGAGGCCATCATTAAAATCAGTGCCTTTTGGTGTCCAGATACCTTTTAGTATCTAGGCTTTCTTTATATATATTCTCAATAGGGAGAATTCCTATTCTTAATTCTCCTTACAGGTGTGAAGCAAAAAGAAGGAATAGTGGATAGAAATGGGAGAAGAGCTAGAACTGTGCAGAAATCTGTAGGCAGCAACTATAATTTGCTCTCCTTGGGCAGACACACTGAAATTAATAACAGGATTGCAATATAAGGAATTGTGGAGGATTTCTGCCTAGCATGGGTTTCTTACAGTGTGAAACACTGAATGGGTGTAATTAGAACTACATAAGATCTCCAAACTTTTGAAAGCCTAATTCTTCAGGTCATTACCACACCTAGTGTTTGATTCCATATATGGTCTCTGCTTTCTTTATGCTTATTATTTTGTGTATTTAAACAATAAAGGATACCATTAATTAAATAAATACAAAAATTCATATATTGTGTTCTCCATGCTTCCAAATCCAAAAATAACCACTTGCTACTATAGGCTGCAAAAGTGGTTCTTTAAACAGGTACTTCAAAAATCCAGGATAATTTTTTTCTGCCTTTGACTCCTGTTAGTTAATCGCAGTACTGTTAGTCAGTTGACTACATCAGACCAATTGGGTGCTTTTGAATACTTCCTGTTTGGTTTGCTGCTCATATTTGCTAGGAAGAGAAGAGCAAGACAGTAACTACTTACTTGAATGACTGAGCTCACTTGTGGAGATGCAGAAAATAGCTTCCTGTAACAGATGCCAGTTTTAATGTTTCTGTTCTCTGTGTCATAAGCAAAACTACAATTACTGCAGTATTGTTACACCCTGTAAATTTATTTTGTAGGAGTTTCTTTCAGTGTCCCTGAAGATGCAGAGCATGCTGAGACTGCTTTTTATATGCTTATGCCAGTCTGAATTTAGATTTTGTTCTTTAATTACCAATAGTTTGATAATTCAACATTACTGAAAGAAGGAGTAAGGTGATGATGGAAGTGGTAGAGGGCTGTTTGTCACAGATGTAAATGACTAGTTGTTCATTTATTTGAGTTGCATTTTGTTTCCTAGAATCAGTCATAGTCAGAATTGCCAGAAAATCCTTCGTTACTGTGATAAAATCAAAATGAAGGAGCAAAAGCCACCTTACTGTTGGATTAAAAGTGTGGCTGTTGCTGCAGGTACAGGGGCTTAGTGTGATTTAATATCCAGGTGGGTTTAAACTACAACAGATGCAGAAGAGAAATTATCTAAGTGTGAACACATGTTGTCCATTGCTCAGAGCAGTATTTACTGTTGTTACTTATTCCCGTGCAGTTTGTATGAATAGTGCTAAACGTAGTGGGATTTCTTTAGGAGGCCGTGTAGTCATATGGCCATTCTCTTCAAAGAACACAGGATATCTGAAAGTCAGATATCAATATTTATGCATATTAGACTTTTCCTTGGGCTTTTCTGACTGAAAGTGCCTGACTAACAACATCTGAACTACTATAATGCAGGGAATGGATGGTGGCTTTTACCATTTCCTCCAACTCTTCCTCCAACTCCAATTCATTAGCAGACAAAATAGAAAAATATGAAAAATCACATATAATCTATTTGCAACTTCTCCTTATCCCATAAAGGAAAAAATAATTTTAGTGTTTCAACTATTGTGACAGCTCTATCTCATTTTCCAGATGTTTTTAACTTGTCCATCTCTTTCCTATTTTATAATCTCATTCTTAAGGCGACCCTAGTGATGCTTTTTTTTTGTTGAAAGCTCCTCTGGCATATAACTTATATTTAAAATCTTCTTTTAAATCTTTCCTAGTGACTTTATTGAGGAGCTGTTATAAAAAGTATTACCAGCAGATACTTTGTGTTTCAACTTTGGATTGAATTTGCTATTCTTTATTTTCTTCGGTAAAGCACAATATGTGACACACTGCAGGGAAGAAGGCAATGTCTGAGAACATTGTTCTCGATGATTTGCACCATCCAATTGGATGGCTTAGCTTGAGGAAGTGCATTTGAGGGTAAAGTGGTAGTGAGTAGCAGTTCCATGTGTTCCAAAATGGCATGGTGGATGGTAATTTCAACAGGTTTGACTATTTCCATCCATTGAAAGAAGAGAGAAAGAGGATTCTTCTACTTGGAAGCTGCCACTGCACATGTGTGTAATCTTTCTTAGAGCATGAAGACATCCTGTTCCAAGGCTTTTCTTGTTGAATTCACACTTCCTTTTTGCTGGAAGCTGTTTCCTGTAAATTCCCATCCTTTCAATGTAGGAATGCAGTTATATGAACAAGTTCTATTTCTACTAGCCTTGAGATTTTATTCCTTCCCTTTCTTAAAGCTTACTTACACTTTTTTCCAGGGGTTACATGCCTGACTGTTAAATTAGCTGATTGTTTTGCAGTAGAATCTCGTCACAATAGGGCTGTTTGTGTCATTTAGGGGCAAATCAGCTTTTCACTGTCTTGGTTAACAAAAGATTTTCTTAATGAATTGGCAATGAACTAGGGGGGTAACAGTTTTATACTCTTCAGCTCAATTCTCAATGGTTTGTACCTTTGAGAGAGGAAGGAGAGGATTGCAGGTGGTCACTAATATCACACTGATTTTTTCTTCTGCTCCCAGGGATTCTGTATTTTTTGATTTGTATCAATGTGTTGCTTTCTCTTTCTGTTGTTCTTTCTAAGCAAGTTTTCTGCTTTTGTAGGACAACTAAAAGACATTGTACTTTATATGATGGACAGCATTCTGCTCTCTCAGGAGTGTGTCATATTCCAATGGCTGAGCCGTTCTGCACCAAAACCAGAGAGGTTAGTGAATTCTGTAATAGTACTAAGAAATGTTGTTTTTATGGCACTTACTTGTGGTATATTAGTCTAATTCTGCATTCTTAAAATACAGAGGCAATATGCACCTCTTTATCCTGTTTCTCAGATACATCATGGTATTAAGGGCTAATGTGACATTTGGAAGGCATTGGAAGTAAAAGATCATGTGTCTGTCTTCTTACGGGAGGTATGCAGAAGAAGTCTGTTGGCAACATAGATTTCCCCAGTCTTAATAACTGGACATAAGATCAAGGTGTTTATTTATCAAGTAACCAGCCAAGAAAGCAAAAAAGTAAACAAAGCAGTTAGGATTGGAAATTAGTTCCCTTTTTTTTTCTGAATAAAGCTGCACCTATGGTAGAGGCACTCTACTTACTTAAATATTTAAATAATCTTTTAACATTCACAGAAATTGCAGTATTGCCTTTGTGTGCTGTTGTACATTGTAGAGGTGGGTTGTGGTGGAGAGTCAAGGCTTAGGATGTTAAGCATTGAAACAAGCCAAATTACATTTGCCTTCTATTACTATTTGTTGCTCTCAATTGTGTCACTTGAAGATTTTCAGGCTTCTCAGTCTAGAGAGTGTGAAACACTTCTGTATTTTTCAGCACCTTTATAAGCTTCTGGGATGAGTGTATCTTATTAATATGTCACCTTAATGTATTCCCCTCATGAGGAAAAATTGAGGAAAAAGGAAGGTGAAGGAATTAGAAAAGGAATTAATATATTAAACTGTGTGTTTTGTGCTATTGTGGAATGCTCTGATCAGGAGCTGCGAGAAGGTACATTCTTCAGAGGAACAGGAGTACTTACAGAATCAGTCATATTCATCTAAGAGTCCTGCTCTCTGCAATCAAGACAAATTGTGAAGCAGGTGGCCCAATCTTAACCCAGAGCATGGATGAATATTTGGGCTACTGAGCTATTCTGCTTTTGTCACCAAATTGCTTCAGAGTCATTATGTGCTATTTTTGTTAATTGACCACACTGTGGTTTAACTGGGAATCAAAGTGTTTTACAATGAGCTAAAGATACTTGAAGTCTTATGGAGAAACAAATGTATATTACACATGTGCATGCTTTTGCCCTTCTTTCATTAATCAGTAAATTAGGAAAAATACTTTGTATTTGTCTTGCAAGAAGAGCCTAGCCGCATGCTCTTACCAAAGGTTAGTTGGTATTTTGTTACTTTCTACTGTCAGCGTGATGTCATGTCACAGCAGATGCAAGGAGCTTATTAAGAAATGGATTAAAAGGTGTTATTACTTTAGTGATTGGCAGTACTTCACATTGTCATTTTAAAAAAAAGTAAGTACTCATACATAAGAGTTTTCCTGAGACTGCAGGGAACACATGCCAAGACTAGTTTTCTTTCAGTTGTTAACTAGCTAGAGATGTTTTTTGGGTTTTACATTTTTTGAAAAGCCAGCATGGAAATGTGCCTTTTCAAACAGAGAAAAAGCATTTAGGTACTCCCCAGTCTCACACGTGATCATTATTATCTCATTAACCTGTGCATTCTAATCAGCCTGAGAGATGTTTTAAAGAACATATGGATTTTGAGCTCTTTGTGAGACTGGGAAAGGAGTATTTTCACTTAATTTGAAAATACCAGATAAAAGTGATTTAATTTTTTTTACTGAAACTATGTCTGAAAATTATTGGGATAATTTCAGTGCAGTTTATCCTAATTTAGAGGAGTTTTGTAGATAAATGCAATAATAATAAAAAACCCAAAATTGTGAATGTAACGTATTTTAAGGAATTTTGCATCAAAACATCTGAAACCAAATTGTATTGCATTTGTGCAAATACATTAAAATGATCTGGTTTAGTTGGTTTATGCACTGTAAGTTAAATGAGAACCTAAATGAAGTTAATATTTTTCTCTCAGAAGTCTTGAATAATGTAGGGTATCTTGGGTATTGGTGCTTTTAGAAAACTGAGGCTCAACACAACATCTTATAGGCAGTAAAGTTAGAACTTAGTAAAGAGTTTCAGAAAGGTACTGCTCACTTGTGGTTTTGTCACATCAGTTGGTCTGTTGATTTATCAACAATGTAATTAATTGGCATTCAGCTAAACATATATTCAGAATTAAAAGCATCAATAGAGGAAAATATTAGGTGTGATTAATTTTAGATCAACTTACAGCACAGAATGAATCACAGAATATTAAGGGGTTGTAAAGGACCTTAAAGATTATCTAGTCCCAATTGCCACTGCCATGTGCAGAGGTACCTTCCACTAGAGCAAGTTGCTCAAGGCGTAATCCAACCATGCCTTGAACACTGCCGATGTTGCAGCATCCACAGCCTCCTTGGGCAGCCTGTCATAGTGTCTCACCACCCTCACAGCAAAAAGTTTATCCTAATATCTGACCTAAATTTTCCCTCTTTCAGTTTGCACCTGTTATTCCTTGTTTTATCACTACAATTCCTGACGAGGAGTCCCTCTCCACCTTCCCTGTAGAACCCTTCAGATATTGGAAGGCTGCTGTGAGGTTTCCCCACAGCTTTCTCTTCTGCAGGCTGAACACCCCCAGCTTTCTCAGCCTGTCTTCATAGGGGAGGTGCTTCAGTCCCAATTTCGTGGCCTCCTCTGGACTTGTTCCAACAGTTCCATGTTTTTCTTACAATAAGGACCCTGGAGCTGGATGCAGTGTTCCAGTAGGGTCTCACCAGAACAGAGCAGAGGGGCAA
Organism: Sterrhoptilus dennistouni; assembly: GCA_013397095.1. Classification (NCBI taxonomy): domain Eukaryota; kingdom Metazoa; phylum Chordata; class Aves; order Passeriformes; family Zosteropidae; genus Sterrhoptilus; species Sterrhoptilus dennistouni. The sequence continues at coordinate 7,202 of VWZU01007035.1, read as the reverse complement.
AATCCCCTCCCTTACCCTGCTGGCCATGCTGCTTTGAATATACAGCCCAGGATCCCACTGCCAATGTGCTGTGAGGGCACATTGCTGAGTCATGTTGAGTTTTTCATCATCCATTTCCCCAAAGTCCTTCTCAGCAGCGCTGCTTTCAATTCCTTTTTCCAACCTGTAAGTGTTTCAGGTGTTGCCACAACCCAGGTATATAGTGCAGAATTACCTGTTTACGTGCATCTGCAGTGGCAGATGTGGGTACTCCAGCTTCATGTTGTTGTGCTGCTCCACAAAATCCACTGCTCCACACAATCCACTGATCCACATGCCAGGGAGAAGGCATCTCACCTGTTACTCTGTTACTGCTTGTTGCATATGTTTGTGTTGAGTGCAGGCTTCTCACAGTGTTTTGCAGGGAAGCTGTTCCATGTGGCATAAGTCATAATGCTAAGAAGTTGCTTCTAGTGGTATCAGACTAGGTTTTTCACTGCTGCTGTGTTATAAAAGTCCCTCCTGGCCTACCACAATTTTTGGTGGTGCTTTTGTTTTCTTTTCTATCTCTCTTTTTTTGTTGATGGCCATTTTAAATAGATGTCATCCTAGTTCCTTTCACTTTCCTACTCAGGAAAGTGATGGGTATCCTAGTCCCATTTACTAGGCTGGTATCCTTTTGTTCCAGCTGTATCAACTGGCATTTTCTAGGCCAATTACCAAGAGACAAAGTCAGAATTATTTCTACCATATATGAGGTTCTCATTGGAACTAAAAAACCTGATGGAAGTACACACTATATGTCCAGTATACAGCTCAGCCACTGGATGGGAAAATGTAATAATTTCTGTACAGATTCCCAGGGTACCCTTTTGAAGTATGTGCTTGTAGAGTTTTATTTTCAAAATGTAAATTTCCTGCTACTGTTTACACTGGCTCAGCTCCACCATGTGATAATGTAGTGCTCAGTGGAATGCTTTTACCTGCAGTTCTGCTTGCAGTGTAGGCACAGTCTAAATGTGCAAAAAAATTCTGTTTCCCAGTCTTCTTGGTCTGTATTGAAAGCAGTAATCCAACTGATACTAACAAATTCAGATGAATTCAAATACATCCCTCTTGGTAGAATAATTAATTTTTCTTGTTCGGTGAGGAAAACAAAACTCATCTTTGGTTTTGGACAGCTGTAGCATATGAAATATGACTACTTTGTATAAAGCTAACTTCTTTTGTGTACGGGTTTTTGATGGGATGCAAAAGCAGCGCATGAGGGGAATTATTTCCTTTCCTCGACACTGTGATGTTTTGCAGGTTCTTATTGAGACTGCCAAGAAGCTGGGGCTCCAATGTCATTCCAAGGGAACAGTGATCACAATTGAAGGCCCACGTTTTAGCTCTCGAGCAGAAAGCTGTATGTTTCGCAGTTGGGGAGCTGATGTTATCAACATGACTACAGTGCCTGAAGTGATTCTTGCGAAGGAAGCTGGAATGAGTTATGCTAGTATTGCCATGGCAACAGATTATGACTGCTGGAAGGAACATGAAGAAGCAGTGAGTGAAACTTTTTTCCTCTGGTGTTGTCCAAAGGGATTTGGATGAAAATGTGTAGGTTTTGATAAGAGATGACATACTGTACTAAATCTGTTCTTAATTACATTAGTATCCCTGAGTTATTCTTGATGAGTGATTGTGAAAGAATAGACTCAATTGTTGCTATCTCATTCATGTCTCAGGTTTTCATAAACCTGCCATTTTCATAAACCTTTTGTTTCCTGTTGTCTGAATCAGGGGATCTGTGAGCATGAAGCTCATAAATTCTGTGTGTGACTTGTCTTCCTGTGATTGGTCTAGTGTTTTTTCTTTTGCAGCTCTCTGCAAAACAATGCATATGCTTTAGTTCTCCTATCTGTTTGCAGTATACAAGTATAAACCATACAAAGCATTTGTAATATGTAAAAAGACTGATATTCTAAGGCTTCACTTTTACACTTCTGAGTTAAATTTATTTGGATGTTTAAAATGTGTGCCTTCAAAACTGAGAGACACCACTCAGTTGTATTGTATTTTTAGGTTTCAGTGGATAAAGTTTTAAAGACGCTGAAAGGGAATGCAAATAAGGCTACAAGCATACTCCTTACTGCTATACCTCAGATAGGCTCCATGGAATGGACCAACACCCTGCACACTCTGAAAGTAAGTACCCAAATGAGGCTGATGAGTACCAGGAGGAGTGTATGTGTGTGCACACATAACACAGGTGTATGTTACAGGATGTTTTTGCTTAAATCAAAATGTTTCAGAGTAAATGCTTCAGGAAACCAAATTCATTCAAGGAGGGCAAACAGATTCTTGCAAGTTTTGTTGCCAAGGTCTAGCTTCAGTTTTAGGTCAAGGTCAAGTTTCAGTTTTGGAAAAAGTTTAAAAAAACAGATAGCTATATATGGTTGATGAAGTGAGACATCAACCATAAGATATTCATAAGGCACAAACAAACAAGATACAAAGTAAGATACAAATATATGTGAGTATCCAGATGAAACCCTGATCTTGCATCATAGCACAAAAGAGAGCCAAGTGGAAGAGACTGAACCAAACCAAAAACATTATGTTCACTTTATTATGTAGAAGAGGAAAAGTCTTAAAAGGTATGGGTAACAACCAGATTTAAGTTGTTAGAATTGTGTTCTCTATAGGTTTTAAGTCCAAGGTTCCTGAAAAAATATGGGAAAGAGGAACATTTTGCAATATACTGGTGAGGGAGATCTTAAGCAGATGTTTTCTTAGACAAGGTTTACTTGTGGTTTTTTATCACCTGTATTTCACAGGCATGCTTGAGATTCATTTGTGGCTATAACAAAGAGGGGAAAAAACAATGTTAAAACAGTTTGGATGTCTACCCAGCTCCTCAACAAATAAGGGTTGAGATAAGGACCAGGAGAGATCATTCAACAAATACTTACACTTTCAAAACAGGCTCAGCTTAGAGATATTAATTGGATTTGTTGCTAACAAAGTCAGAGCAGGATAATTCTACCCCTGGCCTCTATAAGTCACATATTTAAGAATTATCATCAAAATTACGCTCAACAATAATCCTTAGTTAGAAAAACAAAAAACTACTAAACTAAACAGAAGAAAAAAATCTCTACACTAAATCTAAGGCATAATCACTACACAGAACCGAAAAGACAAATTACACAATAAATCCACCCCTAGATTTTTCACTGCAATTGCAATACAAATTTCCCACTACATTCTACTTAATTTTGTGATTTAATACTTGTTTTTCTGAAATTATTATTTATTTCTGTAGAAATAATTATTTCTCCCAAGTAATATCCTTATCTCAAAGTCCTCATGGTTGCCTGCATTCTCCACCAAAAATATCATTATTTTGACACTGGCCAAATGCCAGTGCAGCCACAAAAAATAATTCACTAATTAACTCTGCTGTAGTCAAGCAGAGGAGGGGGAAACAAAATGAAATTAAAAGGCTCATGGGGTGAGATACAGATTAGGAGAAAACACTCTAAGGGCAAAACAGGCTCAATACTTCAAAAGGTATAACGAGAATTTTATTAACAAATTAAAAGAGGATAATGAGAACTAAAGCCTTTAGAACACCTTTCCTCCACTTCTTCCCCTATACCAGCCCTTGTTTCCTTCCTACCAACAGCACAGGGAGACAAAGCATGAGCTTTTTTGTCAGTTTATCACATCTAAAAATCTTTCTTCAGTTCACTTAGGCAGGAGAGTCTCTTTTGCTGTGTTGTGGGGTCCTTCCCATGGGAGATAGTTCTCAGTGAACTTCTCTAACATGATTCTAATTTTCATGAATAGCAGTCCTGCCCAACCTGCTGCAACATGAGTTCCTCCCATGGGCAAGCAGTTTTCCCTCAACTGTTTTTTTGTGGGCCATTTAGTTCATGGAGTATAGTCTTTTAAGGATGAGCTGTTCTAGTTTGGAAGCAAGGGTCCCCTTCCTCTATCTCTGGAAGCAAGGCTTCTCTCTCTCTCTGTTCAAGCCTGTCACCAGATCACAGGTTTTCAGCATCCGCATGCTCCAGTGCGAGCTCCTTTTTCTCACAGGCTGTGTGAATCACAGTCTATCTCACAGGGTGAATTCTGCATCCCCCCAAGCACATAATGAATTACAGGGAAACAGTTAGTTGTATTATAGTCCTCACCACCATTTGCAGAAGAATCCCAGCTCCGATGCCCAGAGCACCTCCCCCTCCCTCCTTTTCACCGCCCTTAGTGTCGCCGTGTTGTTATCCTGTGTCTTCATTTTTTCCCTTTTCTTTGTTCCAGGAGAGAAATGGTGTCTGTAGGATTATTTGTTCCAAGTTATATATAAATTGAAAAGTTTTCATGGAGTTCTGCAGCGCTGAAAGATTGATCTTGTCCAGGCTCTGCTTCAGGGAATTGCTTGCCCTGCCTCTCACTGCTGGTCACATTGTCCCCTCTGACACCAGCTCCATTTAGTGTCTCTCTTTGTGCAGGGCACTGAAAAAGAGAAGCTGCTGCCGCTGCTTCTGCCCTTCTGTTTGTGATGCAGCAGGGCAGAAGGGGCCAGGCAGGCAAAGGCCATTTCTGGCCGTGCCACAACAGCAGCAGCCGCGTGGCCTCTCCTGACCCTGGCCACCCCAGTCTCGTCTGCGGGGTTGCTCCCAGCACCAAGCTGTGGGGCTGCTCTGGGTGCCAGGATAGTCCCTTGCAGCATGGTCTGGCAGCCCTGCCAGGAAGAGGACCAGTGGTCCCTGCTCTCACCCCTCCAAGGAGAGAAAGAAAATGGAGTTCCAATTGTTTTATCTTTCTTAAATATGTTATCAAAGTGGCAGTACCAGGTTATCTAATTGGCTTAGCAGTGTGCTTGTTCTCAGAGTGATCCAGCGATTGGTTTTGCAAGGCACAGAGGAAGCTTTTAGCAGCTCCTCACAGAAAATCACTTACATGGCTGGCTTCTTCCCTCCTCACCAAAAATCAAGCCATGCAAAACCACTACAGTCATTCATTAAATACTGTCACAAACAAAACAGGCTCAGCTTAGAGATATTAATTGAATTTATTGCTA
>VWZU01007033.1:9209-19317 GCA_013397095.1 Sterrhoptilus dennistouni | reverse complement strand
ACACACACACAGAGCTCTGCCCCGCTGGGAGCTGGTCCTCACCTCGATATTGCACAGACACTCCTCCAATTTTGTGACGACTTCTGAGAACTCTGGTCTCCCCTGAGAAACAACAGGAAAAACCTGAGCCGGGTTAAAAAAGGAAGGGGCAGGTCTGGTGTGGTTGGATTGACACCCAGGGAAGGGATGAGCCACTTGTCCCCATCGTTTCCCCTCCCTGAATTTGGTGGCAGAGCTGTCAGTGTCAGCCTGTTTGGGGATCTGATGAAATCTGCAATTCAGCGCTGAGTTACAGCATGAAGACGTGTGTGCATGTGAGCTTTAACTGCAATCCACCTCTTTTTCTGTAACAATTAGATTTGAGCTAACGACACACAAAAATACTGTCAGTGAATGGTCGGCTCTGCTCTTCAGGCTGACTTTCTCTTTGCCCGTGAAGAGGAGCTCAGACACAGCAGCAGTGATGAACAGAGGACAAGTTCCTGCCCATCCTCCTCCCTCCCCTGTCCGGGAGAGTTGCACTTAACAAAACCAAATGTTTACCTCTTTACAGAGCTCAGCCCTAGGCCTTACGGCGAATTCTCTGGCTCTAATTAAAGCTCACAAATCCAATTAGCCAATGAAAAAGGCTCCTCAGGAGATGCTGCTAATCTTCTAATCACCAGTTTGCCTCTAGAAACAGCTGCTGTCAAAAGTTTCTGGGAAACAGATGTTCAAGTACTTGATAAACAGAAACAGGGACATGGCACAGGGGAACCAGTTTTCAGCCGGGATGAGCCTTGAATGAAATTAAAGACAAATAAAAGGATATATTTTCTAATTTGGAGGCATTTCATGGCCATCCAGCAAAACCCCTACAGGTTCACTCCATCTTCTGCCTTTTTTTTTTTTTTTTCTTTAAACTGAGGAGACCTTGTGGAGAATTTTGACCTGTGAATGCTCATTGAGCCCCAAAACTCACCAGTTTTCCATAACAAATAGTAGCAAAGCACTTTTAGCAAAGCAAAATAGAGCCTAATAAAGAACAGTAGCAAAAAACTTTGAATAAAATTAGTTTTGACAAGCTTTTGCTCACGTCTTGTGCAAAGTTCTGGCCATCCATGGGCTGACTGAGCCATCAATTGTTTTATAGTTCTGTCCTGAAGCTCTAAAACACTGGCAAGATGAAGTGACATTGGAGTCACACTGATGGGTAACAAACTGCACTGGGACTCTGAAAAAATGATTTTTCCTTAGAGGGGCTGAGTGGCTGTGGGAATGCTGACAAGACCCAGGGACTGCACCCACCTCTGTGCCTGCCTAAGTCAGCACTTTAACATGACACCTGATTAATAAATTTAAAATGAATGTGTGCTACATTCTGTCATTAGCCATTCCTTACAAAAATCTGAGAGCAGCAAGGAGTTTTTCTACTCATTCTGTAACAGCTCAGGTCACCATCAGCACTATGTGATTAATTAAGTTCTGTTGAAAGGCTAAATGTTAATTTACTTTCCTCCTCAATTCTCCAACTCTCCTGTATTTCCTGACACACTCCATATCTGCTGTTCTGCAGTGACCCTTCCCATGGACAGTGTGATTTTGGGGGTGTCAGGCAGAGCAGTGTGCCCGTTTCCCTCTGCCAGGGCCACTCACCTCAGGACAGGCGTTCCAGCCCCTCATCAGCAGGGCAGAGATGGGCTTGGGGATGGAGTAGCCGATGGGTGGGCGGATGTGGTGATAGGCCATGTCAGCTGCTGCTGCTGCTGCAGGGGACAGACAGACACAGACACCGTCAGCACCCACAGGGACACCCCTACCCACTGCTGAGACACCCGTCAGCACCCACAGGGACACCCAGGGACACCCCTACTCACCACTGAGACACCCGTTAGCACCCACAGGGACACTCCTACCCACTGCTGAGACACCCGTCAGCACCCACAGGGACACCCCTACCCACCACGGGGACACCCCTACCCACTGCTGAGGCACCTGTCAGCATCCAGGAACACCTGTCAGCACCCACAGGAAAACCCATCAGCACCCAGGAATACCAACCCCAGGAACATCCCTACCCACTGCTGAGACACCTGTCACCTCCCACAGGAACACCTGTCAGCACCCACAGGGACGCCCAGGGACACCCCTGCCCACTGCTGAGACACCCATCAGCACCTACAGGGACACCCCTACCCATTGCTGAGACACCCATCAGCACCCACAGGGACGCCCAGGGACACCCCTACTCACCACAGGGACACCCATCAGGTATGGATGGGAACCTCCTGCTGAGCCATCCAGCCAATGAATAAAGGAGGCTGGGTGCAGGATGGAGGTTGAAGGAGGCTTTTGCCATCAGCCCAAGGGCAGACTAACGTGCCCGTCACCACAGGCCCACCTGTGCTCCCAGCAGGGAGGGTCTCACTGGCAGAGGGGGCTGAGCCCTCCCTCCTCACCTGTGCTGGCTCTGGGCACGTCCTGCAGCACCCCTGACCTCTAACAACCCTTGTCAGACATGCAGGGTCAGACTCTCAGGAGTGCAGCCCTGGAAGTGTTGCTGTGCTGTTGCACACCCCCTTCCTCCCCCAGCGTGTGGGTGCTGTCCTGGGCCACACCAAGGAGATGTACCAAGGAATGGCTTTGCAATCCCAATAATCATGTGTGAGACAGACACCCTGCAGTCAGAGTGTCTTGTTCCTAATCCTAGACCAAAAATAAGATAGTTTTGTGCTTTCCACCAAACGAGGTGTCTTAGCACTTCAGTAAGACACTGGTTAAAATTACACAGCTTAGCTACTTCTTGAGTTCAGGGAAATTTAAAGCATTTAAAATTCACTGAGCACGTTACCTGGTTTGAGGTGAGCAAATGGAATTTCCCCTGTCAGCAGCTCCCAGAGGCACAGGGCGTAGCTGAAGACGTCGGCTTTGATGGTGTACCTTGTGCACTGGGTGAACACCTCGGGGGCCATCCAGCGCAGGTTCTGCCCCAGGACACAGCGCCCACACATCAGCACTGTGGCTTCCTCACACCACCACCCATCCCCGTATCTGCGCGTTTGTTTTCCTTTGTTTCCTTATCTCCTGCCTCCGCCACTCCATGAAATAATCGGTGATCTGCCAGGAAGAGCTTTCACCTGGCTGGCAAGGTGTGGTCAGTGTGTTACGGGGCATGACATGTACCTGCTTTAGCTTGGTCTCAGCTCCACAGAGCCAGGCTGGGCTGGCTTTGAACATCACAGCAGGGTGAGAATCAAAATAGAACCCCAGGCTCAAGGCCTGGAGACCACATCATTTGGAGTGAGAGATGTATGCATGACTGCCATATAATGGGAATTAACTACGGCTCCAGCTGGCAGAAGTAAAATCTGACAGCAGCTGCATTGAGGGCTGCTCTCCTGGGGTCTTGCTGCTCCCTGCAGACCCCCAGTTCTGAGGCTGCCCCACAAGTGACCCATCCCTCCCTGGGGTTACAGTTCAGGGTGGGTTTTCAGAGTCCTGGTGCTCCTTACTGTCCACCCACACAGTGAGTGCCACTGCAGAGGGTTAAAGAGCTGGTTGCCAAGGGCTGGGGCAGCACCTCCCACCCCCCAGCGCTGCCCACCCCATCCCATCCCTCACCCATCCCAGCCCACATTAACGGCTGGGGTGATGTGACCATTCCTGGCCATGGAGTGGCACACAGGACACATCTGGGCTCAAAACCATGAAAACAGCAACTGGCTTGTAAATCTGACTGTGAGCAACGGGCTGTTGTGAAGAAAAGAACTGTGAAATAAAGGAACCAGTGCTGAGTAACACTAATGCCCTGTTAGAAAAAGGTACCACCTGCCAACAGCATCTGAGTGGGGAAGAGGGGATTAAAAATAACACTTTAGTAAGGAATTGGAGCTATAGAGCTCCAAAGACAGCTTTATAAAGCATTGGTTTATGCTGCAGATGTTATATATTCCCTCATCTCTGCTATTAAAGACAGAGGGGAAAAAAATAAAACCAAGACAGAGAAACACTGAGAGAGATTAAATACTACACCAGTCCCTCTTTTCCAACAAACATATTTCCAGTGTCTTCCTCTCCTAAACTGTGTCTGCCTGTCTACTGGATATTAATTATGTGGAACAAAACAAGAAACAAACCCCGGGTTGTTTTGTCATGTTGTCTTCATCCAGGGATTGCAGAAATCGAGATTCTGAAACAGCAAGAAAAAGAATTACCCTCAGGCCAATACAGACACACACAGCTTATTACACAAAACTCTTACCTTAGGTACAATTCCACAGGACCCTCTCAGACAGCACATGTTTAGTTGTAGAGAATTGGGCGTTCATTTATAAGTGTTTCATAAAAACTCCTTACCTCCAAAATCAGCAACCACTGCGTGCCCATCCTCATACAGGAGAATATTGTGACTGGGGAAAAAAGAAGACTATAGGTAATTGTTTGATAGTGTGTTAAAGATGGTGAAAATGTTACAGTTTTTGGGTCATAGCTAAACATTTGAGTTTCAATCACCTCCTTGGGTGGCTAAATGTCTATAGGTACATCTCACATTTATGGTTGGAAAGTACCTGTTACCCCTGAGAGGGCAAACCCACCTCTGACTGATCTGCAGGCAGCAAATCCAGGGAGAGACTTTAAGAAATCAGCAACAAAAACACAGGGTTTGAAACAAAGTGGAGACTTGGGGGAAGGCCCAGAAGCTGCTTTAGCTGGGTCACAATTCTCCAGTTCCTCTGGAGATAAAGGTTTCCCTGCCCCAGTCACTGCAGCTGCACACCACAGGGCTGTGGAAGGGCTGAGCAAATCACAACACAAACGTGCAGGGATGTGGACACAACAAAGCTCTCAGCATGTTTATCAAATGCTGACTGAGCATTTGATAAGAAGATTCGGAAGAGTGAAAAGTGTATGAAAAACTGAAATGAGAAAGTTGGAAGAGTTCACATGAGGAGGGAAAATGGAATATTGATGGTCTCAACAAAAAGCACAACTTGCTCACATTAGAGCTGCAGATACAAACAAGAACAGTCAAGTGAGGAACACAAATTTTACCAGATAACAGTTCTAGGACAGAGAAAATTTAAGCTCTCCCAAGCAGGACTCCTACAAATCACTGTCTTCGAGATTTCCACCTTCACCTAAACCCAACCCTTGGGATGATAAATTTAATCATAAAAATGTAACCACGACTCTCTTGATTTATATTCGATCTGATTTTAGCTCTCATATGTACTTTCCATCAAAATATTGATGTGATTTCAGTCTGACATGTGGAATTGCTTTGAGACCCACACCGTGTGCCAGATGAAAACACGACTCAAACATGAGGCTGAACTGAGAGAGTCCTGAAGGCTGTGCCCCAGGCTGGGTGTAGGGACACAAGACATACAAAACCACAGACTTTGCCGTGGCCTTTGCTCAAATTTGCCCTCTGTCAGTAGGGACAGAAATGATCACCGTGTCTCCATGTGAATAAACTGCACTGAGCCCTGGCTTCAACTTCAATCTATTCCAGGATTGGGTGGACTTGAATAAATCCAACCCGACAGGTCAAGACGCAATCCAGACCTCGGCTGACAGTTTTTGTGGAGGAGCAGAGAAATCAATTGAATTTCCCTTTCTCCTCATGGCATGCACCAGCCTTTCACAGAATCACAGAATCCCTGAGATTGGAAAAAACGCCTAGGAGACCTCCAAGAGTCCAACCTGTGACCAACCCCCACCTTGTCCCAGAGCACTGAGTGCTGTGTCCAGTTATTCCTTGGACAACTCCACCTCTGCCCTGGGCAGCCTCTTCCAATGCCTGACCACCCTTTCAGTGGAGAAATTCTCCCTGATGCCCCAGCTTGAACCTCCCCTGGCCCAGGGTCTGCCAAACAGGGCTGAAATGTTCATCCTGGTGCTGAGTGCATTGATGGGCAAATCCGAGAGCAGGGAGCAGGCTCTGGGTGGGTTTGCTCAGTCTGGCACCTCCAGGGAACATTTACTGATTTTCACACTTACAGGGAACTGTACCCTTACACTTACAGGGAACACAGTTACTGATTTTTCAAGTAAAAAATACACCCCACAGGAATAAGGCTTGCAAGGCAGACATCTTAAAAATGCTGTTATTGCCTCAGGGGCACTTGAAAACCTCAGATGAACAGATGCTCTTAAGCTTGTGCTTTGAGAAATGCAGCAAGAAAAATCCAGGCTGAACTGAGCTGGCAGAAGACCGAGTCCAGCAGAACCAGAAATGAATTGTCTCCTGCTGAGGTCAGACAGGGATTGCAGAAGTGAGAGCAGGCATTGTTCTCTCCATGGAGGAAGACAAGGAGGTAGGAATGAGGAGTGTGCAATCATCCTGGCCCTGAGAAAGGACACGGCTCTGGGCTCTGCCAGGCACAGAGGCCTCTCTCTCCCATGGCAAGGGACAGGCTCAGCATCTCCCTTTCCCAGGGACTTGGGCCATTAAAAGATCCTCCTGCCTTTCACACGCCGTGGGTGTAATGAAAAGCAGTGGATATTTTAAGATTTCACAGGGGATATTTCAACAAAGAGGAGTCGCAGGCTCCGTCCCCATTACCACCAGGCTGCCATCCTCCCTTTCATCTCCCTCACCAAGCAGCTCTCACAAGTGTTCTCAGATAGTTAAGAGTCATCAAAAGCAGGTCAGTCGCTCAAAGGCTTCCTCCAGCCATGTTCAGCTGCTGTGGCTTAAATTAAATGGATACTAAAATGGTCCCTCTTTTATTAAAGTGTATAATCATCGTGGCTGCCATCCCTCACCACGGTGTAAGTGGTAATAAGTCGATGCATGTCACCATTTCTGATGGCTGTCGGAAGTGAAAAGCAAAATAAAACTCTCAATTATTCTTCAAATGGAAGGATAACCCCTTTTCCAGGGTAGAGAGAGACACGAAAGATTAATTTTCTCCTCTATTCTGTCAAGCTATATTGCGGGTTTATTTAATGCATTATGTGCAGTGCATTAGACTTCAGAACTCACAAAGGTGGTTTTGAGTTATGCGAAAATTTAACGTAAAAAAATACGAGGCTCCTGTGAAGCCACTGGCAAAACTTAACATGGAATTTTACTCTTAGTCTTTCTCTTAAGCTGCTGCAAAGATTTTCATCTGATAATTGTGCCTGTGGGTCGGCTGGGACTCACGCTGCCAGCACGACTCCTGCTGTTGCCCTGAACTCTCGGAGGCTGAGCTCTCCCAGCAGCACACATCAATGGCACCAACAAACCCAGAGTGCACTGTCTTCTGGCCCTCACAAACACCTTCTGTGTGAGCCCTCTGGGGCTCTCTGGGAAGACACTGCTTTGGCTTTTCTTCTGTGGAAATCGTGATTTTAAATCCTTCAGTGCAGAGCTGCTCTTCTGATGGCCACCAAGGCATGGAGCTGCCCTGTGAGGTCTGAGCCTTGTCTGCCCTGTCTGAGCCTTGTCTGCCCTGTCTGAGCCTTGTCAGCCCTGTCTGAGCCTTGTCTGTCCTGTCTGAGCCTTGTCTGTCCTGTCTGAGCCTTGTCTGCCCTGTCTGAGCCTTGTCTGCCCCATTTGAGCCTTGTCTGTCCTGTCTGAGCCTTGTCTGCCCGATTTGAGCCTTGTCAGCCCTGTCTGAGCCTTGGCTGCCCTGTCTGAGCCTTGGCTGCCCCATTTGAGCCTTGGCTGCCCCATTTGAGCCTTGGCTGCCCCATTTGAGCCTTGGCTGCCCTGTCTGAGCCTTGGCTGCCCCATTTGAGCCTTGTCTGCCCCATTTGAGCCTTGTCTGCCCTGGAGCAGCTCCACAGGCTGCAGGGTCAGGCTCGGGGCTCTTGGCTCGTGCCACTGCCTCAAGAGCAAGGCTCACCCCTGGAACAGCACAGGTGTGTGGCCTGAAGGCCTGGGCAGGGATGCAGGGGTGTGAAAGAGGCTCAGAGGATAGTGAGGATGCCATTCCAGCCTGCCTGGCACTCTCGGGGGCTGGCAGAGCTCAGGATCATGTTTCGGCTTTAGCAAAAGGATCATTTTCATCTCCAGTGCTGCAATCAGGGCAGCTCAGGTATTTCATCCCCTGTTGCTGAAATATGCACAAGACAGTTTCAACAGCTAGAACAGAAAGAACAGCCTTTTCCCTCCATAACCAGAACAGAAAGAACAGCTTTTCCCTCCATAACCAGAATAGAAAGAACAGCTTTTCCCTCCATAACCAGAACAGAAAGAACAGATTTCCCCTCCATAACCAGAACAGAAAGAACAGCTTTCCCCTCCATAACCAGAACAGAATAAACAGCTTTTCCCTGCAGATACCAAGGACCCAGTGCTCCCACTGGGATGCCACCAAAGAGATGGAGGAGTCCTAGTCCTGTGCAAGACCTCAGCTCCCAGGGGAACAATCAGAGCTGCTGTTGGCTGTAGCAAAGGAGCCAAGCAAGCCCAGAAACACCAAACTCAGTGACTGTGGGGAATATTTACAGTAAGAGAGACAAAGCAAAGGGAGGGAGATGAAGTGAGGAGGGAATGTGACCAAGTGCTCTTTGACAGCAGGGGTTAGGCTGAACCTGAGCATTGGAAAACACAGATTCAGAGAAACAAACAGATGCAGGTAAACACTGGCAGCGACTGCAGCCTTCAAGGACAATCACAGTTCAGCAATTGTGACTTGTAGGGGTTTGTATAAAACCTCTGAGATTATTTTCAGTTGGGTGCTAATGAGACACTGGGGTTGCAGGAGACTGCAGGGTGGCCCTGTGGCTTTGAGCTTTCATGTTGCCTGAATTTTTAGGTTAAAGACAGAAACTGACCTGTTCAAATCCCGGTGTATGATGGGTTGTGTGAGGTTGTGCAGGTACTCCATGCCTTTGGCCACATCTACAGCAATGATTAATTTAGACTGCAGATCAAGAATTCTGTATTTTGTAAAAAAATAAAAGATTACTTGAAGTTAATAGACTAGTTGAAAATTGTTCTTATCTCTAAATCATGGAATGCTTAAAATTGTTTTACATGCAAATTGTTACATAATCTATGTAAAGTAAACCTATATACTGTAAAATAATGCCAATAACAACTTTGTGATCATCAATTAATTTACCTTGTACACCCAATAAACTGAACCAAAGCTCAATATTTTCTACTGTGCCCCTTTCACTGTTGCCCTGCGCTGAAATGAGTATTTATTTACATCAGCACAGATCCCCTAAACTCTTCCAGGTTCTGCGAGCAGGCGGAGGGGGGCAATACCTCTTCTGCTCGTGGAGCAGGGAGAAGAGCGACCCCCCGGAGATGTACTGGGTGACAATGGCAAACTGGCTGGGGTCGTCCAGGCATGCTCCCACAAACTGGATGACACAGGGGTGGTTCAGGCGGCACAGGATGGAAACCTCGCGGCAGAACATGTCCACGTCCGACTTGGAGCAGTAGGTGTTGGCTCGGTAACTTGCAGTCCACAGGAGGGAAAGCAGGAGGCAAAGGTACCATAAAATATGGGCCTTTCAAATACCCCAACCTAGGTCACCATCCCAGCAGGGTGGAAAAGTCTGACAAACTCACCGTTTGATGGCAACAATTTTATTTCTGCATCGCCCCTTATAGACTTTTCCAAAAGACCCTGAAATGGTTTGAAACAAATGGGCTCGGATATGTTTGTTATGGACATCAAACATTCAAAGTGAATGCACTTTAGTTCTGGTACCTGAGCCGATAATCTCGTGGAACTCAATCTCAGAGAGCTGGAGGTGGAAGTGTGAGGGCAGCCCAGCCCGGAGGAGGAGGACATCAGCCTTTTCTGCAAGAGAAACACACACCCCACTGGTAAAACGTGGGCAAGGGCAGCACCAGGGATAAAAGCTCTGAACTTCAGAACCCTTGCACAGGGAAAGCTGATTTTACCCTGCAAATTGACTGCTGGTCCTGCTCCCTGCTACAGCAAAGCCCAGGGACAGACACAGCCTTGCAATGCCAAGGCTGCCCTGGGCACTCCTGGCTTTGTCACCTCAGCCATGAACACTGTCCCACACTCCCAAACCCTGCCATGACCCTGTCCCACATCCCCAAACCCTGCCATGAACATGTCCCACACTCCCAAACCCTGCCATGAACATGTCCCACACCCCAAACCCTGCCTTGGGCACAGTCCCACATCCCCAAACCCTGCCATGA
>VWZU01007031.1:320002-337613 GCA_013397095.1 Sterrhoptilus dennistouni | reverse complement strand
AAAAAAAAAAAAAAAAGTGAGGAGGAGTACAGGGAGGGAACAACTTATTTATTTTATACAAAAATACAACAAATGACAGACAAGCCCTGAGAATGGGCACCAGGCTTTTCCATATATTGGCTGTTTTCTCCCCTCACATCTGAATCTGCTTTAAAAACTGACTGAGGCCATTACACATGTCTGTTATAAAACCAGCCATCATCTGTCACTCACCGGGCACACCAGATTGTCTTTTTTGAGGAGACATGGTAATTTCTTTCCCCCTACTGCACAGAGAACTGAAGTTATTTGTGAAGCACCCCAGCCCTTAGTTTGAATCCTAAATGGAGTCACCCTTTGAAGTGCCAAAATGGAACTGCTGGACTGGGACCTTTTGTCTCCCCTGGGTGAAGCAGTGGCTGCACACCCAGTCCCAGGGCCAGAGGGAGGATGGGATGGGGCAGGAGGGGTGGGGATGGCTGTGGGGACATTGCAGGGGCATTTGGTGAGGTGACACCTGTGTCAGGATGGAAATTCCTCAGCTGAGCACCCAGGTCATTATTCCTTCCTGGGACGGGTTCAGGTTTTACTGCTCGAGCTGGGAGAGCTCACAGACACCTGTGGCTCTTAGGAGCAGCTCCAGCAGGGCCCTGGCAGCTCTCAGACAAAAACCCGCAGCAGCTCCTCATGGCCCGTCTTTCCCAAGCTCCCTGCACGAAGAACGAAGCTCTGCTGGGCTCTGGATCGCAAATCGCTGCTGCCCTCCCGCGGTCCCCGCTCTGCGCGCCCGGGGGATGCTCTGCCTCTCCCACCGCATCCCTGCACGGATCTTGGGTCCGCAGGGACCGGGGAGAGCCCCCAGGCACCGGGGCTTTTCACACCTCCTCCTGCTCGGACACCTGAGTTCGAAGCCTTATTTTATTTTATTTTATTTTATTTTATTTTATTTTGTTATCAAAGAGCGACGACAGCTTAACCGGGTTGGTCATTGCCGTTTGGAGGAAGATGCTTCTCTCCTTGAGAGGGTAGTGAAGTCAAGATTGTCAATGCGGAGTCATTGAATCCCTGCAATGACAGTGGCAACCACAACCAGCTTTCCCTGAAAACCATTTTTTCCCTGCATTTGCCTATTAGGCCTTCCCAGTGACTGGTTGGAGGAGGTGGTGACTCTTCAAGAGGCTGTGTTGTCTCATTTCTCTTCCCTATCTCACATATTTACACTAATTTCTTGCAGCACCAAGGGTCAGGGATGCCTGCACTGCTCTAATGAGACTTCAGGAAAGGAGAATTGTTATTATTGAAGGACTGTCAGGACAACAGCAGTTGCAGATGAAACAAATGTACTGTGCTGGGGAACAGCTGGGGAGCTGGTGATGTGTTAAATGGGGCTAAATTCTGTACTAAGTTCAAGTCTGGAGTAACCAGCCCAAAATAAGTAAAGTAGCTTTGGTCTGACTCCAGTGTGTTGGGGAGGAAAATTGGCCTTGCAATTTTGTGAAAAAGTGCAGCAGATGAAAAAGTGCAGCATTCTTGAGGGATTTTTGGATTTGCTTTTATAAAAGAGGCCTGGATTCTTCTCTCACTTACACTGTCATATGCCTGCCTGTTTCAGTGTAGTTCAGCTCTACTTGAGCTTTCATAAGCAAGAGCACATAACATAACAATTGGTCTCACTGTTGCTGAGCAGCAGGTGAGTCGTGGCTGGCTCAAGACACCTTGAATGCTGTGAGCAGAAAGACTTGGGGCTGACTTCTGTCCTCAAACACAAACCCTGCTGACATCAACATCTGAGGGTAAAATCTGACATCTCTTACCTCTGCTTTTGTAGTTGGCACTGGCTTTGAGAGCAGAGGACAAATCTCACTGCTGGCCATTTTGTGCATAAATTACCTGTCCCACCTCATCTTTTCCTCCAGGCTCTACATATTCAGAAAAATGATGGTGCTATTTCTCTTCTTCCAAAGAGAGCTCTGCACCATGCAGAAACACCTCTGCTGGCCCCAGTCTTGGTTTGCAAATGACCCCAAGTTATTGCCCATGTGGGTGGTGATGTGTTGGTTTGTGCAGCTGGTGCTCTGGAGCTCTGAAGTGATGGGAATTTCAGAGTTCTCAGGGAAGGGAAATGGAGGTGGATGTCTCCCCTGTTGTTAATACTGTCTGACCTTTTTTTCCTGTACATTCTCCAGTGTATCATTTAGCATGTGAGCACTTCAGGGAAGAGGAAGGAAATATCCTTAGTGGGCTCTTTTGTGAAATGAGGTAGATTTGGTGATTTTTTTTTTAATCCCATAGACAGCTGTAGATTTAACACTGTGGACTTTACTCTTTCAAAGTGTTCAGCCCTTCCTTAAACTGTGAACTTGGCTTAGAAAAGGTTGTAGTCCTTACACCTGGGTGAGGTTAAATCCTACCTTTTCACTTGCACTGGATGGTGTATTATTTTATGCCTGAAATCTGTGTAGAGGCACATGGCCTGTCAGGTATGAATCTCTATAGATGGAAGTGATGGATAATCTTATTGGAAGGGATTGAATTTTTTTTTTTTTTTTTTTTTTTTTTTTAAAAAATTTTTGTCCCCCACCACTCCCATNATAATCTTATTGGAAGGGATTGAATTTTTTTTTTTTTTTTTAGCTTCTAAAATAGTTTGGTCCCCAAGACACTGCAGTGTTGTTCTACCCAACATTAATGCATTATCTGTATTCTCATTGTCCTTGGACTGACCTGCAGCCACTTTTCCAGCTTGGAAAGAACAGCTGATAAGTGTATTTAGGAGGCAATGCTGCTTTTCTAAACAAGCTGTGCAGCCCATGGTGAGTATCTTTCAAGATCTAGACTGAGTAATTGAATGGGTGCAGGTATAATCAGGTTGCCCTGCTCTGGGCTGGCCGTGGCTGCCTGCAGCAGGGTGATGGATGGGATTCACTTGAGCAAGCCCTGCTTCTGAAGTGGTGAGCTAATGAAATGTCAGTGGCAGTGATGGACCGAGTTAGAGGCAGATGGGATTTTGAATCTGCTCCTGTTATCTGCAGTGAATCATGCACAGCTGTGGCTGCTGGACGATGAGCTCTGGGGTCTGGGCTAAAAAAGGAGCAATGAGAAGTTCTCAGCTCCTGCTCTTCAGGCAAGAAAAAAATTTCTTTATATGGTGAGTGAGATGTGTTGCCTCGTGCTAAGTTAGTCAGAGAAAGGAACAGAATACAGCTCTTACTTCTTTTTAATGACTCTTTGCAGGGAGCCAAAGCCTGGCAGCCTGGGAACAGGAGGTCTAAACACTCCTTCAGTCTTCCCAAATCACAGAAATATAAGTCTCTTACAGATGCCTCAGTAGGTGGTTTAACTATAGCCTTTAATCCTCATGTGCCTCAGCTCTCTCTTTTTTAAGATACAGATATACTTTGCAGCCATGCTGGCAGTATAAATATCTCAGGGACTGTGATATTTTCTGCTATCTTGTTTCTGTGGTGGCAAAATATAGAGGCAGGGCATTATTCTTTATTGTTAAATTTCCAGAAATGGAAATCAGAAGACCTGGGCATGGATAAAGGAGGAAACAAGGAAAAGATTGTGTAACTTCAGGTTTTTCTATGGGCTATGGGAAGATAAGAATGTATTTTGGGAAGTGGAAGGCACTTTTTTTAGTGATGAGAAAGAACATGATATGAGAGGAATGGAAATGGAGGATGTGTAGAAATAAAAGGCTGTGAGACCTGGAGAGTTCATTTATGAAGTGTAGCCAAGTGAGGAACAATATAACAACGAGAAAGAAAAGAGCTCAGCATATACAGCAGCTCATTCTTATTTTCTTTAACATTTTCCTGGTATATCATGGAAGAATCACAAAATAAAATTGCCACTTCATGCCATGTTTCAGCTGCTATCTGGGACAACACTTGCTCTGCTTCTGATACATAAACCTCCAAAATCTGCTTTGAAATTGAGGAGTCTTTTAAACCCTGTGTTGGTAACAGCATCTCTGCAGGGGACCAGAGGGATGTTTGAGCAATTCCACAGCCTGGGCAGGGAGGCTGACTGAGCCTCACCCTCCAGTGGAGCTGCACCAGTGCTCTTGAGCAAGAATTTGGAGATGTGCAGGTGTTCACAGCACAGTACATGTGTTTATCCGGGGAGAATTTCCCCCAGCGCTGGCTTTGTTCTGTTCCACACCTCCAGCTCTTTCTCCCCTGATGGAGGAGGAGGGTGAGAGGTTTTGGGAGCCCTGGGTGCGCTGACAGCCATCAGTTGTTCAGCAGACTCAGCAGAGGGAGCCCCGCGTTCAGTCCTGGCGCTGAGGATGGAGCGGACAGACCTGGCGCATCTGGGAGAAGGAAAGTCTCTTTCCTTTTCCTCCCTCCCCGGGGAGCCTGAGCTGGCCGCTGGGGTGGGAATGCCCGTGCAGTTTTTTGAAGCCCCTGTGATGCTTTGCCACCAAACTGAGCTCTCCCCCCACATCCCTGGGGCAGCTGTTGTTCTACTGGAAAAAGTGATGGAGGAGGAGGAGAACTCTATACAGAGTTGGTCTGCATTGTCCAAACTGGCTGTTCAATGGAGTTTTTTTACTCTGAAACTGCCCAAACGTCCTGCTGCCTGGCACTGGCTCTGCCACCGAAGTGTTTCTCTCGTGTGGCAGCTCCTGAACAGCCTCCCCTTGTTAAATATTAACCTATTGCTGCTGATCTGCCAGGCCATTTTACTCTACCTCCAGTTCTCTTGACACACAGGGAGAATATTTGGAGTGTGATTTGAATTTTCTGTGCCTGGCTGCTTAGCTGTTAAAATTTTTTTTTTTTGATTGAAAAATGAGGCTTTCAGCGAAATGAATATTTTAAAGAAAACGTCTTATTACTCATAAAATATTTTTGGTCAAAACCTAACATGGTTTAACTTTCATCTCCAAGGCTTTCATATTTTGTGACAGTCATTGTGTGAAAACGTTTGCTTCTAATGTTAACCAATTTTTTTTTTCCCTGACAACAATTAGGACTTTATTTTGGAAACTTCCTGTTTTCCAAAGAGTTTTCTGTTTGAGCAGCTCGTGTGCCCAGCCCTGGTTCAACAAAAGCTGCTCATTTTCCAGGCCAAGGGGCAGAGGAGAGGATGGGCAGCAGTGGTGGTTTTGTGGCTGTGCATTGCTCAGGACAGCAACAGTTAAGAAAAGATGACTCTAAAAGAAAACAAGCAAAGAACCAACCTTGGTGACGTATGTAATGAAAAGAATTTCCTGCTTCTTTGTCCCAGAATGTGAAGGTCTGGGACATTTTCAGGTGGATGTGTTTTGTTTGTTTACACATCCATGACTTACCTGAGCTGGAGGAGCTGCTGCGTCACCGGTGGGCAGGAGGTGAATCCCCAGCCCAAGGCATCAGACATGAGGTTCCTGTGAGCTCACTTTTTGTTTTCCTCACTTCTTGCCTCTCTTTTCTCTTAGCAGTGAAGGAGGAACCTGTCCTCTATGGGGTCCCAATGTGAGTTTTGACACAGTCACCCTGCAGCTTGAGCTAAAAGTGGTTTGCTTGTTCCAATGGGTAAGAGTGAAGAAAACAAGCCCCAGCGGAAAATGCATTGGCCTGCCTGTGATTTTAAACACAATTCGGCATGTAATCTGACTCCCTTTAAAACAGGCCAGCTGGTAAAAGTCTAACTCTAACAGGCACTTGAGAGGAATCTCAGCAAGTTAACATGCTTTTAACACACCCTGCTCCATCATTCATAAAGACCTGTTGGAGAGCAGGCAATTGTGCTCTCTAATGGGGCTGTCTGCTCTGCTGGAGCACACGAGGCACTTTCCAGCCTCTGCCACCAGCCTCTCCTCTGAAACAGAGAGAAATAAACCCGAGGAGCAGCTTGTGAACCTCTGTCTCACGTTCAGTTGTGAGCTGGCTGAGCAAGAGAGTTTCCATCCTTAAATGACAGCACCCACACAGGTGTGGCTGCTTTGATGGGTGGATCTCCCTGCAGAGGTTTCACCCTTGCTCAGAGCAGGTCAGTCACGACCATCGTGGGCAATTGCTCTCCTGGGAGGACAGCAAGGACTCCAAAATGCTGGTGGGAGAAAAGAGAGACCTTTAATCCCCTGCCTCCTCTGGACTAATGCAATTTGATTTTCCCTGCAAGCACACCAGATCTCAGGGGACCACAGAACCTCTCTCAGGTTGAACTGGCTGAGCCTCTGGGGGATAAAATCCTCATGGGCACTCCTGCCTGGGCTGGCAGCTCATCCCTCAGAGAGTAATATCTCCTTGCTGGATGTGGAGAACTAGCATGTGTTTCTCCCACAGAGCAGGCCAAGTGAGAACACTGAGGTGGGAAACAGAGGAAATACAGAGGGGCTGCTTGGATAATCAGGAGGGAACAGCCTTTTTTCCCAGTGCCCTGCAGGTGCTGTGCCCCTTGGCAGAGGAGCTGCCTGAGGCAGGACCTCTCTGCCAGCCTTTCACCACCTGCTCTTCTGCTCTTCCACCAACCCAGCCAACGTGCAGTGCAAGGCTGCCTTTGAATTTCCCCCATGGCAGCCCAAAAACCAAATTAAAGCTCTGTAGGGCTGACTTGCACCCTTGACTGGACCCCCATGCCCTACATTTCCCCTGCAGAGATGGGCAGACCCCCAGACACTGCTGGCAGCCCCCCATGGCTTTGGGGTGAAGAGCACAGCACTGCTGGAAACCCCTGAGGTGAAGGAGACTAAACCACACTCTGGATCCTGGAAAACGTGAAGATGTGACCAACAATTCCAAGAGGAAGATGGGAGCATTTCAAAGTGAACAGCAGTGCTCACCACCAGCCCAAACCACTTTCTTTAGCCAGGCTGAGTACAGAGGGTGAAGAGGATGGGCTGGAACCAGGGAAACCAATCTCCAGAGCTGCAGCCAGAGCAACCCTGCTGGGCACCCCAAGGCTGGCAGGACTCATTCCCAGCTCTCTGTCTCTCAGGGCAGTGCCTGCTGCTCTTGCTCCAGGGTGTGTGCAGCCTGGCTGAGGCCCCAGCACGGTGTGGGAGGATTTTGTGGCACCTGCAAGGGAAGGGAGAGCAGCTGTGGGGCCAGTGCCACCTCTGAGGAGGCCGAGACACGCTGAGGGTGTTTGGCCCAGAGCCTGGTGGCTGCAGTAAGTATAGCCACTGGGAGGTCATTTATCATATCCTGTGCAAGCAGCCGCCCTTCAGCAGCAATTACTGCTCTGTAACAGCTTCCAAACAATGCTCCCTGCAAGCTGTGCTTGCTGTCAGAACCTAAAACACAGAGGGTGAAAAAAATTCCCAAACCTAACCAAACAAAAACGCAGCTTTGCAGGGATTTTTATTTTATTTTTTTTGTGCTTGTCTTTTAAACTCAACAGGTGTTCCTGGTCACCCTGCAAAACCACAGGGAAAATATCTGCATGCCACTGAAATGAAGCAACTCCAAACCAAACTCTGTGAAGATAATCCCATCTTTTGCTTTTGTTTGGTAGAAATGAATAGGGAAAAAAAAAAGTAAAAAGCTTCAACTCTGGGTTTTTATGATGATAGAGTGGGAGCTTTCACCACCACCCCAGTTTTGGACTGCATCTGATGCAGGCTCATGGAGACAGGGGACTGTTATTAGAGCTGCGTGAATAATCTACAGCAAGTAACTGAATGGAAGTGTTTGGCCTTTTATCTGTTTGCAAACTATCTCTGAGCCTGCCTGGATGTTCTTGAATGTGTTTGTTGTTTGAGATAATGCTGCCCATAATTTCTGTGAATAATCATTTATTTGTGGCCTGCCTACGAGCATTTAGATAGTCAAAATGTCATTTTTGTTCCGTGGTTACATGAGTGCAACCCTGAGACTTCCACCAAGAGTACTCCCAGGCAGGAGTGGTAAATTCACTTTCTGTAAAAACCCTATTGAAATCTTCTTGGGAAATGTAAGCTCATCTGCAATATTTGTTGGGGGGGAAAAGAGAGAAAAACACAGTTAAATAACAGGGAG
The DNA here is from genome assembly GCA_013397095.1 of Sterrhoptilus dennistouni. Classification (NCBI taxonomy): domain Eukaryota; kingdom Metazoa; phylum Chordata; class Aves; order Passeriformes; family Zosteropidae; genus Sterrhoptilus; species Sterrhoptilus dennistouni. Next base: position 329,682 of record VWZU01007031.1, on the reverse strand, counting down.
GGGTTGGTAAATTGTTAAAAAGAATTTCCAGGAGATTCCCTTGTGTCCCTGCAGCCCATGGAGGTCCATGGGAGTGCAGAGATCCTCTTGCAGCCCATAGAGGAGCCCACACTGGAGCAGGGGGATGCCCAAAGGAGGATGTGAACCCCTGGGAAATCTGTGCTGGGACCTGCAGAATGGACAGGGGAGGTCACACTGGAGCAGGGCTTGTGACCCTGTGGGATCCAGGCTGGAGCATTCCCCTGTTCCTGAGGGACTGCCCCTGTGGAAGAGTGATCCTGGTGGCAGCAGGGTCTCTGCAGGGCTGAGATGGACTCACACTGCAGGAGCTCATGGAGAACTGTCTCATGGTGGAGCAGAGGAAGGACTCCTCTCTCTGAGCAGCAGCAGGAACACTGTGTGATGAGCTGACTGGAACCCCCATTCTCTGTCTCCCTGCAACACTGGGGGAGGAGGCAGGGAGAAGGTAATTTTTAAGCTTTTACTTCTCTACCATCCTGCTCTGACCTTGTCAGGAGTAAAGCCAGTTAATGTCTCTAATTCCAGCCTGTTTTGCCCATGATGGTGTTTGGTGAGTGACCTCTCTCTGCCCTTCCCTCAGCCCATGAACCCTCAGTTATGTTTCCTCTCCCCTGTTCTCCCTGTGCTCGTGGGGCCAAGGCAAGGACACAGCAAACATTCCCCCCATGCTCCATGAGCCACCAGGGCTGGACAGCAGAGGGCTTTTACAACCATCTTGTCCTCCAAAAAACTGGTGCAAACTCCATGCCTGGAGCACTCTGGGCCTTGCCATGTTGTGACAACTTGTTCAGGAGCATCCCAGCCAGGTCTTTGACAGTCACCAAACTCTGCCAGCAGCTTGAAGAGGAGTTTCTTTGGCTGCAGTGCAGGCAGGGCCAGGAGAACTTTGCAGGAGCACCTCTTGTGTTTGTCTTCACCCACAGTTCCTCAGGCACCCTGCTTGGTTGGATGGTTTTGGGATAAGGACACCTTGAGGGATAAATTGCATTGGTATATTAAGGAAAAAATAATCAATGCTATAGGCAGGCTCAGTACCTGCATCACAAATGGAGATTTGTTCTCAAGGGAAAACCAATATTTTGCCAGTAAAACAGGGCATGAGTTCACTTGGGGTGTCAGTAAAACTTTCTTCTTCAATTCCTTCAACAGAGGTTTGTTGTTTATCCATTGCATTCTGAAAGCAATGTAGTACAGAAAATTATTTCTTCTGCAAATATTTCCCAACTCCTGAACCCTTTGTTTCCAAACAGCTTTTCTCTGAACTATTGTATATGGGTAGACATTTCTAACACATTAGGTCTCTTCTGGCTCCCCAAAGAGCAGTGTGGCCTCCACTTTTCTGTTACCTTGAAAGCTGATGGACAGACATCAGTGACAGTAAAATCTAAAGTGGTGTGGGCTCGGGTTTGGGACGTGAAACAGGCTGTGACCTCATGCAGTTCTACTCTGTTTCCTTTCCCAGGCTTTGTCTTTACCACTTAAAACCATGAACATGTGGGGTTTTCTACAACAGATGAAGAGAAAAAAAATTTAAACTTTCTGTAATGGAAGGGGGATAAAAAACCCTCCCTGTTCTTTCTTTCATCCTTCCTACTCTCTCTCTGTGTCATTTTGCTAGGTACCTTCATCCTCTTTTCTTCTGCTCTACCCCTCATTGTCACTCATTTCTTGTCCCTCTTCTTTGCCTTGTTCTTTCTTCCCCAGGCAGATTTTAGTGGAGGGGAGTCATTTGAGGGAATAAAAATCTACCCATCCAGCTGGGGACCAGTACAGACTGAAAGGAGAGTTGCACTGAAGATGAGGCTTTTTTTAGTGGAAAATGAAAACAACAATAACTTTTTCTCATATTATTGACATTTTTCAGAGGGTCTCGTCATTGGTAGAGGGAACTGGAGCCAGAATTTAGGCTTTGGCCATTGAAATGTTTACACGAAAATTTGCCAAACTCCTAATTTATTTTTCCAATTCTCCAATTAAAGAAAAAACCCCCCACGGTTATTTAAAGAATCTTGCCCACACAGCCCCCTCCTTCCCCTGCCTTTATTTTTTTTCCATTTTGGTCAAAGAACCAATTTTCCACTTGCACTAATTCAATACACTCGTTTTGTTTCAGCAGCCACATTTCAGTAATGCTGAGAAAGGGCTCCAGAACCAGCTGATTTAATGCTTTGCTCATGGTTGTTTGTACCCTTTTTATTTTGATTTACCTGTTTTTTGAGCAGGATTTGGTGGGGAATATTTTTTTTTGGTTTTATATGGTCAAGTACAGACAGCACTCTGCAATCCTGCTGAGCTGTATCACCTGAGCTGTGCCTGCAGGGGTGCAATGTGAAGGAGGAAAAATATCCTTTAAAATTGTTCTCAATGAGTTAGGCTGAAAGACAGACTGTCATTTTGGGCTCTGTATGGTGTGGAGGGTGATGGAGGGTTGAGATTGCTTGGGACCTGACAAAAAATACTATGAAAGGTTGGTAGTGAAGTCATGGAGCTCCAGACCAATAATTAAGCTGTGTGAAGGCTTCACCCTTCCCTCTCCTCCAGAGGAAATTAATTAATGTAATTTACTTTGAAAAATCTCAGGTTCTGTTTTTTTTTAAGTGATAAAAGGCCTTGGGGGTCATGTTTAGAAGTGAGTTCTGTGAAGGGATGTGGTGATGGGCTCCAAAGCTGTTGTAAAGGACTGCAGAGGATCCTTGGACACAGCATTTCCATGGGGAGGGGGTGAGGAAGATTTATTTAAAACCAGCACTGACTTGCACCTTAGACATGCTGCTGGTCCTTGCCTTGCTGCAGCACATCACCAGTTCCCAGCCTGGTCCCACACTCTGGGCTCTGCCTTAGCCTTAAAGCACAGGCGTGGTGCACACTCCTCAAGCAAGATAAAGGGTGCTGGTTCTGGGGAAGGTGGGATGCTCCTTTCTTGGTTGTAACCCTGAGGGATTTGGGAATGGAGCCCTGAAATGGAGCACAGCCTGAGAGCAGAAGTGTGAGGAGGCAGCAAGGGGGGAGCAGGGGCTCACTGCCAGAATAACAATATATTGGACTGAACCATCCCCAGGACAAACCTTTTAGCCCCAGTGGGTTGGGAATGGTGCTTGAATGGGGCTGCGGTGAGGTTACAGAACTTTACCCAGATCCTAAGGCATTAAGTTACCTCCATTTCCAGCTAGGACAATGATACCAGTGTCATTTTGCAAAGAAAGGAAGGAGCTGGCTGGGCTGGCTTTAGTGCCCCTAGGCACACCTCATTTGTGGGGATGTCATGGCCATGTCACCAGGAAGGTTAAATTCCATTTCTTAGACATGACAGAGGCTTGGCCCTGGATGCCTGTGGGGCCTGGCAGTGCCCAGGACAAGGAATTAAGGATGGAGCTGGCAAAGTGGGTGTCTGGCTGCTTCCTTGTCATTAATTAGGGGCACTTGGTCACAGCAGGGCAGCTCAGGCCAGGCTAGGACAGTTAGTTATGGAAAAAGGTTGGACTCTAACCCCTGCTAAGCATAACTGTGTTTCTTTCACAGGGGATATGCAAGACTGAAGCAGAGTTTGCATGAAAATTGTTCTCCTATTTTGTAACCTTAGAGATTTGTGGCACAATCTGGAAATACAACAAGGAGAGGCTCTGGGTGCCTCTGTGTTCCTGTGACTCTGAAGCAGCATTTAAACCCTGCCCAATTCCTGACTCTTGCAACACCATCAATTTTCTTAATATGAATCTAAATATCACAAACTTCTGTCTTAAGTTGCCACTGATTAGTTAAAGACACAGTCCTGGAGCAGAGTGGGAACACATGGACAGGGGGTCAAGGCCAAGATATTCAATAGTCCTTGTGGTTCTATCTCCAGACTTTGTCCTCACAGCCTGTCCCAGCATGGGCAATCTGAAAATGGACACTTAGGATGTGCTCAGCTTGGGGAGAGTCTGGAATAATCGTTCATGTTGCAATCTTACCACCAGATGATTTGTCCACCTGTACAACAAGCTTTGTTACCCTTCTGGTCACTGTCCAGGTGAGGCTCTGCAGACAGGATTTATGTGCTTGCAGTTGTGTCTCCAAGGCCTTCAGTTTTCAGCTGCAAAGACAAAAATCAGTGGCTGAAATGCTCCTCCTGAAGACTCTATGGATCTTTTGTGTTGGCACTTCATCATCCTGGAAACACTGCCAGGCTTGGCAGGACTGGCCTGAAACCAGCAGTGCCTCAGACCAGGATGGAAGTTTGCTGACCAAACAATGTGGGAGAATGCTTGACTTTGCTTTAATTTACTGTCTTGCACTGCTAGCAAAGCTAGGTGCATAAATCATAGTGATTAATAAATCTGTTATGTCCTCCTTTATTTCCTATTTGCAAACTGCCCGAGCAATTTTCTCAACTGCATTTGTTATTCAGAAATTTTCACTGAGTAATTTCTGGAGATAATTCTTGTGTTTTTATCTTGTCTGGGAAGTTGTGCTGAGTCTGACATTGGAGCTGTTTTCATTAGAGACATAAATCTTTCTTTTGTTGTTTCAAAATCACATTTCCCATGCTACCATTTGCAATTACAGATATGAAACTTGCTTTCTTTGACTGCTCTTCAACATCCATTTATCACTGGCTCCTTCAGCTGCTGTTGAAATGCTGGTAAATTGTATCACCCTCACGTTTGGGACCAAGCACCACACACAGAAGCATGAATTTACTTGCATAGAGGTTAAAAAGAGTGAGTGAGCATCTGTGAAATTTTGGGGATGGGGCGCTGGGTAAAGAAAAAAGAAAGTGAACATGGACTACTACTTCATTCTGTACTTTAAAAGAAAGTGTTGGCTACTATGGACTTTTGGAGGGAGGAGAATCCTGAAAATATACCCTGAGAATGGTTTCTATGTCAGGAGTCTCAGGGTAAAGCAGAGCAGAAATGTTTTGTTCCTTGCTCACAACTCATCTTTAGGCACTAACCTGCTCAGAGACCTTTGGGAAGTCAGAAATGGAGACCACTTGTTTCTGGGATCAGGATTTAGCTAAGAAGAAGGTTCTCCAAGACAGTTTTTGTAAACTGGGTACCCAAATTCCTCTGAGGTCTCACTCTCTTTGACCTTGTCTGCTGTAAGTGTAAGGCTTTGGGGCACCCAGTTGTGAAAGGAGAGGCTGGGACAGAAAAGCTGCAGGAATACTCCTTAGTGGAGGAATTTTATTGGTAGTAAAGGGGAAATTTCCTGACAAGCTTGAATTCTAGGGCATTCACTTGAATTAAGCAAAGGGTGGCAGTGGCAGTTGGTGGAACAAGAGTCTCTGAGCTCAAAAGCAAGCCAATGCATGCATGCAAAAACATTTGCAATTGTTTAGTGGAACAACGACAGCCTTAATAGTACAGCATTAGGCAGAGGGCCAGGAGGCAAAAATATTTGTAAATAGGGTTTGCTAATTTTTTCCACTGGCAATCATAGCAAAAGAAGGAGGGGGGAGTTAATGCTCTGAAGAGACAGTCAGACTGGGAGCACAGGTCCCTCTAGGTTTTTGAACAGAGTTCCTCTGCAATCCAGGTCCTAAATGTAAATAAGAAGTTTATCTCTGGGTGTTGGTGTTTTTCTGTCTGTGTGTAGCAGGGGGATGTAAAGAAGACACGGTAAGGAGACATTCCTCCAGCTCTACAGGAGCTGTAGAGTAGCAAGAAATACAGAAGGAACTTTCCTTTCCCTAAAAGGATGTCAAGGACTGATTGAGAAGCAGTCAGTGCTGGATATTTCATCCTGGAGACCTGTTCTTTGGAAGGTTCCCTGATGTGTTGGTGGTGGGGAGCAGAGGGGGTGGCTGTGTCCCTGCCCCATCTCCCCTCCCTCCCCTCCATGGCTCCCTCCTGGCTGTGCAAGGAATTCTCATCCCAGCGAGACTCTATGGAGCACACAGAGATTTGGGGATCTGGGAGATGGGCAGCAGAACCCCTCAGCAACGGGTGCCTGGGGAGGGTTTGCTGTCTCCCTCTGACACAGGGCACAGAGATGTCCCTTCCACAACCCCTTTTCATTTAGAGAGAAAATCCCCAGTGCAGGTTCTGTCTGTTCTGTGGCTGCTGCTCACACCTGTGTGGTGAACCTGATCTGTGTGCTGTGGGCAGGGAAACACATGGAAATCATCAGCAGGGGTATCACTTCTGTAGAAACCAAGAGACTGAGTACTCAGCCTTGAAGAGTACAAGCTAACAGAGCTCTTCCAGTTTGTTTTTTTCTTTGGTTGCAAATAGAAGGGCTTTTCAAAGGAGTATCAAAGTAGGGGCTGAAATTCTCCAAGAGCATTCATTTTTCTCCATTCTGACACTTGCTCATCAGATGTACTTTTGCACCCACTTGTGTTGCTCCTTGCCACAGCAAGAACAGGCTTGACTGAGACACAATTTTACTGCAGACAAGAACAGGCTATAAAGATTTTCTTTTTTTAAAATTGAATAATCTCCTCGAATTCAACATCCTGCTGTTAATGTTTCTTCCTGACCTTGAAGCACAATAATTCATCTCTTTGATGCGCACACATTTCGCTATCCAAACAGGTGATACTTGTATCTTAACTGGACAAACTGAAGCCTTTTGAGGTTCCTTTTTGAGGTGGAGCTTATCTGAAGACTGAAATCAGTTTGGCTTCAGATTAGACAAAACTCAAGCTCTGAATAATTTGTATCCAAACAGTGAAAAAAGGGATCTTGCAACACACACTGTTCATGTGAATAATATAAACTCTTACCAAAACCCAAAGGTGGTTAATGATAAACCTCCACTTAACATTAACCTTAAAAAAAAAAGAAAAAAAAGAAAAAAAAAAAAAAAAGGGCATCTTAAAGGTGATGAGAAAGAACAAACGGGGTGATGAGAAGGAGCTGATGTTTTACACAAACAATGCCAGTAGTTCAGCAGAACTCTCTAAATCAGGATCTGCCATTCTTTGAAACAGTCTGACCATGTGCAAATGAAAAAAGGCAAAGGAAGAAGAGTCCAAGGGAGAGCTTGCACACGTAGCACCACTTTCAGAGGGGACTGGGAGCAGAGGAAAACCAAAATGTTTTATGCTAAAGTCATCACATGTTGGTTAACAGTGTCCTGCTGGCATATTTAGGTTTTCTGTAAAATGTTTTGCACCACAAAGTCCTTACCTACACAAGAGCTGAGAAAATGTGTGAGTGTGAAAGAGCTTTGGGTGTCCCTCCTTTTTAAAACCAAACACTGTGCTGAGTCCTTGATGGTGTATGGAAGTGAGGAGTGGGTTCTTGGGGCAGTCAGACTGTTTGGTGAAGGTCCAAGCACAGGTTTTTCATCTCCTTTTCCACTTCTCTGCTGCATGCCTGAAGACTTCATGCTTTACCCATCTGGTTGTGGGAGGATGAGCCAAACTCCCTCTCCAGTTCACTGATGTTGCACTAATTAGGTGAGCATGAAGCACCTTTACACCTTCCTGATTTGGGAGGGGATGTGGGAGCCCCACAGGAAGGAGGCAAGGTAGCTGAAACACCTTTGGCCTCCAGCAGACCTCTCCTGTTCCTCCGGTTTGGTCTGGGGGCTCTGCCACTCGTGTTTGCCTCCAGACTTGGGGCTGCAGAAGCCTAGAACTAAATCCTGTGAGTTCAAGTCGTGCTTATTTAATAATACATTTAATAAATATTGAAAGAGGAAAAGGTCACGGGCTGACCCTGATGTGAAGGTTTTGCTCTTTCCAGAGAGTACAGAAAGTTGCTTACAGGGAGATTGAGAAGTAACCCCCCAGCTCACTGCTTTTGTGGCTTGTGACGGAATCCCACTAAAAACAACTCGTGATTTATTTCAGCTGCATAATAATATTACAAAGTAATAAAAATAAAGGCATATTTAATGATGTCCTTCCATTAAATGGTATGCCCTGGCTGTCTACCAATGGCTCTACAGACCTACTGGCGCCTGTGTCAAGACTCTTTTCTTTCAGCATGGGGAGAGACATTAAATACCATGATAGAGTCCTATGTACCACCAGGTTATGCTGCACAATTCATTTCCATTAGGCAAGTCATTTTTTCCTTTCCTTGGCCATTGCTACTTTGTTATGCTAATAAATATGCCTGTGCAGTGGGACCCAATTTAAACAAAGGCTTGACAGTAACTTTGCTGGACACGGCCAGAATGGGACATCTGGGTCTCATCACAGCCAAAGGTCTCTTCCCTCACCCTCTCATCTTCACAGCATATCAGTGCTCTCAAGCACAGCTCTCTTCAAGCCTCCAGAATGCATTTGTTATTTTCATTATTAGCTGGAAAAAAAATATCAGGCAATCCCCGTTCAGAAGAGGGCAAGGAAGAAGGATTTTCAATTGTAAAGGAAACTGGAGAAAAAACGAGGAGAGGAATTACTATAGGGGGATAGGAACAATTTGTTGACATCCTCCTCCTCAAAGTTTTCAGAAGCATTTTACAAAGTGCATCAGATCATTTCTCCAAAACACAAAATGCTGCTGTCTCTTGGGCAAAAGCACAGGGGCTGTGCTTGCTGTCCTGGTGTACAATGAGATGCATGAGGGCTGAGCAGGCAGGATTCCAGCTCACCAAAGGTTCAGAGTGTCAAACCTCAGTTTCTGGGGAAAGTGCACTTGCATGTGCTTGTTGAAATCTCAATTTTCTGTCTTTTCTGGGCTTTTTGGGAATGGCTGGAAGTTTCTCTCAAGAGGTCAGAGTGAGGTGAGCAGCTTGCACTCCCATGTGCTGACTGCTGGCTGCAGAAAGAAATGGAGTTGTGTGTTCTCACACGTTGTGCAGGGTGAGGTTAAAACTACTGCCAGGAATGGCAGTGCCATGAAGGTCCTTTCTGCCATGGAAAGGGCTGTGTTCATCTCTGGCTCAGAGATGGTTTCCCACAGAGTTATCAGAACCACTTTGATAGCGCTTGTGCTTTTCTTGAAGGTTTCCCATCCAAGTATCCACCAATTCTGACCTTGGTTAATCATTCCTAGAGGGAGCCTACATACACAACATCCTCCCACATGGAACTGCTCTGCCAGATGAATCCAAACCCGTCCAGAGGAGGAGAACAAGGAGCCTGGGGGCAGGGAGAGCAGCTCTGCCCACTTGCTGCATCTTGGCTTCCCCCATTCTTAAAGCCAGACCTTGAGCTGCCCATGCTTTTAGGCTGAAGAGGCAAGTGAGTCTGGCACCTGTCACTTTTCCATTTACAAATTAGTAGCCAATGCTGAATGTTGTTTTGTTCATTTTTATCCTCTTCTCATAAGATATCGCTTGCTTAGTCAGAGGAACAAAGCACAAATGATTACAACAAAGCTTCTGCCAAGCAATTTTGGTTCACTCCAGAGAGAGCCCCATTCTCATGCCAGGATTGTATCCAGTTATCTGTAGTGGAGACTTTTCTGAGAGGGGCAAAAAAGGTGAGTTCTTCAAAGAGTCTTCTGGCTCTTCAAGTCCTCAGCAGTAGATGAGGAGGAGAAGGAGGCAGAGGAGGAGAAGGAGGGGAAAGGGAAGGAGGAGTGAAAAAGGAGAAGGGGGAAAAGAGAAGTAGGAGAAGGAAGAAGACAGAAGGGGGAAAGAGGAAAAGGAGAAGAAAAAGTTCAAAATAAGGAGAAGGAGAAAGAAGAGAAGGAGGAGAAGGAGGAGAAAGAGAAGAAGAAGGAGAAGGAGAAGGAGAAGGAGAAGGAGGAGGAGAAGGAGAAGGAGAAGAA
>VWZU01007031.1:264262-317008 GCA_013397095.1 Sterrhoptilus dennistouni | reverse complement strand
TTTTTTTTTTTTTAAGGACAAGACAAATTGTCTAGCCACAAGAATTTAAACAATGCTTTTAATCTGAGTGACGACATGTACTGCACTGCTTGGCTGCCTCTAAAGTCTACTATTGCAATATCTCAGCAAAAGGTGTATTCGTAGAAGGGAGAGCTGTAGCTCAATGTAGCTGCACCATAAAGTTATTTATCCCTGCTCTGCTTGATCTACAACTCTCAATAACTTCCTTGCTATATTTTTTTTTTCTGCTAAGAAACCTTGAGGTGGAAGCAGGGGGTGATTCACTGTTGTTACCCCTGGTGCTGCCTTTGCCCCTCAGCCAGACAAGCCGGTTGATGATTAATTTTAATTCTTCTTTAAATATCCAGAGTTTTAAGAAAAGGGAAATTTCACTGCACCCTTTCACTCTGAAATGCACTGAACAGCACAAATTTTTCTTGAATGGGAATAAAGATCTTCACCCTAAGGGCTGGTGACATTGTGATGCTCTTTCTGCACAGATCAAAGTGCCTGACATGGGCTTTTCCTCCCTTGATGTCCAGCTCTGTCCTTCTTCCCTTATCCTGGGACACTCTGCTTTACAGGGCCCCCATACCACTGCTGGGATGTTGTGTGCTCATCTCTGTCAGGGCACAGGAGTGGGTTGTGCAAAAGGACAGGGACTCAGATCATCTCTCATTTCCCATCAGAGGAGGCAGTGCCAGATGCTGCTCTGGGACCCAACCCAGACCTGTGCCCTGACAGACTGGTGGGAGCAAAAAGGGGGATCAAAAAGTGTTTCCCATTAATTCCTGGAGTCCTTAGTTTCCTTGACACACCAAAATGTGCGTCTTGTGGTTCACAGCCCTATGAAGAACTTGATATATGGCTTGTAAGGTCAGAAAGTTGGGCTGTTCCTGGGTGCACACATTTCCTTATCACACATTTGGGAGGGTCTGTGCACTCCCTTAGTGAAAACAGCTCTATACACAGATATAAATCCATGTGTTGGAAAGCAGGGAGACAGATGGCCTCTATTACCCCATGTAACCAAACACAGGATGCAGATGATCTGAAACAATTAGAATGGGAGTTTTCCTATCTGAGAGTTTTAAAAAGATTTCATTCATCATATGCTCAGTGGCGTGGCTCCAGCTCCAAGGACATATCTGAGGAAGAGATTTTAAAATATTCATAATAAAGCTTTTCTGCTCACTGCAACGTTATGATTGTAAAGTGTTAGTTTGCATGAGCCCTTAACACCAAAAGCAGCTGATGCGCATCACCCCAAATCCTGTGAGTTTCCCCTTTTTCAGGGGAGTCATGAGTGTATTTCTCCACTCCCTTCATGCCAAACCCACCTTAATTTTTAGGAGCTGTGCAGCAAACACTTGTCTGGGACACTCCTTTCCAATGACCAGCTCACAGTGGGGATGGAGCAGGGGAAGGCTCCTGGGTGGGAAGAATTGGCCTGTTCCAAGCAAGCTGGGAAAATGTTTGTTTGGCAGGTGCCTGTGTGCTGGCTTTACCCCACCCACTGAGGCTGCTCAGCACTCTGGAATGTTCCTTGCCTGCACCGAGGGGATTACTGGGCAGGGGGAGGGCTTTGATCCTATAAACATAGCTGAACACATGGAGCCACCACTCCTCAGCACCACCTTATAAGACAAAGGGATGAGCTGGGAAGAGATCATCTGAAAGAGGGACCTAGAGAATCAGAAGTCTTAAATCCATATTTAGTTCTTGAGCGGATTTGTTTTTCTTTCTTTTTTTTTTTTTTTTTTTTTTTTTTTTTTTTTTGGTAAGTGTCACTTCTGAGTAACTCCTCCTGTTCAGTAGAAGTCACTGTAAAAAGAAAACCAGTGTATGTGCATGCCATGTATCATAAATCACTTTATCACACACTAAAGCATGGCCAGTCCTGGGTGAAAACCAGGCAGATATTTAACATGCCATGGCACAGCAGCTCCCCCAGAGCAGATTTCAGTGGGACAGGAAGAAAGCCACGAAACTGCAAAGAAAGATTGAGTTGGGCGAGATGTAATTACCAAACCTGGACTGTGTCCAGGACACTGGGGCAAAACCCTCCTGCCTCTGCAAATTTGATTTTAACAACTTTAATTTTAAACACCTGATAGTCGTATTTCTTGCCAAGTGAGCAAATTGCTGAAAGTAACAGAGGCAGCATTTCCTAAATAGAAAAAATACCTTAGAAAATTAAAGGAAAGAAAAAAACTAACAACAGTTTCCTCCTATAAGATTTGTGGCACCTCAGTGGGGAACCATGAAATATCCACTGCAAAAACACATTTTCTGGGTTGTAGGTCAGCTTAACTTATAGCACCCCACAGCTCAGGCCAATATTTTGTGGGTGGAAGTGACGAATTGTAGAAAGTGGAACCACACAAGGGCATCAGCAGAGGGAGTCCAGGTCAGAGCAGTACAGAAACAAAACAAGAAGAACCTGCCTAAAATAAGAAGAAAACTCATCTTATTTTGCTATTGAAACACATTTGTGCACCAGCATTTATTGATGACATTGCAAATATCCACCTCTGACAACCAAATGGTCCGACACACCAGGTTGCTTATGTGGAATTCAACTGTGTCTACAGCCCTGCAACAAAACAAGCAAAGCAAAATGAACACCTGAAAGGAAACCCTTTTGTATAACACAGACTCTCAGGATATCAGGAGGAACACTGCTGACCTTGGCTACCCCTGAGATTTGCCACATGAGCAGAGCAAATCAGTTCTCACAGCAATTTGCAAGCTTTGGAATAAGCAAGTCCTGACCCTGCTTTTAGCACAGGGGGATGGAGTAGGTGATTTGCTAGGTTCCCTTCCAGACAGAAATTTCTGTGATATTAAGGCCCACTCCTAAAGCCTATAAACCAGGTTCCCAAAGATAATGGTAAAATAATAAAGCATCTACTACTGCAAGTTGTTAGGTGCTGCAGGAAGCCAATGCTACCCTGCAGAAGGGTGCCCCAGAATAGTTTATACAGGAGTGGCTTTAAGTAGAAGAAGCTGTACATGCATCACCCTGAAGTAACTAGAAGCACATGGAGAATCTATTTCCCTGGCTTTTTCACCCAAGTGGAACAACCTTCTTCCAGTGGCTGCTGAAAGGAATTTAATGAAACAATCTATATGTGAGATTATTTCCACGTTTGCACAAAACATAAGACAAGTATCAGGGACTTGCTCTGTCCCATCTTCAGGCTCTGGTGGAGTTGCACGTGGGACGCATTTATCTGAGATGGAAAAAACTTGCAGCACTGATTTCCCTGGTGTATATGCTGGTCACACCAGGGTGTTTGGTACCACTATAAGAGCAGAGCCTGGGCTGTGGCTGCTGAGAACGTGGCCCAGAGCCACACATGAGCTTCCATTCCCAAAGGGAAGAGGAGGGGCTCAGGCAGGCACAACTGTACCTGTGTGTCAGCAAGCTGAGGATGCTGCCTGCTGTGGGTCTCCTGAATCCTCACACCAGACCTTACACCAGCTCTGCCACCCTGTCCTCAATATCCCGAGTCTGAACATATCCACCGTGAGAAAGTGTCACTTTGAGGTTTGAGGGGTGCCCACAAAGCCCTGCGGCCAACAAAAACCTCAACAGGCTTTGGTTGTGGGGTTGGGCTTGGCGTGTCCAGGGCAGTTGATATCCAGGGAATGCAGCAGTTCCAAGCTCTGGTGTATTGCATTTTTAATCAGCTCTGCTGCCTCATTTCAAGAATGGGAGTGTTTACACTCATTATCAAAAAAAGTATTATTATTATTACAGCTTTGCTACATACTGGCATGTTCCCAGGTGCACACTGTCAAACAAGAAAGTGCAATTCACAAGTTGGACAAAACAGCAGAATGTTCCATGTTTCACTGTTTCTCTGGCAGCCTGGGAACAAAACACAGATATACTTTATCCACCCTGCTGGTGAGGGAGCTCAGACACTCGTCAGAGGTTTGTTGTTATTTTTAGCCGTGACACAGAGAAAACTATAGCAGAAACCACTTTTCTTTCCCTTTCAAAACCCCTGTATGTAGAGAGGAGGCAATGGCTTTGCACAGCTATTTGTCCATTACACAGCTGCTTGTCCATTTTTTTTTTCTGAGCAGAGTAATGAAAAGGAGCAGAGAAAAACTTCAGCCTCAGTTCTCCTCTGCTATAAATCAAGACAGTTTCACCACAGAGCAGTGGAGCTGTCAGTGCACACCAGGATAGGATTAGACCCTCTGATACAAGTGTAAAAGACCAATTGCAAACACTGAGATGAAAACAGCATTTCCCTCTTTTGTGTTACCCTATATCCTCACCTCTGATACTCTGTCTCTTCTGGAATTATTAATGAGTAATTATTGTTTTATGCAAAAATGACCTTAATGAACTGGCAAGCAGAAAGACATCATCCTCTCTAACCAGCAGGAAACCCTTTTCTACCCTAGCCCTGAGCTCTCAGTCACCACCACAGCTGAGGTTGTCTATAAACATGGACAGGCCCAGCGTCCAGCCATGCTCTGCACCTTTCAGTCCCAGGACACTGAAATTCCACCCTAAGCCCATGACCTGCATTGGTAAACACTTCTGTTATTGATAACTTAAACAATTGCTTTAATAATTCCTATGACACTTCAGTATCCTGATTTCAAAACATTTCAGGAGATAATTCCTTTTAAATACAGGCTTAAGCACTGAGGGGTTTTGGAATTGATACAAAAAACAAAAATACCTTTCTTGGTTTTTTGGGACAGTGGTGCATTGAGTCATTATTGCTCCTAAATAAACAGAAGCACTCCTTTTACACATAAAAACTTCATTATAACCTCTTGCATGATTGTCTTTAGGACTTTTATGCCCAGCTCATGTCACTCCAGCCAAAAAGTCATTCTGCAATTAACCCTGCTACAACCCCAAAAGGTGCTCAGTGTCATTGGTCTGCTTTAAAATTGCAAACACATGGAGAAACAGTGGTGCAATTTTTCTTAATTAGAGAAAATGACCACAGTTTAAAAAAAAAATAAAAAATTAGACTGTTCTATTCACAAGCAACATTTAAAAATTAAGCCAAATATATAAAAAGCCCAGCCCCACACCTTCATGCTACACCCTAATGGTCTGAAAAGCTTGTAACAGACTGGCCTAGCCCACACAAAATCTGTTCAGAAACAGACTGAACTCACTGTCTTGTGCCATTTGGGGGGAACCCAACTAACTCCTTTATTTATGTCTAAACACTCCTAGCTTTTAATGGGAAAAAAAGAAACACAGTAAACCCTCATGATGCTGCCCATAAGGTATTGCTTCCACCACTTCTCATGCACACACCTGACACACACACAAATATGTTAATTTTTACTGCTCGAGAGAAGCCTGAGTTGGTTTAGATTTGAGACAAAAAAGCAGCAGTTCATCACCTCGTGTCGTTCTAAACCCCTGACATTTACAGAGCTCTTTCCAAACCAGTTCATTAAACACTGCATGCATCTTAAGGCCATGTGCAGCAGTATAATTTAGAGTGTATATTTTATAGGTTTCTTTTTCTGGTTTACCCGCTGATTATTATGTGCTGTAAAATTTCAATTATCCCAACCAGTCAGGGGAATAAAAAAGGGAAATAAAAAGTAGGTGATGGAAAAAAAGTGTGTTAACAAATGCCATAGAGAAGAAGCCAATGCAACACTCAGATTTCAGTGTTATTAATGCCCTTTTCTCTTCTCACAGACAGATTAGGAGTATGAATAAAAATGCCAACTAAATAATCTCCCTTATTCTTATATGCAGCAGACATTTCAAACCACTGTGGACAAATCCATTGGTGAAATTTATCTTTGCTTTCCCTGTGCAAACTCATAGACCTGGGAGGAACAGCACAAATTGAGGGCTGAATTTGGCCCAACTGGTAAAAGAGAAAACTTTAGGGAGACAGGAATATGCCTGCAAATTTCCCACATAACAGGTAAATTAAACAACCCAATTCTTGAGTGTGGGGCAGATGTACAGGGCTAAAATGGCTGCTGATATAAATGGAAATGTTCCCAAATAATTTCAGCTTTGTCCATTTACATCATTTACATTGACACCCAATGCCCTTAAGACCTGCCAACACAAAACACTGTACCTGAAAAAACAAAATAAAACAAATCACAGAAAGGGCTGGGAACTTTTTTTTTCAGCGTGCCAAACCTGTAAAGTTGGGCTGGTGAAACTGAGTAAATTGTCCTTGCTAAACCCAAAAGTGAGGGTATGTAAGTATGTGACAATATGAAAGGCCCCAGCTGTGCAGTGACATGTCCAAGCAGATTATTACACATATACAGTTGTTTTAACTGTGCACCACTCTCTCATGGACAGTAATTTTTAATGCACGTTCACCTGGTAGTCTTAGCCAACTCATGTAGTGTCCAAACTTGTGAAGGCAAACAATTTCTCCCCAAAGAGACTCCAGCTGATTAGGCCTCATCCCATTCCAACATTTGTATTATTTTCTGTTGTCACTGTTGCTGTCAGGATCACACCTCTGTGGGAAGCCCCCAAGTGCCCACAGCCTGCACACCCAATTTTTGAAGGCTGGGGAAGCTTGACAGATGTTCCCAATCTCTTCTTGCTTTCAAGAAGTTGACTTCTTTGCAGCAGCTTGCACATTCATTCTGACTTGCTTCTCTGCTGGGTAGTAACCTGGAAAACACACAAACAGAATTAGGGTACGACACTGACAACAGCTGCTTTCCAAGAAACTTCTCAAATCTCATTTTTGTGTCAAATGAAGAAATCATTGTGACCACTCTGCAGCTCCTGAATGAACAAAATTACTACCTTTAGCATGTCCCGCATAAAGTTATGTAATACCAAGCAAAAACAAAGGAAATGTGCTGGCCTTTATCCAGTTGAGATCAAAAGCCTGTGGGAACTCTTATGCAAGATGAGCAATGCAACATTTCACTCCATGTTGACATCCACTGCTGCAGTGCTTTCCTGGCAGAAATGGGGCTGGGTTTTTTTCCTCCTTAAAAGTGACAAAAAATGTGCAGTAAAACAACACCAGGAGAACTATGTATGTGTGGCACTTCATTTCTGCTTATTAGGTCAAACTGCAAATTCAAGGGCTGCATAGAATCTTGCACTATCACTGAGTTATAACTAATTCCTTGCTCACAGACTATGAACTGCGGCTCATTGGGGAGAACATCCTTTGCATTTTCATCCATATGTGCAGCTGTATCTTTGTTCCAGGTGCAAGCTTAAGTCATCCTTAACTACAGAAATGTGATTATAACACAGGAGTTCCCCTATGAGTTTCTTCTCTGCTTCCCAGTCTTGCACAAAAAAACCCCAAAACAAACCCAACATACTTTTTTCAGGTCATAGGGCAGAACTGGCTGAAATGGAAGCTAGGTGAGTATTTATCTTTAGAGTTCATGGGGTTTACCTGGTGTAAATTGTTTATATCATAGCAATGGATTTGTTTCAATTTCAGTTCAGGATTATATTTAAACCTGAGCTTTCCACACAGTCAAATTGGCAACAGCTATCAGGTCCTCTCAGCATGAAGTCTTGCATTAATTTCAAAGCAGAACATTACTGGCAGCATGACTGGAATTCTGTAGACTTTAATTGCCAAGTTCGTACAGAGAGACTCCTGCAGCCAACTTCCTTAAGGATGTGTCTGCATGGCAGTGTTACCTGAGCTAGCCCTAAGTCAAATTCCTGGAGCAGGATGTGATCCCAAGGAGAATGTACTGTTAACTCTGTTAACTTGGTAGAAAAGCTAATCCTGCTATTACCATAACCCTCTGTAGTCTCTCAGTGGAGCAGTAAGGAAAAAAAAATAAATCTGAATTACCTAATGTGATCCTTACTATTTATTTCTTCCATTTAAAAGCCTTCTCTACAGCTAACCTTAATTCTGTTTTGGGGGAGGAAATGCATTAGGAATTATGCTTAGCAGATTAAATCCAGGAAAGACTGGAAGAGTTGGCATTCCCATTTCTGCCTGTGAAGAATTTTAGGTGGGCACAGGATGAAGCCTGATTTCAAAACTGAGCAGCCAGGAGGATGCAGGTTCCCCAAAACCATGTTTAGATGGTGTAGCCTCCGATTAAGATGTCACATAGAGCCCATTGGAATAGGCTGGTTTGCCTAAGAAACCCCAAAGAGTACTTGCACTGGCACAAATAAATGAGGGTGCTGGAGTCTGTCAGAAAAAAAAGCCTGGCTAGAGAGACCTGGGAGGGAAAGCTTTCTGTGGTTCAAGTAAACCTGCCCAAACAGCTGCTTTCCTTTCCTCCCCATTTTCTCCCCAGCCATCTTGCATGGACTCTCTGCTTCACAAGTGAGACAGCATAACGAAAACACAGGATTTTTACCAATTTTCTCTTTGACTTTTAGCAGAGGAGACAAGGATTTATGAATGTCTCCCAGGAGAGCCAAGGTCTAAATGTAACAGCCAGAGGCAAACCACATATGTTGGAAGAGAAGAGCTGGCATGGAGCACCAACCTTGCCAGTGGCAGGGAGAAAAAAAGGAAAAAAAGGCAAAAACCCCACACTGGACCTGCTTTTTGAATTTGAGACTCTCTCAGAAAACAGAGCAGAACTATTTTGTGTCCACATCAAAAAGGAGGGAATGGAGATGGAATATGTCTATATAAAAGTGGGGGGGGAGTAGAAGGAAAAGCCTACTTTTGTACTGGTTGTCTCTCTGCATGACTGAGGAGTCAAAAGCAGCAGTAAAAATTCTGCTTCTTCCATTCTGGAGGCTCCAATGTCCAAAAAATGCCATGGTTGAGTTCTAATATATTGATATTTGTTTATTGCTGCCTTTGGAAGCCTAAATTAAAAGCACATTGTTGGATCTCAGTGTAATGCATTAGTGTTCTTGTTGACCAGAGCAGAACACAGATACCCAGGATCAAATCCAGCCGCAGATCCCGATCCCAAAGTAACCCTCCCTTATGGGATGGCAGAAGGTGAGCAAAGGGGTGGAAGAATGGGGTCAGACCCTGCCTGTAAATGTGACTTTCCCTGGCTCAGTTTTGCCTGAATTACTGAATTACTCCAGCCATGCCCAGAGGGATATGGGTGACCAGAGGGAACAATCTCATGCCCCCTTCTCACAGCTGGCAGTGAGAAGGATCTGTGTGTGAGAGAGAAGGATTGAGAGGCCTCATCTCCAGGCTGCAAATGATTTTTCTGGCCCATCCTGCACACCTACAGTCCTTGGGGACAAGAGGGCTGGTTGCTAGACTGAAGTGTTTCTCTTACGAAAACGCATGTGCGAAAGTGTTAAACTCTGCACTGTGGTATTTTGGTTTCTACATCCCCTGATGAAACGTTTCTTGCCTGGGGAAAACAAAACGGAAGAAAAATATCCCCTGGAAATATCTGCATAATTTACTCCCACACACCTAGTGAGAGATTTACAATTGAACAGCAGTTCCCCTGAAACCATCCACCGCATTGTGCTCTGAATTGCACTTTTGCACTCCTACCTGCAAATTATACTGTTAATTAGTTAATGGTTGTAAAGTGCTTTGGAGAAGAAAAGAGCACTCATTAAATACCATTGTTCTGCTCTCCAGTGTGCAATGTTCCACTCTTCATTAATCTCCAACCTCTTCCCAAACCTCTCGCTAGCAATTAAGTTTCATGTTCTCAAGTAGCAAATTAGTCTGAGATCAACATCGCTGTGCAGAATGTGTTTCCTGAAAACTTTAGCTCCAATTATATTCTAGAAAAATTCAGGCTGGTGTCTTACATGAAATTCCCAAGTGGAAATCCTTGCTCTATGTCTTGAAAACCGCCCTTTGGATAAACCAAAACCTGCTTTCCTTTCCTTGTCTTTTCTTACAGACAAGGGAAATCTAATATATGGGGCAAGATTTTCCAAAGAAGTTCAAACCCCACTGAGAAGAGCAAACAAGGGGCCAGATGCTCAGAAGAGCTCAGCGTGCAGAATACTGAGAACTAAAGCTTTTTTCTGAGTGCTGAAACCCACTCCTGGCAGCACACCCTGGTGAGAGGCATTTGAAAACTTAGCCCCTTCTGCCACCCAGCCAAATTTAAGATCGATTTGCCCTTAAAATTCCTGGATGCCTTCACTGAGTATAATATCCAAGCTGAAGTTAGCAGGAGACCTGGCTGCTTTCTCTAGTTTCTGCTTTAGATGGCTGAACTGTGCTCCTTGCTGTACTTGGGAAAAGATGCCCACAGTCAAACCTACAAGCCAGCAAAAAAGCCAAAAAAGGAAGTGAAAAATGTCCTTTGAGGTAGAGCAGCAAAAGACAGACAAGCACAGGATCCACACCTGGAGAAAACAACCATGACTATCTCCTTAAACAAGGGAAAGGGTCTGAAAAAAAGACTTCCATGACAACAAAGTCTGGTGGCCACCAGTAAAGTATAGAAGACAAGTTTAATATGCAGTTGAGGTGGTATCTCTGTCCTGACTGCTTTCACCACAATTTATTTTGCAGTGCCAGCCAAGTTGGAAGCTGTAGATGATCTGGTCACTCACCTGATTCTTGCCTGGTGTTTTCATTCCCTTTTCTTTAAGCAATTCCTGCCTGAGAAATGGTCACAGTCAACAAAAACACTGCCTTTCCTACAATGGCAAACCCCATGCAAACAACCAGTAGGTGGATTTCCTATTTCCCAGAGGCTGCCATGGGGCCAGAAGAGATGAGGTTTTTACCTCCTCCTCTGGCAGGTAAGGTGGGGACAATGGCAAGGCAAAGAAAATCCAGGCATTTTGCAGGTTTCATAGATCAAAAGGGCATAAATATACCAAATACATTCACACACTAATTCCTGCACCAGGTCTTCAGTTCCTGGAAGAGCTTAAAAATATCTCTTAAAGGTCATTCAATTCTTTCTCTCTCTCTGGATCCACAAAATTCAGCCCCCACTCACAAACAATGGATAGTCTAAAAAAAAAAAATCTCAGAGAAGTATTAACAAACAGCCAAATTCCAGATTTGTTGTGCTATTGAATTCTAAAGGACATAAAGAGTCTGGGAACAGTGCTGAGAGGTATCAACTGGTGATTTGTCTTCAGACCTTGCAGTCTGGCAGAGTTCCTGAAGAAGCTTCAGCTTTGGTCTGCAAGACCTCAAAGGATGCTCCAGCCGCAGCAAACACAAATCCAGGTGTGACTGGAATTATCATCACCTCATGTTATGTTTGCAGGGTTGTGTCTCATCCACCTGAGCTCTGGGCACTCCCTCACTATCACACACCAAGTGCCACCTCTGAGAATGTGTCTCTTAGTGTTTTGGTATCAAGAGCTTGTCAGAGACAGGGCAGTGCTGGCACTTAGGTGATTCTGCACAGAAAACTGCCACAGAAAACTCAGACACTGAGGCATGGGGCTCCCTGCTCCTTGGTGGAAGCCAAGTGTCAGTTCTGCAGGGGATGACACTGATTACACACCAAAGCAGGAGGCCCAAAGAGGTGGACTGGCTCCTGCATCATTTATAAATCTTATTTCCTGCCTTTAGTGGCTGTGAACCAGCATCCTGCAAACACATGGCCCAGAGCCACAGGAAATCCAGCTAGAGAGGGCCAAGTCTGGGTCACTCTTCTGGTGGTTTCCAAATATCACTTGTGGTTCTCTGGAGGCGGGTGGAGCTCCAGGGTGGAAAAGAGAGTGTGGGACACCACTGAGGTGTGATGGGACTGCAGTGGCTCCTGGGCCACAAGCCAGGTCCCACTGGTGGTTCTGCATCCTTCTGGCTGGATCCACCTGCCCATCAAGGTGAACCTTCAGTGCTGCCCTGCCTGAAAAAGCCCACCAGGTGCTCCTCGCCCCCTGCAGGGCCTGGGAAAGGTGGAAAAGCACTTTTCCTAAGGAAAAGCCGCGGAGAGCACAAGGACAAGGATAATCCTCTAGGTGGCATCCAGAAACTCCAAACTTCACATGCAAAACCTTTTTGCCGGGGCTGTGCAGAAGCTCTTGACGGGGCCGGGTGTCATTACAGCAGGTCACAATGACACCTCTGGTCCTTCTTCACCCCCTGCCAAACCCTCGGCTGCTTAAAGCGAGCTCCTTGTGAGGAAATCAGCTCTTAGGAAATGGCAAGAGGTCTAAGGAAAAGTGCTTTACAGGAATCTCTGTAAGTTAGAAAAGTTTAGAAACTTTCCTCATTCTTAGGAGGAACTGATTGAAGCCAGTGAATGAGGGTAGGGGGAAAGGAGGTGTTTACCAAACAGTTATGGCTCTTCCTGTTAGAACACTTTATTAACACACAGGAATGAAGTAGAAAAGACCCCGTGTTGCTCTGTTAATTATTATGTCTATTCCAGCACAGCTTGTGAATCCAGTGCCTTGTCTTTAAGGCTGTCTAATTCCAGGTGTTTCAAAGGAAGATAAAATGCCTGCAGAGAGGATAATTACAGAACAGCCTTTCCCTATGGAAAGTTTCCTCCTAATGTGCTTAGCTGTGTTATCAATCACAAAGGTTCTACCTCCTCTAAGCTTACGTCATGTTTATATAATGCCTCTTGTCATTGCCATTATTTATGGTCTCATCCAGGGTGAAACCGTGGCCCTACAGAGTCCCTGCAAGTTCACAGCAGTAGAACCAGGATGTGGCTCACTTTTTTCAGGACTCTTTCCAGGTCTGGACTCCAAAGCTGCACCATCACTATTCCCACAGCTCCATCCGGATTGTGTGGGTGTGTTAAAACATCTGTAAAACAAGACCAAAATATTTCTGAAATGCAAAGGGCTTTACTGGTGGGGTCCTTTCTTTCTCAGCCCACAATTTCTGTGCCACCTGAGAGCATGCTGTCAGGTGGACTTTGTGGGTTGAGATATGAACAGGTTAATAATGAAAACATGACAAAATCTACCACTATTACTAATTGTAATGAAAATGCAAGTGAGGGAGAGATAAACCCCGAGGGAAACAAGTAATTCCCAGTACAGTTGCTCCCCATCTGCTGACTGATGCCCAGCCTGTCCCTGAGCAGGGGTGGCTCCTGGCCAACTCCCACAAGTTTCTACACTGACCATGAGGATCTGTGGTGTGGAATATCCCTTTGGGCAGTTCAGGTCACTGTCCTGGCTGTGCTCCATCCCAGTCCTCGTGTCCTGCTCCCTGGCAGAGCATGAGACACTGAGAAGTCCTTGATTGCAGTGAGCATTGCTCAGCACCAGCTAAAACATCCTTGTGTTATCAACACTCTTCTCACCCTGAGTCCAAACCACATCACTGTACCAGCTATTAGGGAGAAATGTAACCCTATCCCAGCCAAAACCAGGACAATATCTACCCCCTTATTCCATGGTATTTAAGTCATGCCAGCTCCTACTTCCCAATATCTGGCCATCTTTCCTGTCTTTTGGTATGTATATACATGTAAACCCACACAGGTAACATTCCCACATTCCCTCAGCCATGGACCTTACCCATAACAGTCCTTTAAGTTCATTTAATCCTCACTTCATAGCTTGGGGTTCTATCTGTCATAACAGCCTCCAGGACCGGAAAGATGCTGCTGAGCAGCTTAACAGCATTCCCTCTCCTGCAGATGGAAAGAAGGGTGCTGAGAGTATTTTTGTGGATTTTAGTGGCACCTTGGCTGAGATTATGCAGGGCCTGGACAAGCTGAGGTGCTCCAGGGGAACCAGAGCCCCTCTGGGTGTGGGTGTCTAAGCCAGGCTTGAGTGCCTGGAGATGCTGGTGATGAGCCTTGTGGTGTGTGCATGGGGAGAGTTCACATTTTACATCAGTGGAGGAAGGAAGAAGGTTCTGCTGTGATGGACTGGTCATTGGCAGCCATGGCCAGATTTGGTCAAAAACAGAACCCCAGGATGGGTCAGGTTGGAAGGGACCACAGTGGGTCATCTAGGCCAACCTCCCTGCTCAAGCAGGGTCCTCCTAGAGCACACAGACATTTATATGTCATCACAATCAACAATATATTTCCTTGAGTTTTAGTGATCTAAAACATTTTTTTCAGAAGTAAAGTGTTTTTATGTTTTCATTTCCATGTTGCTCTCAGCAGACCTATGCCTCTGTGGGAAGGTAGGACTGTATTATTGACTCATTTTTCAGGTTATGATATACAGGCACACTTGGGCAGGGGTTTTGTTAGCACTGGAGTGGGGCTTTGCCTTTGCAGTTTTCATTTCCGAATTTTAAGGGCTGCTTGTTTTTATTCTTCTCTGTTCCTGTACTATTCAAGAGCAGAAAGAGAGGGAAGAGCTAAGAGTGTTCCTTAGTTTACAAACCAGGAACAAAACTATCATTAATGATCAGAAAGGTGAAGATTTCAACTGAGAAAGGGATGACACATGACTGTTAAATTCAGGCAGCAGAGCCCTTTTCTCCATCTTTTTCCACCCCCAATGATAAGACTTATACCATGCTTTCATATTCCATCCCTTGGTGCCACCCCTGCAAAGGCAGAGGCCAAAACTTTGCTTTACATCTTCTCCTCCTAAACCATCTTTAAACTCTTGTGGGGAAAACTGGACATGGAATGGGGAGACCCTTTTTGCTCCATCTGTGCTACAGGTGCTCCTGTGCAAATTCGGCATTTCAGTGTGGGGGCTGCAGAAGGGGAGATTTCCTTTTAAAGACCTAATGATAATTTCAGGTGTTAAGAAAACCTGCCTCTGTCTTCATTGTTACATCTTGCAAAGTGTTTCAAGGTTTTTCCTTTGTCTAATCACAAACTATGAAACCATGTGCTTTGCTGGCAACTGTGTTCTTCTTGTAGTCAAAGTAATTTCCCATTGAAGTAGCGGTGTTGGGACTCAATTTAGTTTCACAGAAAATTGAACTCTTTGGAAACAGAATTCTGTGTTTTCTTACTGATTTTTTTTTTTTCTTTTAGGAAGCTCAAATTAATAATGCAGTTTCTGGCAGAGCTGTGTGTAACCACGTGCCTTATCTTGGGCACGTGGAGGTATTTGTGCCAAGCGCTGTGAATCATCTTCTTGGCCATTTTCAATCATGATCTGAGGTTGCACAAGATTTATAAAGGCAATTCATGTTCAGGCACCACCTCATCCTCACCCCATCCTGCTCTTGGTTTGCAAGAGTGCTTTTCACAGTGGATCACTCCTGAGCTAGGATTGCCATCCCTTCTGAATTTCTGGAATCACTTGTGCTTTGATATCTCTTACTTTTGGTTTGATGCACAGCTACTGCCTTATAATTCATGGCAGCAGGTGAGGCCAAGGGGAGGAAGCAGGGACTTGCAGCAGGAAGAAGACTGTATGGATGTGTCTCTCTTCCAGCAATGTACCAGTTGCTTCCTTCAAGCCCTTTGATCCACTGGGATCATCACTTTGCACAATGCTACCTTTATAGGTCTAGATGGGAAACGTAGACTAAGAAAAGCAGGGGCATCAACACAGTAGGTCTTTATAAACACCCTTTCCCCCCCTCAGTTTTGTCTGTGTAGAGTTTTGCAGCTTCCTGTTTCTTACACCAGTAAGATTTAAATGATAATTAAAAAGTACAGTGTTTTTATTCCTGGACATTGTGTGACAACTCAGACCAAAACCCAAAGCAAAATGGAGGATGATGGCAGGTTTGGTGGGAAGGGATTGTTAACTTAAGGCAAGTGTGATAAATGTGAAGAGAGACAGCCACGTTATTCTATCAGTTCTGGTCTTTGTGCAAAGCTAAGGGCTTGTATATTCTATAACTCGTAGCCTTTATGAAGTGCCAGTGAACCAAAAGACAAATTGCTGCGTGACGCCAGTGCTTTCTAATAGTGTGTGCCTTGAAAAATGGTACTGAGTGAGCTCTTACTTTCAATTAACTCTGTAGGTGAAAAGATAAATGGAGGCAGAGGAATCACCACTCCATTAGCTATTCACCTGTTCACTGGAGATTAATTTTCAAATAGGCTTAAGAGTATTGACTATAACATAAAACCCAGATGTAAACACAGGAAAAGTTAGGGGCAAAAGTTAGGCAATCTTTCACACTCCATTTATCCTCCTGCACTGTATTTAAAACTCAGTCACAGAAACTAGACCTCTAAGATTTTGAGGAAATAGAACTTTCTCCTTCCCCCACCCATCCCAGAAACAGATTCCCCATTAGTTTTCATATCTGTAATGTCTTTCACTTACTGAAACAAAGCTACTTTTGGCTTCTGAAGAGAATGTGATTTAGTTAGTCTATAGAAAACATAGCTAAGTTTGAGCAAGTATACTCCATTTTGGGGATGGAGCAGCTACTTGACCTTTTGCCAGTTGACATATCTATGAACAAATACTGAAAACTAAAGCATATGTATAAAACAAAGAAGAAAGCTGTAGCTACATATATCAAAAATACTTGTGTAGATGTAACATAGATGATAGTGCAGGGAAAGCTGACATTGTAAGGACAAGAGGAAAAATGCATGGTCATGTGGAGGGGTGGTAAATGTAAAAGCACAGCCAGGAGCTTCTGTTTTGGGAGGGAAGTAGGAAAAACCCTCATTGAACATGTACTGCACACCCTGGCAGGACTTCTGAGATCCAGGAAAAGAAAGGCAAAGTTCTCCTCTGGCTGTGGACACAGGGCTTCCCTGGGCTGGGAGTGTTTGAAGGGGATGCTTGGAGCTGCTCAGTACCACCTTTGAAACAAACTTTGGCCCTCAGTCCTTGAACAGCAAAATTCAGTCCCTCCTGCCTTTTGGTCAGCTTTTTCCCAAGTGACAATCAGCAAGGCTACACAACAAAACTGTGTAAATCGATCATGTTCTTCTGGAGAGGAGTTCTTGAGCTATATAATGGTGTGGCCAGCAGGAGCACAGGGGTCATTCTTCCCCTGTACTTGGCACTGGTCATGCCATACCTCGAGTGCTGTGTCCAGTTCTGGCCCCTCAGTTTAGGAAGAATGTTGAGACTCTCGAGCTCCTCCAGAGGAGACAATGAGGCTGGTGAGGGGCTTGGAGCACAAGCCCTGTGAGGAACCACTAAGGAGCTGGGGTTGTTTAGCCTGGAGAAAAGGAGACTCAGAGGTGATCTTATCACTCTCTACAACTCCCTGAAGGGTGGTTGTAGACAGCTGGAGGTTGCTCTCTTTCTCCAGGCAGCCACTGACAGAACGAGAGGACACAGTCTCAGGCTGTGTCAAGGGAAATACAGGTTGGATATTAGGAAGAAGGTTTAATGGAAAGAGTGATTAAATACTGGAATAGTCTGCCCGGGGAGGTGGTGGAGTCACCATCCCTGGATGTGTCTAAAAAAAGATTGGATGTAGCACTTGATGTCATGGGGTGGTTGAGGTGTTAGGGCTGGGTTGGACTCGATGATCTTGAAGGTCTCTTCCAACCTACACATTCTGTGATTCTGTGAATTCTGTGATTCTATATATTGTAATTCCACCTGTTTTCATTCACTCCCATGTCAAAGGTGTGAACAGGAGATGGAAACACAGTGCTCCTGAGCTTTTGCTGCTTTTGTTTTTCTTCTTCCCCTTTTTGGATGGCAGGAATACTAGCTGCTCTATAGTCCAGGAATTTTCTGCTGGGAACACCAAGGAAAGGGGTGTGCAACCTCCCAGTCATGGCCAGATGACAAAGCATGTGCATCAGGAATAGATACAACACCCAAGGAGGCCTGGGCACTGGGCACTTTGCTCCTCAAAGCTGGTGGATTCTGAGCCATGAATTTAAAAGTGTTTAGGGGACGATTGCCAGACCTCTTGGGCCTTGTCTCCTCAGGAGACCAGGATAAAATGGCAGCAGGGGAATGACATCAGCTATAGTTTGCATTTTTGTTTCTTTATTAAAAATACTCTTACTTTTACCTTCACTTTTAATGTTGTCACCTAAAATTTAACTCATTCTAATGCAGTGGAAACTACTGTGTGATGTTCACAGTGAGTTCTGCAGATACAACAACACTGAATTTATATAAATTGGTTTTGTAAAGAAAGCTTTTAGGGTATCTGCAAGTTTAAACATTATGGGGATCCAAAGAATCTCACTAAAGCTACACAACTGGCAAAGAGCATCAAGTGGTAGGAGAGAAATTTTTCCAGGCAGGCTTTGTCCCATATTTGTCCTGCAGTGAGAGGAATTCCACAGCTTCTGTTTGTTTCCCATACAACATTCACATTTTCCCAGAGAAGCTGGGGATGCCCCATTCTTGGAAGTGTTCAGGGCCAGGCTGGATTCAGATCATCCTGATTTAATGGAAGATGCCACTGACTGTAGCAAGGGAGTTGGACGAAATGATCATCAAAGGTTCACTCTGACTCCAACCATTCTTTTTTCCTAATCTGACAGTATTTTTGGCCCTTTTTTTACCCATTCTCCCAAAGCTGGTAGGAACCTTAAAGATGTGGAAAGCCAGAGGATTTCAGTCATTTTCTCTCAGATGGACACCAGTGACAGCAGTGTTCCTAAGTGTCAGAAGTGATGAGCCTGCTTCTTAAGGATCTGAGCCATTTGCCCACCCTCTTGCTCAGGGAGCTGTGACACACACAATCAAGGTTAAAATTGTGCATGCCCTGCCTGAGCAGCTGGATGCCACTAGATTAGAGTACATGACTGAGCTCTGTTTGCCTTCTGCACTGGCACTTTAATTTGGGGGCATTTCCTTTATGCAGCTGCCAGTTTTCACAAAACCTGTGAAAACAAATTTTTAAATTTTTTTTTTTCCTTACATCAAATGTGCCAAAGCTGTGAGGGGATGTCTGGGGTCAGTGAGGATAAATTTCACAGGCTGTTCAGCTGTGATCCTGGATTTGTAAGACCAAACCATGCTTGGCCAAAGTTACCTGTAATCACACAAATGAGCCAATTGAAACCTTACTAAATATATTTTCTACAACCTGAAGAGCTAAATACACTTCTAGTTAAATAATAATTAAGATGCTTCATAGGGCAACTTGGGCCAGCACTAATGCTCTGAATGAGGTTTTAAATGATTAGGGGATAAGGACACTTGGTGTGCACACAACCAATGCCCTACAGCCCTACAGCAACTTCTGTGATCTAAAACTGAGAAATGTTCTCATTCGAGTTGTTGTCCTGGAATTATGTGTTTTTCTACTTGTTACTCATAGTGGCCAAAAGAGTAGGATTGGTGTTCATTACACACGTTAAAAACATGATTTCTTAGATCCCCTGGGATCTGGACTCAAAGTTTTTGGTCAGTGTTTGTAGCTCTGTTCACACCTCTCTTTGTCTTTACGTCTGCACTTAGGAGGTGCTCATATTTTAGCAGAGTGGATGTGGTATTTCTCACATACTGAGTTTCTGCTAAAAGGTCTGTTTTCTGTGTGAGATGGAGTGAAATGTGCCATATGAACATAGGAGACAGCCTTAACACAAGAGACAGTGTAGTTTGGAGCCTGTACTGCACTCCATGATTAGGTCTTCAAGGGACTTGGGAATAGAACTGAATTCCTCAAAGCTGGTGTGGATGGGATGGGCAAAAAAGGGCATAAAGGGAGAGAAGCACATGGTGAAGGGGTGACCTGCTACAAGCTACAAACTCTGAGAGGCAAAAGAGATCCTTCATGGTCACCTGAGGCTGATAGGAAGGTGAGGAGTTCAACCTGCATTTTTGGCCGGCCAGAAGAATTACAGTTTCTGTAACATCCCCACCATGGAAACAGCTGCAGGTCTGTCAGGTTATTGGAGAAGGACCTGGTCCTCAGAGATCACAGACTCATAGAATCAGAATGCTAAGGGATGGAGGGGACTTTAAAGATCATCTAGTCACAACCTCCTGGCAATGTGCAGGGGCACCTCCCACTAGCCCAGGTTTCTCAACACCTTATCCTTATCCTGGCCTTGGACACTTCAGGGTTGGGGCATCCACAGCTTCTCTGGGCAGCCTGTGCAGGTGCATCAGGGCTCCCATTAGGAGCAGTACCAATGTCACTGGGACAGTCTCTGCTCAGTTTTGACCCTTTTCCAGCAATTTTTCTCACACCTGAGGCCAGGTTGTGTCTACTTTTGGCCACCAAGTTGCACTGGCCTGGTCTGACAGGGCAGGGCTTCCCTCCTTGCAAATAGGGCTGTTGGAGTGTTTTCTCTCTTCCCCTGGAGCACCTGGTGACTGTCTGGGACAGGCTCTGGGTGGGTGAGGCACAGCTCTGCTCCATCACTGTAATGCTGATGGTTCTGTCTTCCTGGTGGGCTGGAGTCCTCTGATATCTTTCCAGCTGGGAACGTGCCCAGGACAGAGTTTTAGCACCATCTGCCACTTGAGCTGTTTGCAGCTTTGGTGTAACATGACCAAAAATAAGGCTGTTTGAATGAAACAAGTGTTGGGAAATGAGCTGTCTCTCTCCTGCTCCCTTTATCTCTCCCCGCCGAGGGTGGCCCGAGTGCGCAAGAGCAGAGGGAGGAGAGGAGTCTGCTGAGGGCTGAGCAGGCACAAGCTCTTCCTCTTTTCTCTCCTTTTGCTCCTTCTCAGGGAAGCAAAAATCCTTACACCTCCCAGAACATGCTCACTAAAACACCCACTCTGATTTCCTCTGCCAAAAGGAGCTCTCAGGATCAGGTTCCCGTCCCTTAACCCATCACCTAACACACTGAAAGGGAAGAAGAGAATCAGGAGCCAAACACAACATTAATCAGATTAGGACCTTTCTTGGGACACCTTTATTTTTACTTTGCTTTCCCCGTTTCAGTTACTTACCTCATCTCTCCTAAACACCAGGGGCGGTATCCCAGACAATGGCCTGTAACATCCCTCATGGAGTAGATTTTCTAGTCTCCAGCCCAAATGTTTACCCCTAGTCCTGGCCAGCTGAAGCAGTTAGTCACTTGGCTGGACATTTCTTTGTACAGTTTGTGCTTTCATCAGGGGCTGCAGCGAGCCTGCACCGGCAATGGAGACAGCAGGTTTTTTTTATCCCATTTTCACATTATGAGCTCTGAAACAGCTCAGCTGGGACAAGTTAAGTCTTCGGGGCATGTACGTTGCTGCAGAAGTGTCAAGGAAGATTAAAAACAGGCCCAGAAGTATGACTGCTAGACTAACCCCCAGAAAATGCTAGAGGGGAGCTTTTTGTCTCAGTGCAAGGTAGATGGAGGTTAGAAACTCTGAGCAAAAGACCACCTTCATCTGCTACCTTTTCATTCCCAGTGTGTCTTTAGGTTACAGGCTGGGTATTCATGCTTGGCAGTAAAAGACAGAAGGCAATTTTTGCCTGTAATAGGGAAGAAAGGAAGAGCATTCAGCCACCTGCTCAGGTTAGAAAACACCATGGCAGTGGTGGTGCCACCAGTTTATTACCACAGGTATGTGATGGAAACACCACAGCGAGGCTTCTTGCACTGCTGTCCCTGGGCTGAGCAGAGGAGAGGGATGAGAAGTGACATCAGCATAGTTTGGTTAGAAGAGGAGGGGCTGGAGAAGGGAGCAGCAGGAGGCTGGACCAGCCTGTGGCATTTCAGTGTATTAAGGCAGAGGCGAAGGGGGGAGTGTTTCACATGGCACATCAATGAGGAGTCAAAGGCTGGGACAGAGGATACACAAAAGGAAAGTTTAGTCTCAGTCTCAGGAAAGATGTTCCATCAGCTGCTGTATTGTTGACTGCTTTCCCAGGGGAAATCATGAGGACAGGATTTTTTAAAACCAAATGGGATAAAGAATGAGAAAATTCACAATCAAAACCAGTCCTAAACTGGCTCCTGCGTGAACAACTGAGGTTCCTTCCCTTCTTTACTGACCTCTGTTGTTCTTGCTCTCCATCTAATTCCTCCCTTCAACCCCTGTTTATAAGAACAGCCTCACTGTCTCAGATGCCTGTGGATACGACATGTTGTCTCCTGTTTGACCCACTCCCCCTCTGCTCTGTGCTCTCTCCTCTCTTTCCTTCCCTTGCTCTCTCATCCTCTCCCACCCTGCTGCCTGCCACCAGGGTCCAAACTTTTGGGGACCTCCTGCTTCTGCTTCCATCCATCCCCCCAATTTCCATGAATTTCTCAGTGCAGAGGACTGCAGTGTTCTCAGTCACGGGTCACTGGCCAGGAGACAGCTTTCATCCCTCCAGCCCCATGCACCTGGCTAGGAGCAGAGAAGGCTCTGATCCATATTTTGCTTATATGAAGAAGCTGAGAGGCAGCCAAGACAAGAGGTTTACTTGAAGTGGGACGCAGGAATGGGCTGACTCAGTTCTCTGGTATTCCATCCCAAATCTTTTCCACTGGCTCGTGGTTCCCGCTCTCCTGCCTGACCTATTCATCAGGAAAGCCTGTAATGTGAGAGCACTCCCAGCATGTTAGAGAGTACAGAGGAAAAAACATGATAGAGAGGGAGATCAGACTTAGGTGTGAGGCTGGAAACTTCCCACTTCCCTCTGGATCAAGCATTTAAACCATTGTTGCTGTTTCTTGCAACAAAACAACATGGCACTAAACAATAAACGAGGCACAGGTAGCATAATTTACCAATTAAGGAAGTCGGAAGTCTCCATAAAACATTCCCTGGATTTGAAGTAATCATGTTTTTCAATGGAATATTTTTAAAATAATAATAATAAAAAAAATTGGCACACAGCATCTTTCCTGAAGTCTAGGCAAGAGGCACATATTTATTTGCAGTAGCAGCACAGACCGTACTGACTGTAACTAGGTGAGAATGCTAAACAGACCCAGTTTCCTTGCTGGCCTCTGAGAACAGCGATAAATTCTTCTGCAGACAAAAGACAGATGGTGTGGGCATTGCTAAGATCCTGGCTTCCCGGAATCAGGAAGCTGTGCAAATCCAGAGGTTGCAGAGTGTGAAAGATTGTGAATTAATTATTATCTTTATTGGGATGTTGTCATGCTCTGCCAGTGGTGCTGAGGTCTGGCAGAAAGCTCAGCCCTAAGGCCAGGCAGGGTATTTCTGGGATGTTCCTAATTTATCCTCCCCGGATGACTCATGTGCTATTTCTTGTGCAGAGGAGGAGCAGGCAGGCTGTTGTTGTCACAGAGGTAGGGGATGCTAAAAACGACCAGAAAGCAGGATCTTTGGCAGCTCTTGTCTTCTGGAGCATTTGAGTGCACTGTCAGAGCAGGAGTCAAGCAGCACGAAGGTGGTGAACAGGAGCAGGTGATCAAAGGTGAAGCTGAAGCAGTGGAAGGCTGACTGGTGGGAAGAAGGCAAACTGAAGAAGGGCAGAGAAAGCAGAAGCACAGAGGGAGAGTGGGAATAGAGCTGGGAGGTCTGGTTGTCTTGCTGGGAAACAGAGATGAGTGATCTACTGTAGCTAACTGGGTGTTGTGGTTTGAAAGCAAAACGAATGAGAGGCTCCAAGTCAGAGATATCATTTAATAAGAAAAAAGGTGAAAAGGTAAAAATAAAATAAAATAAATGCAATGACACAAAGGATCACTGACAGAGTCAGAATACAACCTGAGCAGGGTGGTGGAAGCAGTCCAGGTGAGGTGCTCTTCCTGAAGTAGTGATCCTGTAGAAAGGTCTGGTAGCTCTGGTCCTCTGGGAATCCAGTAGGTAAGGGCTGCTTGTCCTGTCCCAAATCCCAGCTTATATCCAGGTGAGAATGCTTGGCTCCTCCCCCTGGGCAGAGCATCTCCCAATGGGATGAGGAGTGTGAAGTGGGTCCTTGATGGCCCATTAAACAGAGATAATTCCTGGAGGGAGTTACCTGTGAGTCATGGGCCAGGTATTGATGGGCCATTAGCAGAAGACACCCCAAAGGCCATTAGCAGAAGAGGCAGGGGGCTTGGGAAAACACTAGCCCACCTGGTTTCAACAGTTCATGAAGATGGTGATAGAATAAATACTTTGTGTACATCCTACACTGCAACCCAGGACACTGGGAAAAAAAAGGCCTGGAACAGGAAATCAGAAAAAGAGAAGATATGCAACAGGACAACACAGGGAGGAGCTTATGTCTAATGGTTTGCAAGAAATACCTGTCCAAGATAGTCCCCTCAAATCTAGAAGGCAACCAGAGTTTGCTGTTCTCCTCCAGCTGACAAGTCTCAGTGAAACCTGGGGACAGCATGTCCTATCTGTATGTGGTACAGGGGCAAATTTTTGACTACTTGATGCTTTGTTCAGGTGACAGAAGTGTCCTGGGCATCCTGGGCAGATGTTTCATTGTGAGGCTGACTGAGCACTGGTACAGGTGGCCAAGAGGGATGTAGTGGTCCAAGACAAGGGGTGGTAGAGTCTCCCTTCTTGGAAATATTCAAAAGCCATCTGGACATGGTCCTGTGCAACTGGCCCTGAGTGATTCTGCTTGACCAAGGGTTGCTGGACCACAAGACCTCCAGAGGTGCCTTTCAGCCTCAAGTAGTCTGAAGTATCAATCAAGTAGTGATTCTGTGGTTCCTGAGACTCCCTCATCTTCACACACTTCCCCTCCTGCCTCTCCCTACAGCATGAACTGTTACACCAGCTGATCTTTCCTCCCTCTTATAGCTGGACTTGGCTGGCTGAAGTACTTGAGAGGCCCAGAGTTGTGAGGAAGACTCTTGAGAGGTCTGTAGTACAGACAGTTGAGCAAGTGCACGTGTATGAGTCCAGTTGTTTCTTTGTGTGGTCAGCAGTGTTTCTGGAAAGGCTTGTTTTACTTCAGTGCTCATGGATAAAACAGCATCCAGTCCTGGTAAGGAGTATATCTGGAAAAACATTAATCATGGCAGCCAGATGGCCAATTGCAGTGACTCACAAGGGCTTCCCAAAAGGCTTCTTAGTGCACATCATAAGGGGGACATAAATATTCCTTTGATCCTCTCAGAAATTGTGTTGTGATTTCTCCCTTGTTTGATTTGAAAACAGCCTTTGTCCTATTTCTTGAGTAGTTCAGGCTTTTGCTTCTTCTGATTTTACAGGATATTAAAATGCTGAAAACTTACACATGGCTCCCAAAATTTGCACAGATTACAGGACGGGGAGGAGGTGGGAGAAGGAAATAAATCCTTTCACCACTTCTCCTTCTAATGCTGGAGGTTTCTTTCCAGTTAAAACATGGCATTGTCAGGTTTACTTATCTCAGGGATCTTAAACGTGTTGTCTGTGCTTCAACAGCCTGCAGGCAAGAGACCTCACTCTCTCTGCTGTGCTGGAGGGAGGCTGCTGATATTCTTGGAGCCTGATGACTGTTGCTCCACTTGAGAGCTTTTACAGCACCAAAACATTGGCTCATTTGCCACCTGCTCCCTTCCCAGCCTCTAAAGGAGGGCTGTGGGTTACTGCTGTGCATCAGTTGTGTGCAATGTGACTGCTGTGGCACATCACTGTTGTTTTTCTTAGTCCTTTCTGTCGGTGTCCTGAAAGCTTTTCATTAGTCATCTTGGAGGGGGGAGAAACCTCAAGCCTCTCTCTTCACATTCTCATGGTGAATTTTCCAGCCTGATTTTTTTTTTTTTTTTTAAGATGCGAGCTTTGGATCCACACATGAATTTTTTTGCAGTCGTGAACAACCAGGTCAGGAAACCATGGTTTGTAAAAAAAAAAAAAAAAAATTAAAAAATGGGTCATTTGGGCTTCCAGGTTTGTGGCTCACTTCATTTTGCTGCCAGACTGCATAGCACTGTCTTGGCTCTGCCATGTGAGCCACGACTGCTCAGCATTTCTGGACATTTGGGCCATTTACTGGTAGGGGATTGAGAAACAGATTTAGATTCCTGATTTCTAGCTCTCTAACTTTAGAGAAGGTGTCTTTGGTTTTCATGCAGAACACCAAACAGTCCCTGCTATTTTTAACAAAATCTTGATAATAGGGTAAAATCATGGAGGCCCCTTTGAGGTCCTTTGGAAAATCCAGGGTCTCCAAACTGAATTTTTACCTTTCTCAAAGGCATCCTTAGTGCAAAGGTATTTTTTGCACTAAGCTGTGGAAGATGCATCTCCAAGCTATTCAGGATATAATCCCCTAAGGGAGTCAGGGCTTGACAAAGCATTTTTAGCCAGAGCACCACTTTTCCTCCCAGACCAGTTTGCTGGACAAGTAGATGTGCAAGGATAGAGACACCCAGCACTGGGGCAGGTCCTAAACTCTGCCCAGATCCTTGCTCATCTCCACAGTAGGCTGATTCCAGGCCTTTACAGGTGGCTGCTCATTAGAAATATTAAGTGTAATGCATAAGGGGAGGTTGGGCTGGGCAAATCTGGGCTGGGCATAGGTCTGGGATCAAGTAAAGAAAGCAGAAGCACATCCTAAACTCGACTCTCACTTGGGCATTACAACACAGAGGTTCAACTCTAGAGCCAGAACCAAGGGGGATTTTGTTCTCCTTGTTGCTGTTGTGATCCTGTTTTTTTTTGACTGAAGGAATTCTGTGCCTCTTTCTTATGTGTTAGTCTTCAGGCCCCCTGTCTGGGATGCTCCCTGGCTTGATCTTTGCTTCACAAACATCGTATTCAAAGCCACTGAGGTCTCAAAATAAATCACAAAAGGAGGGAGGTAATTTACCATTGGATTTTAGGTTATCTCAGAAAAGATCAGCACTGCTGCTGGTTAGGACCACCACTCATTTCCAGGTGCCCCCCCACATTCCAGGTTTCTCTCTTCTCTGCATCCCCTCCCTAATTTTCACATACTTTAGGTCCTCCCTGGCCACCCTTCAGTCACCAAGTCCTGTGCAGGGGGTGTCAGCCCATTCTGACAGCAGGACAGAAGCTGGGTAGGAGTGGATCAGGGGCCAGGAGGATGCTGAGACCTGGTGCTGCTTGTTCAGACAGTCCAAGGGGCAGCAGTGGGTTAGGGGAGCCAAGCTCTGCCTGTTTTCATGCCTGTGTTGCCCCTGCACTGGCCTGTCTGTGCTTGGGGTGTGGAAGGCACACAGATGTGTTCCTGGGACATCTTGCCTGGCCTGGTGTCAGCTCATGAAATCCCTGCAAATCACCTCTGGGGTGTCTGTGTCCTTTTGGGTTTTTTCCTTTCCTTCTCCCTGGACACTTGCAGATCACACAGGCTTGGCATGACTGTGACTTTCTTTGTTTCAAGTTTTTATTTAGGGAAACATTTCATAAAGTGGCCCAACCCATGGCTTTGTCCCCTCTTTGGGTGACATGTACTCTTTGTAACAGGAGGATGGTGGCCCCACCATGGAGGTGTTTCCCTTCAGCATTACCATGGCCCCACATCAGTCCCACCATTCCCTCTCATTTCCCACATGACTCAGTGGAGACTGGGATCAAGCTGCTCACTGTCCCTGAAATTGAGGCATGTTGTAAGCAGAGAGAGGGAAATAAAACCACCAGGACTGACCTCCTTGCCCTGCTAAGCCATAGCAGCACCAAATAACCAGCAGGGAAGTCCCCATTAAACACTTGGGATCACTCAGGGATTTGTGTAGTTGGTGCAGGAAGTAAAAGGCAGAAGAGCAAGTCTCTGCAGGAGACCTGGCTGGTGTGATGTAAGGACAGAAGAAAGAGGAAACCCAGCCCTCCCTAATTTTTCCAAAGAAATCTCCCCATGAGTGAAAGCCAGCCATCCCCATGGCACGGCTTTATGCTGAGGGTGAATTCCTTTACCCTCCTGCCAGGTGAGTGCTTTGCAGTCACAGTGTGTTTGAGCACACTTGGTATTTCCAAACCAAGCCTCTCATGTGAGACTCTGAAATCCTTCACTGAACACACAGGAGAAAAGGATCCCCTTTCTTCTCACAGTCTAAGACTAGATAGGGCAGGCTGGAAGGAGAGGTAATTCCATATCCCAATTCAACAAGGCTTTGTTTTTTTCAATTATAAGGTATCTAAAGGCTATTTCTAAGATTCATATTTCTACATCCCTGCACATGAGGCTCTGCCCAGTCCTGGCTCCTCTGTGACCTGCTGCTCCTCTGTGCCTGTGGCGCCTGGAGTCCCTCCCTGTGCCCTGCATGTCCCCAGATTCTGGGTCAGAGCCCTTTCCAGTTGTGGGGAACTGCTGTAGGACAGGCTGGAGCCTCAGAGACTTTGGTCAAAAAAGGGAGATAGTATCAAAGTCTGGAAAGTAAGCTAATTTTCCATTAAGAGCCATCTAGAGTCTAGAATTGTGTTTAGGGTCTTACTAAATGACACTACTGTGCACTATTCTAGCACAGAGCTGCCCAGAAATAGCCTCAAACAAAAAAAACAAAACAAAACAAAACAAAACAAAACAAAAAACACCCACAAAAAAACCACCCCCAAACACAAAAAAAAACCCCCAACCAAACAACCCAAAAAAACCCCCAAAACCCCAAAAAAAATCAACAACAACAACCCCAAATCCAAAACCAAAAAAAAAACAAAAAACAAAAAAAAAAAACAAAAAACAAAAAAAAACCCAAAAAAACAAAAACAAAAAAAAAAACAAAAAAAAAAAAAAAAAAAAAAACCAAAAAAAAAAAGAGAAGGAGAATGAACTACAAGAGGCCAAGGTACAGATGTTCAGCCAGCAGAAATCACCTTTCTGACATGGGAGTTCATTGAACTGAACACTTTTACAGCTGCTGATCTTCTGACCATCTAAATTGATTGGCACAGAATTAAATAACAACAATAAATTAGAATACCTAAACAGATATTCAGCCATGCTTTAATTACTGTTAGAAATCTGTGGTGGACTAGAACAAGACCCCAGCACCTGAAATTGGTATCACAGCTGTGGTTGCCAGTGAGGAGCCCATGGAGGAAGCCACTGTGGACTCTATTCCATTAGTTCTAAGGAAAAAGGGACCAGATTTGACAACTACACTGCTGGAGGTGGTGATTTGTAGGTGCCAAATGAACGTGCTCTTCATCCTGGCACAAAAAGCAAAGGCTTGGGCATTGCTGCTGCTGCAACAGCAAGGATAAGGCTGGGTTTGGTATGTGTGATGGAAAAAGCTTTCGCTAAATGCAGGGAAAGCAGGGAGAAGGGATCTGTTAGCTTCTGGAGGATGAGTTTGCACGACAGAGGTGGGATAAGGGTGGGAAGCTGCAACAGAGAGCAGAGGAAGGGGTGAGTAAAGAAAGAATGGGTTTGGAGGAAGGAAAATGCTTTTGGTCTTGGCTGTATTAATCCTGATTTGTCAAGAAGAAGCATATGAAGGGCAGAGAGAGACAGAGGGCTGGCGCTAAGAGATGGAGATGGGATGGGAAGGCCTGTGCATCTGTGGCCCATCAGCTCCAGGGCTGCAGCTAAAGCTGGGAGAGGGTGATCCTGAAGGGCAGTGACACCCCAGGGCAGGGCTGTGCTCCTCCAGCTCCCCGTCCTTCCGTTGTGTCCATCTCCTCCAGCTCAGGGAATCACACCTGGTGCCTCCTCAGCAGAATTTGGCTTGGTTTCCACCACCTCTGCTGTGGCCCATCCCACCCAGTCTAGGATGGAGGTGTTTTCCCAGCAGGTTTGATGTTTTTCAGGGCACTCTGCTTCCACATCGGGGTTCAGATCCTGGAACTGTCTAATTACTGGGGGGTGTCAGGAGCACAGATCCCTTTGAGGGTGCTGGGTCTCCCCTTTTGGATGTGCTGTGGGTAAAGGGGAACAGTCTAGAGCAGCCTGACTTATTTTTTCTAAACCTCTCCCAGTCTGAAATTGAATTAGCAGGAGATCTGTGCTTTGTTTTGGTTCTTAAGTAGAAGCAGCTGGGTTGAACGGTTGGGGAGGGGGAATAAAAAGAAGCCACTAAATCAGCCTCACTTTTGGGCAACTTGGAGAGCTCACAGGGCTGGGTCCCTGCTTCCCATACTCTACTACTATGTCTTCCCAGGGTTTTTTCTTTTCCAGTTTGAGAATGTGGGTCATGGATAGAGCAGAAGTTACAGCCCGCTGGAATATGTAGGTCAGGAAAACTGTACCAAGAAAAGAAAAAAAAAATTAAAAAAAAATTTTACAACTGCTTCCAGCAGGAAAAGTCCACACTGGGATTTGGGCTTTTGAATGGGATATCCTCTCCTGATCCAAGTGCCCCAGCTGAAATGCCCAGCAGCTTGTGGCCAAGAATAACAGGAAGATCAGAGAAGGGGGAGGGGGGAAAAGGGGAAGGCAGGGGGTCTGACCAGCTCATATGACCCTCCATTAGAGACTTATAAAAAGGGCTGGTACGAGCTCATTTTTCATGAGTTTTAATCCCTCCTGCTTATGATGCTGAGCCAAGGGTTTTTCTGGAGAATCTGAGTCACAAGGCTTGCAGCTGGAAAGAGGATTGATAGCAGTGGCTCAGCAGGCACAACCATGTCTGGAGAGCTGGGAGGGGAGCAGCAAAGCCACTGGCTTTCAACACCACCCCAGATGTCTCTGAAGAAATGGGGCAAAAGCGGGGAGGAACACACCAGAAATTTTAGGAAGAGGAAGACAGTAGTAGTAGTCCTTATGTCAGTGTTGCTGCTGCTCTCAGGAGCTCCTGGAGCAGAGGGTTTTTACAGAGGGTTGTGCATGTGTGTCTGTGCATGCAGGGGAAGCTGGTGCTGGGATTTCACAGTGGGCTTAGGCAGTCATGTTTGGGAGCAAGGAGATCTGCCATGAAGTTTGGTATCTCAGCTTGTATCTGTCTGTCTGGTTTTATTTAGAAATTGATGTGGAAGTTTTTGTGTTTGTTGTTTGGGGTTTTTTTTCATACACAGAGGGTTTTTTGCTGGAGTTTGACTGACGGGAGTCCTGTCCCCTGTGCTGCCAAGTCTGATATCTGAGCAGGAGAAGGGAGGAGCAAGGAGAGATGCTTTTGCCCTGGCTCAGCCTCAGCACATTCCCTCACGGTATGGGCTGAGCCTCCTTTAGGCAGGAGAGCATTAAAGCTGTTTAGAATAAAACACAAGGCACTTTCCCAGTCCCAGTTGGGGTTTTGTGTCTTTCAGTCAGTATTTCATTAGCATGTTGCATAGCAGATGCTGACGAGGGACAGGAGGTGCCTTATGTCCTGTTACATCTCTCTGCCTGCTCTTTCTGTCTGACAGTCTCAAGCCTTATTTTCTCCCATCCTTTTCCCAGGATAGGTGGCAAGCAAAGGCCAGTGTAATAGCTAAGTCTTGTTAACTTGCCTGCATGAATGACTTTACTATGGGAGTGGGAAGAGCATCCCCCTGGGTGTTCATCAGAACGTGTCTCTCCTCAATCCTCACTGCAGACTGATGTGTGCAGCTGGTGCTTTTCTGACTCATTTTTAATTGTGAGATCTGATGAGGGGTATCTCAAAGGGCATTTACACACTGGCAAAGCCCTTTCTAGAGCCCTTTCTGTGGTGAGCATTGCTTCCAGTGGATGACTCCCTGACAAGTGGGGCACATGGCTGTCCTGGCCATGGTGGCATTACTGTCACCTAAGCAAAGGTGACAAAGGTGTCTCTTTGGACATTCTCTGGCTGAATTACTCTTTTCTGCCCCTTAAAGGAATTTCAGTGCCTATGGAGGAAAGAATTTCATTGTCTGTGCCATCAGAGCTGGTTAAACAAGGCAAACCCCAGGCTGCAGCCTGCCTTCATTTCAGTGCAGGACCTGGGAGTGCCTGTGGGTGTTTCCTGCACTCTGCTATCCAGGCAAAGGATGCCTGGGCTGGGAGGGGACTGCTGCCTCCTCTGGCAGATCCAGGGGCTCCAGACCCCTGGAGGAGGAGGACCAGGACACACCAAGGGTCTGTGGTGCAGGGCAGGCACAGTCAGGATGCTGAACTTTGCACAGCAGTCTCTTGGCTCTTCCCACGAGCCTGGATCCTGCTCCTCAGCTCCTTCCCGTGCCAGGCCATCACAGCTGACCTGCCCCAAGCAGTCCTACAATTCAGCTGTGGTGCTTTTCCTCCCCGTCCACACCATCACCTGAGCTTCCCTTGTAACACTCCCAGCTCTGCCCTGTAGCCCCTGTCTTCCCTTCCATGGGCTGGCATGTTCTCTCTCCTTCCTGCTCTGTTTTGCTCCAATCTGTCTTGGAGATTTTAAATGGATCAGTTATAGCCCACTGAGCATCCTGAACCAGCAGGCTGGTTCTTTTTGACCCTGGTTCAAAGGCAGCTGAGGCTGTGGAGTTTATTGACAGATATTTTGAACTATCTGCCCAAAAAAAGCTCAAACAGAGCTTTTTCTTCTTGTTGCATTCTTACTTAACTAAATCCCTTCTGAAAGTAGGACATGGGCTCCTAAATCACTGAGAGGTTGTTTGGAAATGTTAACTTGTGTTAGGAGTCTGTGGCTAAATGAATCTGTCCTTAGATCCTTGTGAGCATTTGCCTTTCAATTCTGTTCTGCAAGTCAGGGAGGAAAAGTGACCTGAAGGTAATAGACTGATAATGGTGTAAAGCTGAGGTAAAATGGAATGAACATCCAAGCCTCAATCAATTTCCTTTGAGCACCTGGCTTTGCACTAAAAAGAATAACAAGCAGAAATAGCACGGAGAAAAAAAATGCAGATTCTTAAACTCTGAGGAAACTACAGGCAGGGGGAAAACCCCCCCTTATGGTATTATCTGAATATTCTGAAAATGCATTAAAACTGAAGCCAGGATCACCAGGCGGTCTGGTGATGTGCATTTGTATATTCATCTGCAAATAGCCATCTTCCATCTCTGAATGTGAGACAAAATCACAGAATGATGGTCTTTCATCCGGGCTGGACTGCCCTGATACTCCGACCATTCTATTGGCAGATCTTCCTGAAAGACCTGATTTTGAGCTCTTAATTTTGTCCCAGTGTCTTCTGTGAATTTCAGTGGAGCCAATCGTGTGCTTGTAAATGAAGCACAAATAGTACAAGTGCTGGCGAGGTTGGAGCAGAATAGTTTCCCATAAGGAATGGAACTGGTGCATGGAAAGGCATTCAAACCAGAGTTAATAACAAGGAAAAACTATTTTACATATGCTTCATACAAAGGTAGAAGAGTCCTACAATGCAAAGGTGTGCAGAATTGGGTTTTTCTGCATTTCATGAAATCAGACTCCTCGGTGACCTTCAAGAACAGCAAGGAAACACTTGGTAAGATCCCGTGGCAGAGGATGGCTGATGCCTCCAGCTGTACCGTGTCACTGGTGAGTAGCTGTGAGCTCTACCTCCTAGGATGAGTCTTCTCAGCATTATCTGGGCAGTGCCATTGTCACCTGGAAATGTGACCCACATTGCACAGGCCACGTTCCTGGGGAATCTGTGCCAACCTATGAATGTCCTGTGTGGGATCCTGTGTCTGGGATCCTGTGTGCTGGACCCAACCTCACATCCTTCCAGTGAAGTAAATACTGATTTACACTACTGCAAAAGTGAGAAGAATTGGTTCACTCATCCATCTAAGGGCAAAAAATTTTAGGAGAATGTGGTAATTGCAGTCAGCCTGGAAACACCATGATACAAACTTTCCTACAGCATTTATAAAACAAGTTTCCAGTTTATCAGTGTGAATGGCTCAACCTCTCTGGGTTTAAAACCATTTCACAGACTTTAGCTCAGAGGTCTACTGTTTTACACCAAGTGCTGAGGTAACTGTAAACGTGGTAGCTTTTTTTTCCAAATTCAGGTTTGGTCAGAGTTCTGAAGAAAGCTTTGGATTGCTTTGACACAGACCAGGTTAATGGAAGTGGTCTAAGTAGCAAGTCCCTCCTGCTCCCTCTCCTTCAGGCTGGAAAGTATTTGGAGTTGCTCATGGATAGATAATGAACCTCACCTTGGGGCTGGCAGCTTTGGCAGAGGACTGAAGAGCAGCTGGGACAGAGGCTGCTGTAGTCTCTTAAACAGGCATGGCTGTAGCTGCATGAGGGCTGCACTTAGCAAGTGTCCAGATCTGTAGATGGTACTATTGCTGTCCATCTAGCCGGACTCTAGAGGTGACTAAATAAATTCAGAACAAAGGTTAGAAGTTGCTCCTGCCATCCAAAGGTAAGGTGTAAGTCATATCTACTCCTGCAGACACCTTGGGAGGTGTTTGTTAGGGGGCAGAAGATGTCAAATGAGGAAGAACTTCCCCTGTGGTTTGTAACCATCACCAAGAGGTCAGGGGCAACCAAAGAACAGCCAGAAAGTGATGCTACAGCCATGAGCTGCTCTGGCCAGGCCATGGGAGAGTCAAGAGGGAGCCCACTTCTCTCTGGTTTTGTTTTGGGGTTTTTTTGTCTCTTACTACAGAGGAAAGCTCAAAATAATACTTCTTCCTCAAAGCAGCAGCCCACGGGTTCCTTCTCTGCCCAGCTGGGCATTCCCTTCCTCTTAAAGCTCCACTGCAAATGTCTGTCAGGGAGACCTGAAATCTCAACTCCTTCATAAGTGATTCAGCCAGGAATTGTTCCATGGTAAGAATATCTTAATGTTTTGTTACAACTACTTTAATAGCCCATGCCCTTCCCTTCCTGGCTTTCCTCATCCCACGATGCCTCTGTCCTGCAAAAGTGAAAAATTACACCCTCAACAAGTGTAACAATGATGTAGGAAGAAGCACTAATTTTGGGGTTTTCATCCTGCAATGAGCTCAAAATTTACCCTGTAGAGTAAGTCTCTGCAAACACTCCCGTTTTTGACAACAGCAAGACCAAAGAATTCAAACTCCCTTGTCATCAGCTCTCCAGCTCTCAAACAAGGTCTTTCTCTCTTTCTTTCTTTCTTTCTTTCTTTCTTTCTTTCTTTCTTTCTTTCTTTCTTTCTTTCTTTCTTTCTTTCTTTCTTTCTTTCTTTCTTTCTTTCTTTCTTTCTTTCTTTCTTTCTTTCTTTCTTTCTTTCTTTCCTTCTTTCCTTCTTTCTTTCTTCTTCCTTCCTTCCTTTCCTTCCTTTCCTTCTTTCTTTCCTTCTTTCTTTTCTTTCTTTTCCTTCTTTTCCCAACTCTGAAAGGAGTGAACTGGCCAAGAAGATACAGACCCTGCTGCCTGCAGTGGAACAGGGCTGCAAGTTAGGTGAGAATGGCCTGAAGCATTCTGCAAGACTTCAGCTTGCATTTCTATCCAGGGAGGTGGGGTAAAGTCTCCTTTTATGTTACTGTGATGAGATTAGCGGGGATGCAAGGTGTTAATTAACAGCCACTTTAAATAATTTTGACCTTTTTCCTGTACAAGGCAATGATATTGAAGCT
This sequence comes from Sterrhoptilus dennistouni, assembly GCA_013397095.1. Lineage (NCBI taxonomy): Eukaryota > Metazoa > Chordata > Aves > Passeriformes > Zosteropidae > Sterrhoptilus > Sterrhoptilus dennistouni. Next base: position 282,176 of record VWZU01007031.1, on the reverse strand, counting down.
CCTGGGTCCAATACTTTTCATTAGTGTGAAAATCAGGTCCAAATGGACACCTATTTTTTCTCTGCTGGCAGATGGAATAACAAGCTGGGAGTGCAGCTGACATGATGATGCCTAAACACCACACAACCCAAATTTTGCTTGGAAGTGAGTTTGGGCTGTTACATGCACGAGATTTTTCAGAACTGTCCCTAAACGAATTGACCCACTGAGAGTGGGATGGCAAAGAGCTTGGAGGAAGGTCTGGTCTGTCCATGCTATGTGTAAATGCATTAATTGGCAGATTTTTGGGGATTTGAAGGCAATTCTTGGTAGCCGTGAAGGGAGTGGTTATGTAGTATTTCTTATTTTCAAAACAATTACTCATCCTCTCTGCACACACAATTTGTAATGTGTGTTGTATTGTTTACAACTCATCACTCAAAAGAGAGCAACTCCCTGAGGGATGGAAACAGAGGGGGAAGGTAAGAGGAGAACACTGTAAATAACTGGATATTTTCTCATTCCCAGTGTCTGGAAGGCTAATCCTGAGCTACTTGGGCTACTTGGGGTAGGGATCCCACGACGTAACAGGGGATTTTTGCTACAGCAAAGAAAACAACGTTCAGATCTTTAGTTAAGTGTAAATAAATATGCGGGGGAACTTCCAGAATCAGCAGAAGCAGCGGGCATTGTGGAGCTGAGCAATTTTGTCTGTTAGGAAGATAATATCTAAATGGTCTAATTATAGCTCCAGCTCAGCATACTTGGGGAATCCCCACCATTACTCTTTAGTAGCTGCTGCTGTAAAGTTTCAGGATCTGAGCCATGACCTGCTTGATAATTTACGTTTACTACAAGCCTGTCAAACTACAAATTTTTCTGCTGTTGAAAAAACCCCCTCCTTTGCTGACCCATCCTTTCTGTGCCCTGTAGTGAGAACAGTCTGCATTAGGAGCTGACTGAAGCTCAGTTTCATGAGCACACCTGTGGCCTTGGGAATCACAGAAATGCTGATGATGCTATGCCTCCACCTGCTATACAGAAAGCCTTGAGAGCTCCCCAGGGCACTCACACCTTTGGGCCATGTGTATGGCAACCCATTTAATGCCTCCACTGAGCTTTTCTTGCCTTCCTTCACTCCTCTCTCAAGGGTGGATCACTTCAGTGGTGATCCCTGAGGGCTTCCAAAGTGGAGTGAGCCACCTTCAAATTATTGGGCTCAGCTGATGGAGGACTTCCTACCCTTAATTCACTGCCAACATCCTTCTCTCCCTCTCTCCCCTGTAGTGAGGTGCCAAAGCAGGGCAAGCCATGGGACCAAAGTGCTCAGGGCTGGGTTAGGGGGTGTTGTGGGGCTGCTGAAGCACCAGTTTGTCCAAGAGGTAATTCCAGAGTCCTGATTATGCACCGAAGTCCAGCTTCCACCAGAAAAGGAAGTCTCCCACAGACAGATCCTGGCCTCATGGAGAGTAGGGGCTTAACTGAGGGACTGACCACCCCTTTCTGAGCCCCAGCCCAGTGATGTTTCCTCCAGAAACCCTTTGCATGGCATTTGCCTTACGTCTCCTATTTCATGATCCTCTCAGGCCACTGTGGATCCCATAGGAATAGCAACACCAATAATATTAATAAATGCAAATCCCAGAAGAACCTTTTGGCAAGGCACAAGTGGTCAGACCAGTTACCTCTCCTCAGGCCTTACCCTGGTGAGTGCCTCACTCACACACAGCACTGTACTTTGCCCCTGTTATCACCTACTTGTTGTAGAACAGGAGACTAAACCCTGAGTGAGATGAAGGGAGATAACAGGGCTGGTGCACAGTTCAGTATGAACTGGCTGGTGTGGAATCAGTCTCCATACTGGGAATTTCCACTGACAGAGTCACTGAGGTCCTGTTGCTTGAAGAAACCCCCATGACAGGGGTTTCTCTGCTTGTCTGCCTTCCATAGGTGCCCTAATGCAGCTGCTTTGGACAGGAGAGGCGTGAATCTCTCAGGTAGGCAAGAGGAAGGAAGGCATAGTTACAAGAGCATTGGATCTGGAGACTCACTGGCTGATCCTGCACAAGTCACTTGGACATCTGAGTTTCTGTTCCCTGTGAGTTAATGGGTAAACAGGACTGCCTTGCCTCACAGGAGTGTTTTCAGGATAAATATAGCAGAGACGTGTGGGTGGCACAGCCTATTTACCCTGAAAACATCATTAGAAAGGCCTAAAACCCACACAAACCCTGAGTGCATCAAAGAGTTTAACAGCTTTCTTGTACAAATTCCAAATGACCTACCAGACATCACTTACTTAAACCCCCTCAATAAGTCAAGAGACTAGTGTTTAGATTCTGGGGATATTGTTGCTGTTGTTGTTGTTGCTATTGTTGCTCTTATTCTTGGTTGTTGGGGTATTTTTTGCTTACACCTTTGAGGGGAGGAGAAGCAGCCCAGTTAGAGGCTGAGGGTGCACTTGCACTGTCTGTGTCACTGATGGAAATGTTGAAGAGTCTTGAGGCAGAGCCCTGAGAGGCACCACTTGCCACCAGCGTGGACATGGAGCCCTTGAGCACAGCTCTCAGGCTGTGTCCATCCAGCCAATTCCTCACCCACTAAAGGGTCCACCCTTCCAATCCATGTCTCTCCAGATGGAGATCCAGGATGGGACTGTGTCACAGGCCTCAGTAGAAGTCTGCTAAGTCTTAGACACCAGCTGGGCTTCCCTTGTTGAGCAGTGCAGTCACTCCCTCACAGAGGGCCACCAGCCTGGTCAGGCACAGTTTGTCCTTGCTGTGGTTCTGTCCATGACCTTCCCAGACACAGAGGAGAGGCTCTGTAGCTCACCAGGTCTTCCTTTCTGCTGTTTCTGAAAACAGGAGTGATGTGATGTTTCCCTTTTTCCATTCATAGAATCAACAGAATATGTCAAGTTGGAAGGGACCCGCAAGGATCATTGAGTCCAACTCCTGGCCCTGCACAGGACACACCAACAATCCCACTCTGTGCACCCCTGAGAGCTTTGTCCAGACTCTTGTTGAACTGGGACAGGCCTGGTGCTGTGACCATTCCCTGGGGAGCCTGTTCAGGGCCCTGTGGGGGAAGAACTTCATTCACCAGGGACTTTGCTTGACTGCCATGCCTTTTCAAATGTGATGGAGAGTGACTTGGATCCAATATCAGCCAGTTCCCTGGTACCCTGGGATGTGTATCATCAGGTCCCATAGATTTCTGCCTGTCCAATTTCATCAGATAGTCCTGAACCTGCTCTTTGCTTGCAGTGGGAGATCATCTGGTCCCAGCAGATGATATCAGAGCAGGGTCAGCTCAAGTGGGCCTCATCCCATTGGGTTTGAATATCTCAAAAGGATAAAGCCTTCTGACTTTTGGAGGGGAAAAGTATAAACTTTAACTCTCAAGCAAAACTAAATCAGACCCCCTGAGCGACTTAGGCAGTAAAGCCCTTTCTTTTAAATTTACATTCAGCACAAGACCATAGTGGGTAAAATAGTTTCCATATCTGACAGAAGACTACTGAATGAGTGTAGTTTGTTAACTGACTAGGTAGGGTGACAATCCATGGACAGGAAAGATAAATTATAACTTCATCTTTGACTCAGAGAGGATGGCAGGTGGGAGGGATATTGAGGTGAGCAGCATTGCTTTATCCCTGTACACCCACCTGGGCAAGGCAGAGCTGACCCTGATGCTTCTCCTCACTAGCAGCTCTCTCCAGGGTTGTAGTTACACAACATGTCTCAAGGAGAACAAAAACAAAGTCTTTTTATATCTCCTCACCCATCTGTACTTCCTCTCTCCGAACCAGTACTGCAAACAAAATCATCAGAAGCATCATGTTGGCAGTATTTTTAGTAAACAGCAAGAGACTCATGTGAACTTGTTCCTCCTTGTCCTTGTCCCCTGTACAGACAACAGACTGGAGAGTTTTCAGGGCAGAATCTTTTGAGGTTCTCCTATTTCTGCCTTCCAGGCAAAACAGCAGGACTGTAACAGCAGGCCCAGAGCTGACTGGAGAGGCAAGTGCTTTTCAGTCTTGAAGAATAATTTCCCTCCTTGAATGGTAATGCCAGGTTAGGATTCCCAGAGTTCCAGGGATTGCCTTGCTGTTGAATCATGAATGGCTCTGTACACAATAGCTGGCAAAGGAAGATAATGGAAATCCACAGGGGAATACAGGAAAAGAAAATAGAAAGTATGTTTATTAATTAGGAATGTTCCCAAGGGTTTCCAAATTGTCCTAAAATAGGCACATACTTTCCTAAGGACAGTGCAAATGTGGGTGGCAAGATCCTCCTGCTACTGTTTGGGCAGAAATGGGGAGGGGGCAGGAAATAAACTGGAAAAGGTATTTTCATTTGGTTCCCTGGCTTGGCTGAAGCAAGGCAACCACTCTTGATTTTAACCTGCACTGCTCCAAGAGCATTTCTGCCAAGAGCTGTGTCCTAGGACTAGTTTGCACTTTGCCACTGGTCTGACCCTGAGCCCCACAGAAGGGCAGAGCTGACTGGGCCAATTCCTGCCTCGTGCTTCAGGAATACAGACTGCACTGCTCTTGGTAACCTCTCTCCTCTGTTTCATAAAGTCTCTTTTTTTCACACTTTGAGCTGCCACTTCCACAGCACCTCTGGTTTTATAATGGCACTTTATGAACATATCATAAAGTTCCTGATATGGAGGGTGGCTGCTTGCCTCCACCCCACCTTTATGATGGAAAATGGCCTTCATTTTCCTCCTGGTCTTTTCCTTCCTGTTCCCCACAGTTTGGATTGAGACCTGCTACCTGGGACAACTTCTGTAGGGCTCTGCTCCTTCTTTAATGCCAAAACACTTGTTTTATATAAAGAAATGTAGGCCTTGGGCTGGAGGAATTAATTCTTCCAGCTGAAGGGGAACCTTGGTTTGCAGCTCCTTCTAATCTACTGTTCTCCATCCATCTCCTTTTGAAGTCAAAATTCCTTGATTTTAATGTGAGTCAGGTTACTGCTTAAAAAGCCCCATTATTTCCTCTCCCTTTTGCTCATAGTTTTAAAGGTGCATCTTTCTGTATTTCACCAGAGAAATTCCATGTGTTTGCATGGGATCTGTTGGTTTTATTTTGCAGAGTAGTAGGTGTTCATAAATAATGACCATAGTCTGGGTTAAGCTTATTTATTGTTCTCTGCTCTGATTTTTGTGTTTTGTGTTCCCTTGTTGAACTGTTTTCAGTGGAGCAAAACAAATGAAAAAGTAATTACTGAGCATTTCCCCACATTTCCCAAGCTTCCTTTTTGAGTCATTGTTTGTGTGCCCTCCCTGGGAACTTAGTTCTGAACTCTTCTGCTTCCTTGCTGACACGGTCTGAAATATTTTGAAATCTGCAGGATAATTTAACCAAGACACGTTTCTACCCTGGCCTTGCATTTGGTATCATAACAACTTTAAAAAGGTGCTATTGCTTTTTGCCATTTTTTCCCTCTGCAGTTTATCAATAAACTGATTTTCCAAGCTTACATTTCCCCACCACATCACTCTGACGACTTCATGAGTGCAGGGGGAGGGATTGATAGGGGTGATTTAATTTAATACAGATTTGTGTTCAGTTTGGCTTTTATCAGCTTCACTTTGAAATGATACAGATGAAATATCTTACAATAGATGGGTTTTCTTTCATTACTCATGTTTTACATTCACAGAAAAAAATGGATCTTGTACCAAGTAGTTCATATTTATGTGCATTGTAAAATTAACTGAGTAGCCACTCTACACACAAATAAAGCATGTGCCTATGACACAAATTAAAACCACCCCCAAATACTTCATGTCCTATCTTAGCATCTCTTTTTGGCATGCCTAGCCATGAAAAATCTTTTAAAACTTACTGGATTTTCCATATGTCTGGTAATTCTGGTTTCTCTATACAAGCCCGGCTATCTAAATGTGGCCAGAAATATCCCCCAGCCCCAACACTCCAGAGCAGGGGAATAAAAAACAGCTCCCTCTCTCCAATGAAGGGACTAGTCCTGGGGCAGTGTATGTGCTTAAGGATACAGCAGCAGCTGAGTGGTGCTGAGCAGGGGTTGTAGGACCCTACCAGGAGCTGGTCAACCTGATTTTCATGGATTTTCCATTTGACCCAAAGAGACAACAAGAAGTGCCCATCACAAGAAAAATTCCTGGTGTGTAATAAGAATCATTTAAATAAACTGATGACTCGAGTTGGCAGAGTAACAGGATAAAGGTGGAAATTTAAGGTTTGTAGCCATTTGTTTTTGAGAGCATCTGTCAGAGAGAAAAACCCAGGAGCAGCCAGCTGCCTTTACAGGCTTTGCTCAGAAGTGGCTCTGGCCAGAAGCAGTTTGTTCTGGCTGGGCTGTGAGGAGCAGGGATGTGTGTAAAGCATCAGGTAAGGGGCACTGTGAACTCGAGGTTCTCTCTGTTCTTGATAGTTTTCCCCACTGTGGCACTTGGCTTTGGCGTGTTGCCTCCTTTCCTCTGGCTTGGTAGCTGGGTGAAAGCCACCCCTTGAGAGTGCATCTCTCTCTGTGCTCTGTGGTCAGAAGGAGAGGGAGCTGTGCAGGAGCACTGGGCTTTGAACAGCAGCCTAGGAACAAGCTGAGGAGCAGCTCAGTGGGAACAGGCAGCAGGGATACATTATTAGTGTCACTGTGCATAAACACAGAGTGATGCATATGGGAAAAAGCCTCCCATGGAAAACAATGAGCTAAGTGCTCACCACTGTCACAGAGGAACAGTCGTGGGCTGTTATACAGGAACAGGGGTCAGCAGGGGTCAAAGACCTCAACTCATTATAGAGATGAAATCTTGCCAGAAGTCAGAAATCAGAAATATTCACCCTGCCCTGTACAAATCTGTGGTATGCCCACATCCATGAGCAGTTCTGCTCTTCTTGGCTTGGAAAAGGCATGTTGAAATGGAAAATATTCAGATGGATGACAAATGTGATCCAAAGTATGGGATGGCTGGCCATTATGCAAGCATTAATTGAGCTCGTTCTTTGAACCTTCCCTAATTCTTCAGCCTGGAGAGGACTCATTGAGGACATCTATGATAAATGCCAATAAAATCATGAATGTCTTGGAGGGGGTGATTGGCCACTGTCTCTTGCAGGACAAAACAAAGACTGTCAAGGTGACAGGTCAGAATAAAAAAGGGTGAGCAGTTTTTTCCATTGGGTGTATGACCCCATTTCCCAAAGGTACACGTTGCCAGTGGAATTCCCTCTGATAATCACTCTAATTTATCTGAGGTGCTGTTGTTTGTTTTTTTTTTTTCAACCAACAAAACCAACAATAAAAAGAAAAGCACAATAGCATACAGTAAAATATGGCATGGAAGGTGATCTCTCAGGTCCAAGTGGCTCATCTTCCCTTAGAGAAGTTTTCTGCTATTAGACTTATAGTCAACAAACATATTTGGCCATTTTGCATGAGTTCAGACCCAGATGAGTTCAGACTCATCCCTTCCAAATGAGGGCTTTTCATCTGCATATCCTGGCAGATCCTATTGGAAAGCAGGAGAATCCAGTGGTCTTGTAGCAACAGCCTGGCTCCCTCAGCAGATTTTTCTGATGCTCCTTCCTTAGATACCCCCAATTCCTAAAGGTAGAGATGGAAAAGGTCCTGTAGTTAAGCCCTCCTGAGGTGCGATGTCCAAAAAATAGCTGCAGCAGTTCTACAGTGACACCAATGACTGTCCCAGCTCCTGCCCACTGTCAACAATTCCCATCTGCTTTTTTAGGCTTTCTGGAGGCAGCGTTAAGCCCACGCATCCTTCTAACACAATAAGTCTACTTTGCTGCAGTGGAAAGCTGGGCATATGCACAATTGTTTTTCTTGAGACAGTATTAAAGGCTTTTATTCTGGGCACAAGTGTGGATCCACTGTACAGCCTTGTCACAAATCAGGAGCAGAAATGGTCTTTTCTTCCTTTGCAGGAAACCTAACCTATGTGAAAGTGCTGACTACTTACAAGCAGGGAAAGCCTGTGAGCCTGGTCCAACACCCTTAACCCCTGGCAAAACTTCCATTTTGTAATGTGACTTGAAAGATAAATTAACAGGAGGTATGAGGGTAAATTAAAACAGGGGTGTTAATTTGGGGTGGGTGTGACTTTTTTGAAATGGATGAAACTGCCCTTCCTTTCCCTGAGTCTGGATTTTGCTGCCTTTCCCCTCCCCATACCTGTGGAAGAGCAGGTGTCCCGCTCAGCTCAGGTGGGAGCCTGGGTGTGTGTCCTCACCTCTCAGTCCTACCCTTACCCCTTTCTTTTTACCAAATCAAAAACAAGCCCAGAGGAATTTTAACCTGATGTTTTTGTTCTGTTAACAAATACCAACCACAAACCTGTTTTTCTTGCTTCCTTGATGGAGAGAGAACACTACATGGAGAGAGAACTGATGTTTGTGCTTGTGCAGGTCAGGAAGGCTGGAAGGGTTAAACAGGCCTGGGTTTGAAAGCAGTGGAGAAAAAGAGCACGACAGCAAAAAATATTAAAAATAAAGCCAAAACATGAAAAACAAAGACAGACTTGGGCAAAAGCTTTTTATGGGAAGACTCATATACACATATGGGATAAATTACAGAGAAAGGGCATGGAAAAAAACCCCCATCTTAAATGTATACTTAAAAAGAGCAAGGGGGGGAGAAGAAGAGACATGAGATGTTGCTAAAGAAACATGATGAGAAAGACAGTGCAGGAGCCAGCAGGAAATGGCAGCTCTTTCACTGCCAGCAAAGGACTGGTGGGGCCAGCAGTGCTCTGCTACCCTGGTTTGTCCAAGGCATTTGTAGCACCTTTCCTGCTGGATTTAATATGGATACACATGGAAAAGAGAAGTCAAACACCTGATCCCTCCTTGGGGGAATTCCTGTGGACTGCAGGGTGGTGGGGAGCAGTGAGAGGAAGGGAGCGCGGCGCTCATTGCGAAACATTCCCCTTGGCTGCCACCCAAGAGTTCCTATGGGAACCCCAGGTGCTTTTGGCATGTGTGGTGCTAAAACAAACCTTATCTGTGCCACAGAAAATTAGATCTGCACTGATTATCTGCACACACTGACGAGGGCAGCTGCAGCATTGACTACTCTGGTTCATACCTGCTCTGCTCCCCAGGTTTATCCTGCTCCCAGCCAGGTCTCATCGTGGCTGCAGCAACACTGCTGAATTTAGCTTGTCCTTGTCTACACTTGCAGCTAATTCACATTCAGCCCCGGTTCAGCCACTCCTGTTGCTGACACCTGTTGTCAGCAGTCGGTAATTTCTTTTTTTAGGACAAGCCTACATTGCCCTGGAGCTCCGAAAGGGCCTTAAATTAGACTTAATTCTATTCAGATGTAGTTAGCAGTATTTAATTAGCACAGTTCTAAAGCAAAAGTCAGTCTACTCCTTGGATCACTGGAGTGCATTCTGGATACTTTCCATCCTGCTGCAGGAGTCTGACCTTTTAAAAAAAATTATTTTTTTAAAATTTTTATCTTTAGCCCAAGAAATGTGCTGGGGATTTTCATGCAATTCCAGAGTAGGGGCCACATCTTAATAGACAGATTCCTTTGCAGACAGCTTCCTGCTCGTTTGCAATTGCAAAACTCCACTGAGGCAATTACCATGATTGCAGACATGGGAATGTGACATTAAGAAAGCATTTAATGTATTCTCAGCATCTGTTACAGTGCTGCTGCAAATGGAAACCTCGGGGAGAAGCCAGCACTGTGGGCAAGACTTAAATTTGGCTGACTGGAAGTTCACATCCAGTCTGAACTCAACATGCAGTTACTCTCCAAAGCCCACAAACAGATCCAGAGGGTGATTCACCCATCCCAGCTGGTGTCCCAGAGAAGAGGGATGGTTTGCCTTCTGATGGTGCTCCATGAGGTGGGAAAATGAGTAGTTTGGATGAGAAATCCCATTTTTTATGCAGCTAAAATGAGGTGAGTGGAACCCTTCGCTCTGCGATATCTGTGACTTTCATAGACCACTGGAAACTGCCCCAGAAATGATGAGCCAATGCTGTTTCACCTCCATGGACTTGTAAGCTGACAAACTGGGAGATCCTCTGCTTGCCAGAAGAGTTCAGTTTCCCAGAAAGTGATGCAGGAGCTGGCAAGAAGATACTCTGTGGGAATAAGGAGAAAGGGGGATTTATCAGCAGTAATGGAGACAAATCCCAGGCTTAAGACTAAAAGCCTGAGCTGTGTTATCCAAGTAGACAATGATGCTCTGGAACTATTTCTTTTAACTTTGCTGCTTTTTCATCCATTTTCTCCCTTGTTTCCATGAAGGTGCCAACACCACATGGCTAGAACATCATGCTGCTTGAATCCATTTTTAAATGGATGTTCAGAGAAGATTGTTGAACTGCTTATCTTAGAGCCTGTTAGTTCTCCTCTGGTGAAATATTTTCATGTTGCTTGACATAAGTAAATATCAGAACAAAAGAAATAGAGAGAAGAATAATATATATATTCATTTTAAAATATATAGTGTGATATATATATCTGGGAGATACACTGAGTATTAAACAAACCCCCACTCTGTCCCTCCTTTTTTGCTAATTTAACCAGTTAAATTAGCAGTTCCCAGACCTAGCTAAAACCTTGCCCAAGAGGAGCATCCACTCCACTGAGGGAGAAGGTGAAAATGTGCAGCTGGAAATGGTGATGGAGGAAAAAATCATGACTTCAAAGAAGATCTGAAGAATTTTGTTTTGGTGGGCTTTTTACAAGAGTCTAGGCCCAGATTTTAAGAAGCTAGCCTGAAGCTTGGACTAATGTGATTAGTTTCACACCAGCTGTTAGATACAAACTCACTGCTTCTTTGAATTGGAAGAGTCTTGGAGTACTCCAAGTACTTAAAGTACTTTTGAGCCTTGGAGTATCTCAATCTGTCTGGCAGAGGGAATCTCATCCCTTACAAACACTCTGATGGGGCACTGCCACAGAAATCCTCCAGCTCACCTTCCCTCTTCTCCAACCCTCATTCCCTCTGCTACCACAAACATTAACATGGCCCTGGGCTGACACAGGTTGGGGAAGTAGTCCTGTGGTTACTACTGAGTTTAGCATCTTCTTTCCTTCCTCAGAAAAGGCCACTTCTTGACCTCCCTTTTCCTCAGTGGTGAAAGCACAACAGTTTGTAGCAGTGCTGCAAAATCATCTGGATTATTTCCCTTGCACAATCCTTTTACTTTTGTTAATTTGTTTTCTTATATTTTGGTTTAACTTTAAAGGCCTTGCTTAAAGTTGAGGTAAGAATAAGTGGACAGAAAGGAAGGAAAATGACGGAAAGGATGGAAAAGGGTGGAAACCTCTTAAATTGGTTTTGTGACATTGTAGTTGTGGAGGGGATGGTGCAGCAAATAGAAATGTTTAACCTTGCCCTTCTGGGGCCAGGAGAGCTCTGCTAGGGGTATCTTTTGGTCCTGAAGCCCATCCCTTTGGTGTGTTAACCCATCTGCAGGACACACCAGGCTGCCCACTCCTCCTCCAGGATTTTGGGGAGCCCTGTCTTGCGACAACTCGCTTATGCAACACAGGCTGTATCTGCTTTGCTGCTGCCAGATTGTGGAAATCTGCAAATAATTGCAAAGTCTGCCAGTTTAATTGGATTGTGGTGTATTTGCACAGATGGGTGAAGTCTTCCAGGCCAATATTTTCCAGAGTGACTTAGCAGTCTCTCAGCTTTAAGGTACTCATTATGAGAGGACATAGAAGCAACGGGTTTCTGCAGATTTTTTTAAGAGAAGCACCCTCAAACTGAAGTAATCCAAACCATTAGTCACCCAGAAATCCCTTGCCACAGAGACCTTGAGATGAGGGATCTTTCACAGTAGCTTGATCTAAGCCAAACTAAATTCATAAAAATAATACAAGACATCTTAACACATCATTTGCTCAGCAGAAAAAATCCAGTGTGAATGTGTATGTGTGCAGGCATTTTTACAGGAAGTATAATGAATAAGTGAATATTTGTAAAACAAAAGGAGGAGGAAAAGAAAGACACTTTATTTAATGTGAGAGTCGGCAGTTGTTGTTGTTATTATTTTTATTTATTTATTTTTTAATGAAGTACAAAATGTTACTGTGGAACATTGTCCCTGTGTGCTCTGGCCCTTTTCCAGGCCTAGAGTTCAGTATTTACTGGGGAAAAGAAAGCCTCGTGCTTGACTTTCTGAAACATAGGCTGTTATTGCTTGTTAGAGGTCAAAAAAGGAAAAGAATCAAGTGACTTATTAATTAAACACAAACTCTGTAAAATTGCTCAGAAGTAACTAGCCCCTAGGGCCCAACTTACAGATGCCCAATATCTGAATGTACAAAGGAAAACCAGTTTATTAGCATTATCATCAGCTTTTTCTACCAAAGGATTTGCAGGGAGATGAGAAAGGTGTAGAAGATGCTGCTGCTCTCACTGAGAGATTCCACCAAACCACCCTTACAAAAACCTGCAATTTGTAAGAAGAAATAAATGGCTATTTTAAAACATTGCTAGGAACATTCACAGAAGCGGTAGGACCAACTTAAAATAATTTAAATTAAATCAAAACCTTTTTCATAGGCAGCAAAATGATTTAATAACATGATATTGACGTAACTACTTTTGAGAATGTGACCTCAGAGGTCTGCACATCTATAATGAAGTTGAGGTGCCCTAGTGCTAAAGTCACTGCTGAAAACAGGACTTCAGTAGCTTTGAACCCAACCTATCTGGCTTTGTAAAATCTTCCCAAATACTTCTCCTGATCATATATCCAGAGCTGAAGTCAACTTCTCCCTTGTGTAGCCAAAGTGGACCTCAGCTCCTGATGTGAGCCCTTATTCACTGTTCTGCTGTGTCAAGTAGCTTTTGTCTTAAATCTTATGGTCTTGAAGCCATGCTACTGCCAGAATCCTTGAATCTTTCCTTCAGAGCAGAATGAGCTTCTGGTTCCTGTGGGTAAGGAGGAAGCCTCAAAAGAGCAGAAAAAATTATAATTTTTTTTGAAAACCCAGCATTATGAAATCCCTGAAGCTACTTTGCACCCTCAGAGCCATTAGATCCCAACCTCCCCCTTCCCACCAGGCACCCTGAGAAGCTTTCCTGCCAACCACCCTCTACAGAGCATTAGAGACAGGTTTTCCAAGGTGCTTCCACACCTGAATGCCTTGGAGGAGCTGGCCCTGACTTCTCAGCAGGCTTAACTTGGCCTGTTGGGTGGCTGACCAGTCACTTCTGCATGCTGAGAGTTGGGGTTTTTGTTTCTATCTCTGGGGCTGAGCAAACCAACCACACCAGAGCGAGGCAATCCCAAAGCAGGGTATAGCAAGGTCTCACAGTTTGCTCTGAAGACTTGCAAGAAAAGGGCTCCCTACTGGCCTGGGAAGCTCTGGCTGCACTCAGGTTCTTCAGCCCCCCTTGAAACAACAGGGTGCTGTAGGCTCAAAAACACAACCACAAGGACAGATGAGGGCTTGAGTTAATTTTTGGCAGTTTTCATTGGTTTTGGAGGGCAAAGGAGTTCTGAGAGGTTGACCATGGCTTGAGAGTGCTGGAGACCTTATTATTTAGAAGAACTTCTTTAAGGATGTTGTTACAGGATCCAAGGAACAATTTTTGAGTCAGACCATAGCTTTTGCTGCTTTTGTGATTTCCCACCTGTCTTCTGCAGGCTTGGGGTGGGGGGAAACAGAAAAAAAGGAGAATTGCCAGGGCCTCTCACAGTATTAGGTATGTTACACTGCTGTCATTCAAGTCAGTTATTAAATATAAACCATGATATTTGAAATGATAACTTTGTTCTTTGCAAACATCTTGAGTGGAAGCTGCCCTCAAAAAGCCTTTCAAACTAGAGATAACAAGGTGACAAATCTTCTAAAGTGATGCTTTCAGGTACTCCTCTTTGAATAGATGTCCCAGTTTAGCTGCTGGCAGCAAGAACAAAGGGAGTAACCAAGCAGCTTGTGAGAGTCAAAACCACAGCAGATTAGGCCTCTGCTCAGAGAAATGTTTAACTCCTTACCAGGGAAGCCCAGAACAAGTGCTGGTAAATAAAAGACCTCTCTTCCTCCATCTTTCTCATAAGCCACTGAAATAAATCATGGCTGCAGTGCATTTTGCAATAAGACTGGCTTCAGTGAAATAATGTTTGCTTTTTGACTTGCCAGCTTGCTCGACTTTTTTAAGCTTGGCTGGTTTAGGTCAGTCATGAACAGGGTCAGGAGCACTGATGCAGCCCATTGGCAACTGGACTCAGGAGGCTCTTGCCCTGGCAGGACCATCCTGGCTGGAAGGATGGTGGTGTAGCACTTCTTTTTACAAGGGCCTGGAGTGACAGGACAAGGGGGAATGGCTTCACATTGACAGAGAGCAGGTTTAGATTGGGTATCAGGAAGAAATTCTTCCCTGTGAGGGTGGGAAGGCCCTGGTACAGATTTCCCAGAGAAGCTGTGGCTGCCCTATCCCTGGAAGTGTCCAAGGCCAGGCTGGATGGGGCTTGGAGCAACCTGGGCTAGTGGAAGGTGTCCCTGCCCAGGGACAGGGGGTGGAAAACTGGATGATCTTTAAGGTCCCTTCCAACCCAAGCCACTCTGTGATTCTGTGATTCTCTGAAATGCCTGTCACCTACCTCATAACAATTTCCTCATTGCCAGATGCTTGCAGAACTTATTTTCAATCTTCCTCTGTAATAATATCCCATTACTATAGGTTAATGCCCTGGCTTTTGCATCCTGGAGCTGTACAATTCCCTTGCTAGGTTGGTTAACACAAACAAGATGTGGCACTGTACAAACAGAGCATTTCCAACAGCTAAAATTCTAAACAGATTAGGAAGAGGATGAGGGAAGGAATGGAGGTGCCAAGAGTTGCAGCAATGTGCAGTGACATGGCAAAGGGAAGCCAGAACCAGAACTCAGATCCCAAGCCCTGATAGTAATCTGTTACTTAATGCCATCATTTTGGTATGTGAGATGGGTCGTCTTCCTTAAAGGGTTTAGAAAGTAGCCAGACCAGTTCCTCTGTTTATATAAGGAAGATGTTTGTAGACCTCTTGATCCTAAAGCAATTAATACAGCCCACTGGGGAAAGGAAAAAAAATGAAAAAAAAAGAAAAAAAAAAGAAAAAAAAGACAAAAGTAAAAAGAAGGAAAAACAAGAAAAAAGAAGAAAGAAGAAAAAAGGAAAAATAAAAATAAAAGTAAAAAAGAGAACTGGGCTACATTCTCATGTAAACAGCACCCAGAATGCCTAAAATTCTAACAGATGCAGATGTTTTTGTGTTCGGGTATTTTTTTGGTGAGCGGCCTCTTTGTGGTCAGCTGTAAGCATCACATTTACATAGTTCTGTATTTCTGAAAAAGCCTATTGCATGAAGCTGGGCTCCTACCAAATGAAAACAAAACACAACACTAACGAAAAATAACAACCTCTTCCAACAACGTTCAGTAACTGACTTCGAGGTTAGTGCTGCGTTCTGGGGAAAAAAAAAAAGAAAAAAAATCATCCAGGCACCATATAATTTCATGCACTAAAAACGTTAAACATTTCAGAGGAACATAACATATGACACGGGGTGTTTTTATTTAATGAATGGCTGCAAGAAATGGGGCCAGCATCCCTTCTCACAGATGAACGCCCCATGCCAAGAGCGTTGCTGTACAATGTGTCATCACTCGGGAACCTAAAGAATTGTACTTGAGAAAACATTGCTACAAAATATCATTCCCTTCCCAGAAAGGTTCACTTCGGGCTTTGTAGAAAAAACAGGACAACTCATTTCCACCGCACATAATTCTTTCTGTTGGGAAACTTTCTTAAAGGCACAGGTGGCTGAGCAAGGGGCTTTAACCTCGTAGTGACAATAATAGCTCCTGGTTATTGTTGGTGCTCAGCTCTTGCTTTGGGCTTTCAAAACTCAGAACTGCTATAAATGTGCAGCAGGTTAATCCTCTTCAAACCCTGAAAAGGAAGAGGGAGAAGGAAAGGGAAGGGGAAGGAGAGAGGAGCAGAAGGGAGTAGAAGGAACACGGAAAGGGAAAGGAATTTTAGCTGCCATAAGAACCTCTAGTTAAGACTCTTATGTCAAAAATTTGCTATTCTAACAAAGTGGTGTGTATTAAATGGGAAGCCTTACAGACACAGAATTAGACTGGATTGAAAATCGCTTGCTTTTTTTTTTTAATATATGGTGCATTTTCTTCAGAGAAATTAGGTCAGTTCACAGCAAGTAATCAATTTCCTGATTTAGGCCTCCCTCTACAACAGCAGTGTTTGCTGGCATAACTCAACATAATCACGTGTGAGTGTGTGTATTTATTTTTAGGGACTGCAAATTAACATCCTCTTTCTTGTTCCTGGTTTGAAAAAGGGGAAGTTGGTTACCCAGAAAAGTGCATCCATCACTGCTGCCTGTAGGACACTCCTGGCTTCACCTGTGCTTCAAGGGCAGTTTAAGCTTGCTCCTATTTTGCACTTCCAACAAAGTGAAAAACAAAAAATAAAATTGTCTGAGCCAGACCAGAAGAGACAAAATCAGGGGATTTTGAAAGGACTGCTCCTTCAGCAAGCCAAGGGAAGCTGGTGACAAGCTCCAAAGAGAGAGGAATGAGTGCTTTCAGTGCTAGTAATTTAACCTGTATCTTCTCCAGACATAACCTGCCCTATGGTTACAGCACAGAGAAAGCATTTCTGACACACTACCTGCCTTTTAAAACCAACCCCATTAAGGACACCCCGAATCCCATTAAGGACACGTCCAAGCTGTACCTGCAGCCAAGGACTCTCACAAGGGCTCAAAATCCCCTGGGCTGG
Organism: Sterrhoptilus dennistouni; assembly: GCA_013397095.1. Lineage (NCBI taxonomy): Eukaryota > Metazoa > Chordata > Aves > Passeriformes > Zosteropidae > Sterrhoptilus > Sterrhoptilus dennistouni. Next base: position 265,412 of record VWZU01007031.1, on the reverse strand, counting down.
TTTGGGCACCTGAGCTCAGCCAAGGCTGCTGCAGGTGGTGACAGGGCTGGGGCACCCCTGGTCCCCACAGTGCCAGAGGGGAGCAGGAGCAGAGCCCACAGCAGGGATGGGATGCTGCCACAATTGAGACAAGGTCCTGGCCTCATCTCTGTCCTTAGGCTCCCTCTAGAGTTTACAGCAAACGAGCAAAAAGGTCTCAAACGCCACTCGCACAGGAGGGTAGCATCTCCTCACCCCTGCTCCTGGGCACTGCTGGATTATGTCCCAGAGCCTTTGTACACTGAAGTGGCTCTTTCCTTCCTGACATCCCCTGCTGCTGAACCTCACCGGGCCATAATCCTGCCCAGAAGGGAAGGGCTCCTGTTAAGGGAATGTTTTATGGTGAATACTTGGGGCCTGCACCTCAAATCTCCTGGCAGGCTCGCTCCACATCTCTTGAAGAAATCAGCCCTTGGCCTGAAAAACTGGGAAGGTGGGGAAGCAACACTGGCTCAGTAACAGCTGAGGTGGGGTAGGAGCAAACATCCTCAAACCCCCAGATGGGCCATGCCATATCCCTGCTTTCCTCATCCTCAGCTCTGGAGAACACATCCTGATGGAGGAGCTGGGGTATGATTCCCAGTTTCTCCGCTATTTGGAAAATATAGGGGAAATATAAAATCCCAAGCAACCCAGATGCTTTGTGTGTGGTTTGGACGGGCTTTGCCGGTTCACTGGACAGGGTATAAAATGCTGGGGAGGAAGGATGGCCAAAAAGAAGAGGGGAGGCTTGCCTAAGCCATTCTGGAGGAAAGAAAAACAGCGAGCAGCTCTGCCAGTGGAAAAACCCAAACGAGAGCGAGGAGAGGGGCAGTGAGAAAAGAGGGGACAGAGTGTCCAGAGCCTGTTAGAGGAGCCACGACAAACACTCCTCCCTCCTTCCTGCTTCACTCCTCCAAGTTTTGTTTGGGGTTTGGTGCTGTTGTTGTTGTTCTTTTCCTCTCTTTCCCTAATCCTCTCCTCCGCTCTATCCCCAGCGGGGGCGGCCCCGAGCGGGGCAGGGCGGGCTGGGGGAGGCTCAGCTCTCTCCCCCCGTCCCCACCCCACTGCTGTGCCCCTCTTTTACAAGACGATGGCGCTCTGATCTTTCCGCAGCTTCGCTCCCGCGCCT
>VWZU01007031.1:238797-255144 GCA_013397095.1 Sterrhoptilus dennistouni | reverse complement strand
GATTCCCGTCCCTGCCATCTCCTGTGCCCGGGTTCCCGTCCCTTCCATCCCCCGTTCCCGGGTTCCCGTCCCTTCCATCCCCCGTTCCCGGGTTCCCGTCCCTGCCATCCTCCCTGCCTGGATTCCCGTCCCTGCCATGCTCCATGCCCAGATTCCCGTCCCTGCCATCTCCAGCGCCTGGATTCCCGTCCCTACCATCCCCCGTACCCGTGTTCTCATCCCTGCCATCCCCCGTGCCTGAATTCCCGTCCCTGTCATCCCCAGCGCCCGAGTTCCCGTCTCTGCCATCCCCCAGCTCGGATTCCCATCCCTGCCATCCCCCCGGGTTCACCTCCCGGGATTTCCATGCCGGGCCATACTGTGGAAGGCTTGGCATTCCCTTCCCCACGGCCGCGAGTTCCCGTGCCAGAGAAAGGAGGAGATAAGACCCCCTTCCTTAGCAGGAGGATTTTGGGCGCGGATCTGACCGTTTCTCACCCGGGACGTTCGGCGGGAAGAGAAAGTACTGACAAAGTGTTCTTAAAGTCAATATTAACACCCGCTGCTTTTCAGCCTCCTCTCTCCTCAGATGGGGGAATTAGCTGGAAAACGATGTTTTCCGACCTTGGTACCCATCAATACTTCTCAGTAGCTTCAGCTGAAAAAAACTGAAGCCGAATTTCATTTTCAAAAGAAAACATTCCACTTCAGGAAGTGTCAGCTCAGCATGTTTTGCTTCAATATCCTACAGCATTTTGTCTTTTTTTTTTTAATTTTATTTTTTTAAATTTATTTAATAGAAAAGTTATTTACTATCCTAATTTTAATTTTTTTAATATACCAAAATAAAAAAGCCACAGTATAGTAGCTTTAATAAAATGCACGATCTGCAGTAAAATAAAATTTTATTGTATGAATTGTTTTGCTCTTTCACCAAATTAGATGTTTTCTGCTTTCATTTTACTGGAAAAACCTTGAAGACTTTCTGTATTTTTTTAATACTGATTTTTTTCCCCCCCCACCTCTGATGTTACATTTACATATGGAGCTGAAAAAAAGCGTTTTTTTTTCCTGCTGGGCGGGTTGTATCTGCACTTGTGGTTTGCTGTGCTTCATCCAGGCTCAGCCACCTCCTCCATCCAGGCAGCTTGTGTGCCTTTCCTCTCCCTGCCTGTTTTCTGTCTTGCCCACATCAGTCATTGCAAGACTCAAAATTAGGCCAGAAAATAGAGGGGAATGTGTTTTTCTTCTCTATGTATTTTTTTTTTCTTTCTAATAAAAATAATTCCTGATTCACTTCACTTAAAAAGCAAGCAAATGCATGCTTTCCTATAATATAAAATCAATAACGGTAATAAAAATATAATGATAATATGCCAAGTGCAACTGCCTAAAAACAAACCAGCATCAGACTCCGTGCTTCTCCCTGGAGCAAACAAAGCTGCCATTGCTTTGTAACCCCTCTGGAATTCCCCTCCCCATATCCCAACTGTGCCTGGCTGTGTGTACCTTCCCTGTTTCAATTACCCCACTGATCCACAGGTTCTCCACAAGCCATGTGCAGTTTGCTCTTGAGGAGTTGTAGGATCCTGTGGGGATCTGCTCAGGTCTCTGGGGGTCAGTTCCCTGGCTCTGGCTTTTGGAAAAGGGGAAGGTTGCTGCTGCAGCTGACATTGTGGGATGTGACACTGTGGGGATGTCACTGCAGTGGATGTCACTGCACTCTGTGGCCCAGCTGGACCAGGCTGACCCGGGTGGGTGCTTGTGGGCAGACTGTGCTGTTCTGTGCTGTGCTATTCTGTGCTGTGTTTTTCTATTCCGTGCTGTGTTGTTCTGTTCTGTGCTGTGTTTTTCTGTTCTGTGCCGTTCCGTGCTGTGTTTTTCTGTGCTGTGCTGTGCTGGCAGGGGCTGCCCCGCTCCTCCCGGCAGCTTTGGCACCTGCCAGCCGTCTCTGGGTGGAAGCAGGGAGCAGCACACACCTTGTGGTTCAGCCTTCCCCATCCGCAGAGAGGGGCTGTGCCAGCTCGAGCTTTTATACCTGGCCGTCCCACTGCGCCTGCAGCTGTTTGGAGGAGACGGCAGGCAGGAACGTTAGTTTCATTCCAGTTTTATCCTTGGCCTCACATCTGAGTCTTCAAGCAAGGATTCCAGTCGTGGGCAGACGCCCCGTTTTGTGTGCTCCAGACGCTACTCCCTCAAAGACCCAGCAGTCCTTTACATGGAGGTCAAAAATCCAACTGTTGCCTGATAAAGCCTTTCTGTCATGACTGGCTCTTACCCAGAGTGAAACCGGGCGCCTACAAGTGCAGAAAGGGCTCCTTTCCCCTGCTACCTGGGCAGGCTGGAGGAGCTCTGCAGGGAGATGGCTGTGTCCTAGCTAGCACTGTTACACCTGTGGTCCTCACTTGCTTTGGGGAGAGAAGCTGGAGGTCTGGGACTGACCATACTGTAAATTTTTCCTGCCAGGTGTGAAGCCTGGAGTTGATACTGTGAGCTTGGTAACCTGGTACACCACACCAACTTCCTTTTTTTAAACTTTTTTTTTTTTTTTTTTCTGGAACCAAGTGGTTCTTCTCATCCGAGCTGCTGTCTTCTGGATGTATATATTTTATTTGAGTTTGAGACTGGGCATTCCAAGTGAGGAGACTTGCATACACAAATGAATATAGATATTTATTTATTTTTATTAGTGGAAGAGAGACCTCTACTGGCTCAGCTCACAGAGCCACTCGACTGACCACAGCCGAGCTCTCTCTCACCTTCTCTTCTTCTTACTTGGGAAATTTCCTTCTGCATCACAGCCATTTGCCAAGGGCAGCTAAGAAGCAACATTTCATGTTTTCTCATTAAAAGATCCAGCATGTGGGGAGTCCCTCAGCTGCATGAGAATTTGTGACAGCCCTTGGTGTAGTAAATCAAGTAGAGCTTATTTCCTTTAGGAGATGAATCTTGGGCACTGATGCAGAGGAAAGAATTAGAGCGTTAGTGGTGCTGGAGGACAACTCAGCAGGGTGTTTTCATCCATGCCATTGATTTCACTTGCCTTTTATTCTCTTTATGTTCTTCCTCCAAACTGGTTCTGTAGCACTGCAATGAGAATGGCTTCAGAAAACATCTCTTGTGGGTCAGGGCTCTTTAGCATCTTGCCCCTGCTGTCAGCTAGATAGGTGTTAACTCCTACCTGGGGCTGATGATCAGTTGGGTACTTCTTTTCCTGGGTTGGGGAAGAGTTAATGTACAGTGTGTTTTTCTAGCCAAGCTGTCTTTACCTGAGCACAAGTAATGCAAAACAGGGCTTGGTGTTTGCAAACAGGTGGAGCTGGGTGAGCCAGTTGTGTACAGCCTATCGTAAGTCCTGAGCTGCCAATCTGGCTGAAAGCAACAGAGGCAGTAGTTCAACAAAGTTGATGAAGAGAATGGAGCATCTCTCTTACGAGGAAAGGCTGAAGGAGCTGGGGCTGTCCAGCCTTGAGAGGACACACTGAGAGGGGCCCTGATCCCTGTGTGTCCCTGTGAGCAGGGAGGGCTCAGGGCAGGGCCCAGCAATGGCACCAGAGCCACGGGCAGGGACTGAGCCCCAGGAGGTTCCACCTGGACATGAGGCAGAACTTCTTCCCTGGGCAGAGCCCTGAACAGATTGTCCAGAGAGGCTGTGGAGTCTCCTCACTGGGGATATTCCAGACCCCTCTGGACACAATCCTGTGCCCTGTGCTCTGGGATGCCCTGTTGGAGCAGGGAGGTGGGACCAGCTGCCCCACTGTGGTCCCTTCCAATCTGACCCAACCTGGGATTCTGTGATTCTGATTACTGCTGAAATGCTGGCTTGGGCATCCCCTTCCTTCCTTGTCCAGCCCATTCATTCCTGCCCCTGGCACTGCTGGTGAAGTTAGATCAGGAACTGCAGTAGGGAATGGATCTTGCAGAGATTTCCCACCTTCCTTTCTTTGTTGTTGGTTTGTGTGTTAATTTTTTTTTTTCTCCCCAGTTGGATCCATCTCTGGTCTTGCTCTTCACGCAGCTGACACCAAAAGCTTGGCCAGCACAGTGGGTGGGATGGGAGGGAGCAAAGCTGGCTGCACTACCATGAAATCACAGCCTGGGAGCTGGTGTGTCTTGCTTGTTCCTTGCAGTAAAGCAAAAATTAAAGCCTTGTGTGGGACAAGTGCTGCCCACCTTATGGTTATGAGGCTTGCTGGAAGGTACTGGGCAATCTCAGGTGCTGCAGCCCAGGGTTCTGCTTTCCAGCTTTCTTCTCATGTCTCTGGCCATTCAAGTCTGCTCCATAAATGACCTGAGAGCTGCTTAGCTGGGAAAATAGAGGTTGGTGTTGATGGCCTGAAGTTTGTGCCTTGTTTGCCAGGGGATCTCAAACACAGAGCTGTTCCAGAGAGATTTGCTGAGTCACAGTTGTTCATTTTTTGTGGGAAAGTGGCCTGGTGGACTGGACACAAAGATAGAGAAATATGCAGCAGTGGTTTCTGGAGCTGCAGGCTGGTGGAGTGGATCCTCTCACTGTGCCTTTCCCAACAGATCTCTGTTGCAAAAGCACTTGCTTTGTTTCAAAAGAAAAAGTTGCTCTGCAGCTCCCTTTTATACCTTTTCCTTTCACCTCTCTCACCTGTTCCCCTTTTTCCAGTGGTGAGAGCACCATTAATTAGCAAACATTCATTACCTCTTCTCACCAAGTTTCTCTTCTCTCTGGAGAGCATTCTGGGTGCTGTAGTCTTGGCTTGCCTGGATCCTGTTGTCCTTGTGAGCTGCTTCATACTAAAAAAAAAAAAAAAAAAAAAAAAAAAAAAAAAGGTTCCTGGATGTTCTGTGTGGTTTTTGCAAGAAGCCCCAAATGAAGGGCTTGTTGTGAGTACCTGCTTTCAGTTCAGTGCACTGACTTGCTCTTTCTCTGGATGCTGTGTGCCTTTTAAAAAAGACTAAAAATATTGTTTGGTGAAACAGTGTTTTGTAACTGTAGAGAAATCATGGAGGCTAAAACTGATATACAAATTAGTGTTTTGTCTGATGAGATGGGAAACTGTGATTTGGAAATCCCATGGCCGTTATTAGATCACCCCTGGTACAAACCTCAGTGCTGAGGATGCTGTTGTGCTCCTTTGAAAAACCTCTGTAAACCAAAAAAGATGCGGAATGCATCTTGGCCCCCTGATGATCAGTACTTTGAGTTGAGTCTGTGAACCTCTGTGGTGATGGGACTTTCATTAGGGTATTTTACTTGCAGAACATGGGACTTGAGTAACCATATGGGAAAGTAGCCACTGTTTTAGGTACTCTGTAAAAAAAGGGTAGGAGAGTACATAGAGGGAGATGGGGGGAACCCTCTGAATTTGAAGTCTTTGATCAAATACAATTTTTTTGGGGGGGTCAGTGAACAGAAACAGGGTAGAAAAGCTTTATGAAAGCATGACCTGTATATATTTTTTGGGGTTTTTTTTGTTTGTTTGCATTGCTTTTGAAGCCCAGTAAGTGTAAAGTTTTCTCATATATGCCACATAAAGCAGCACACAGGATGATGAAGTTCTTTCAGACTGCCAGAGTCTCCCTCTGTCTGAAGACAGATAATTTACTGTCATACATGACCTTTCAGTAATATCTGATGATACCCCAGGGTCAAAAGACCAAAAGAAACTGAGGACCCAGGATTATGCTGAAGAATCTGAAGCTTTTTTTTTTTTTTCTGTTTTTTTGCACCAGCCACAAAGAATTACAGCATTTCTTCAAATGGAGGGGCAAATAAAAATTTTTCACTTTTTTCATTAGTACCCCACCAGAAGCTAGATGTCTGTAATTTTACAGGAATACTCAGAATTGACAAGTGGCCATTGGTGTTTTTTGTGGGATCTCAGTGGAGGTAGATAACACTGCATCTTTAATCTGCCCTGAAAAAGATTAAAAGTTAGAAATGGGCCTGTCCAAAGACAGGGTAAAGGTAAATTTTCCTTCTTTAAGAAAATTTGCAAACAACCTGTCCACTCTATCTCTTCCCTCTTTGCTCTGCAATCACTCTGCAGTCTGGGCCAAAGCCCCTCCAAGGATTTGCAGGAACTGTGGCCAAGCCTGGGGAGGCCACTGATTCTCCACTTCTCTACAGTTTGTTGCCCCTTTGAAGAGCAGCTGTTGCCTTTGAAGTGAACTTTTCTGAGCAAATGAGTATCAGCACAGAGGGTGATATTTTGGCTGGAGATGGGGCAGCAGCAAATTCTCTTCCCCAGATGGGACTCTGCTGACAGAAGCCTTGCAAGGCTGAGGTTCAGCTGCTCCACCAGCCCCTTCTCACTCAGAATACCAAGTGGGGATGGAGCAGAGGCACAACAGAACTGCTGTGATTAAGCCTCCTCCTGGCCTGAAGTCCTTAGGAAGGAGGGGCGTTCTCTATCCTGCCTATCTCTAACCCCTCAATCTTTTTGCTGCATGTCTGAGCTGACCTGGAGCTCAGGTAAATGCAGAATTTGAAGTCCAGGCTATCCTGCCTGCAGAGCAGGATGGGGTGCTGTGTTGCATAGGTTTGTCTGTGTTACAGAGGCCGTACTGGGCAGGGCTGATTCATTCCAGAGAAGCACCGAGTCCTGCAAATGCTCCGATGTCTTTGTATTACCTTTCTGCCACATTTGTTCCTAGTGGTTTTTTCCATATCCAGTTATGTCTTTTCATTCTCTGAGATACGTCCTTGTTTTCTCTCCACTTCTCCAATCTGCCTCCGACCTCTGAATCCAAACCAAGTTTTTGCTGATTTGTGCTGATATTCAGAGCTATTCCCTGTTTCTCCTGAGCTCCTGGTATGTGCCCCACCCTGAGTGGCTGCCTCTGGCTCTGAGGGAGGTGGCAGGTTAATGTATTAGAGACTGGAGCCAGAGTCTAACTTTCCATATTAGTGCTAAAACCCCAAATGTCTGTCCTCAAAACTGTGTGTTGTCTGTCAGCCTATCTGAAGGTGCCTCAAGCTCCTCAGTACGTGCTTTACAGGTGATGCTGCTGAGGTGTCAAGGTCAGGAGTACTGAGCATGGCTGGCTTACTCCTGTGAGATCCTCCTGAGAGTATCCCTCTGTCACTCCCAGGAGATGCTGGCGCCTAATTCAAACTATGCAAATATTACCAGGAGGGCGAAGACTGAGAATTCAGTAAGGGAAAATGTTACTGTGTGACTTAGTTTGGTGGGATAATGGCTTTGTAACATAAACTGTCAGGCAGGTGTGTATATGGCTGTACATCACATGCCTTGCTGTGCAGGACAGCCCTTTGGGAAGCCAAACTTGGAACCTTCTGGGTGACTTTATTGATTTTTGGTTTTGCTTTGTGCAGGGTGATTGCTGGAACAAGCTGTGGATGTCAGACCATTCACAGCTCTGTGTTTTTATGCAGCTTTTCACAAGCACTAATAGAGAAACAAACCAGTCTTCATGGCCACTCAAATTTGTCTTGACTAAGCACACCATTGCTGAATAAAGTGTGCACCTATAGTTTTCAGCTGTAACATCTCTCCAGACTTTAGGGTAATTTAATCTCTTGACATGACTGTGCAAGTCCTGTTATTTTTAGGCACATACATTAGGAAAAAGAAAGGTCCATTTAATCTGAAAACATATTAGCAAGCATTCCTGGTTTCCCAAATCTGAGCAGGTACCGCTGGGAATAAACTGAAAGTCATTAACATGTGATTGCTGTTTGATGGCCAAAATGAAGCCATTTTCAGACCCACTCCTTTCCTTCTTTTGCAGGTACTGCAAAGCAAGTTGCTACTCTTGAAGATCACGTCAGCAAAAGTTAAAAACTCATTGCAGATTATTCTTTGCTGATACCAGCTGTCCACAATCTGTGTGTGGTGGCCTGCTGGCCACGCAGGTGAGCTGGTGGGGATGAGGGAAAGGCCTGAAGTCCTTTTGTGTCAATGATGGATGTGTGTGCCCTTCCTGCTGATGTCTGAGGATGCTGAACTCACCTGTCTGCCATCCCTGGTGTTGCAGCCCAGAGGACTGTCACTGCCTGCTGTCCTCCTCCTCCTTCTCCCAAACTCCTGAGTCCCTCAGGAGAAGTGACAATGGAGACTGTCAGGCTACTTGATGAACTGGTGTGAGCTTGTGGCTTCCAGATGCTGGAGCTGAGGCCCTAAGTCTCTTCTTTGGCACAGCAAGGAGCTGCTGTACTGCTTACCATGGGACTTACACAAAACAGTTTCCCTCCCCAGTTCTACAGGGGAGATGGCATTACTAAAATCACTAAAATCACCAAAATCACTAAAATCACTAAAACCAAAGCAGTTTCCCGAAGGAGGTGAGGATTTGGTTTCTTTCTGGATATTCCTAGCAGCATCATCCAACATTCACTTAGACATGTGAGAGAAGCTGAGGAGGATGTTGTTCAGGCCTCCCCAGACTCTTCTAGGCTTTGCTTGGATGGGAAAGTGAGGCTCAGGCTCTCCTTATAAGCGTCCTCTTTGAGAAAGAATGAGGAAAGGCAAAATCAAGGGACAAAATGAGGAAAAAAAACCTTAAGCTGTGGCATTTCATGGGGTCCACAGCTAGCAGGAGATTGTTGACTGTTTGTTGAAAAGCCTCGCTGGCTGTGTTTGCTTTGGATACCACAAGTCACTGGGTCCTGGTGGGGACTGTGAGTCATGCTCCTCCTTGCAGTGGAAAACACGGATTCATCGCCGTGGTGCTGCGCTCCTGGCAGGCCGGGTGGCCCCTTGGGGACACGGGAAGGTGGCACAAGGCAGGAGGAGTGGAAGCCTTTCCTTCCAAAGGGGGCAGGAAAGTATTTCTGAAATGCTTTTTTCCCTTCAGGCATCCATCCTTAGTTCTGGGGAGAGCTTTGCTGTGGCCTCGGAAAAAGGACGTGCTGGAGTTGTGGTGTGCTTGTGTTGTCGTGGATACAGGGCTCTTATTTTTGTGCCTCTTGCATAAGTTTTACCCTCATCTTGAAGTGCCTTAAATGTATTTTTAGGGTTTGGGGTTCAGAGTAGCTAAAAAAGCATTGAAGTTGCATCTTCTGTGGTCTCCATGGGAGTTTTGAGAAGGCTGGTCGTGACCACATTCCCTCTGCTGTCCCTTCCTTTGGCAGAACTAAACCAAGCAGTGGTTTCATCCAGTTTATGAAGGAGTGATGCCTTTATCTTGACTCAAGAGATGCTGGAGCTCCCTTTATTTGGCTGAGATGGAGAAGCCCTCAGTAGAAGAGAAGAACAATGCCAGCAGCTGTTGGAGGGCCAGCACGAGGTCAGCGTGGTCCTACACTGCCAGAATACCAGTGCTAATTCTGGCCCTGAGTGCACAGAGCACACAAATCACCCATGACTCTTGGTTTGCCTTGTACCAGCTTGGATTCAATCCTTGATTTTATTCCTGCTGGAAGGGAAGCACAGACCTGCCATGGCTCCAGGTGTGGGTACAGTCTGTCATTGGCCTGCCTAGCAGGGGAATAGGACCTCTGTGTCAGGTGGTGGTGAGCTGTTAACTCCTTCCTTTACATCAGGGACAAGAAATTCTTTCCCTGCTGGGTGACCAATAAGTCCTTTGCTCTGCCACACATTAACACATGCCTTGGTATTACCCAGTAAATGGTGGAATAATAATAATAATAATGTGGCTACAGGCCATCTGAAATGAGATTGTGGCTGTAGCTGTCCCCATGGGCCACCTGCTCCTGCCTCCTGTGGGAGAGCGTGGGGCTGGTAAAGAGGCTGTGTGTGGTCAGAGAAAAGGTATTTAAGGAAATGGGGTTTAAATGAGAACTTAATTACTCGCTTTTGGCCTCGTATCTAAGGAAGAATAACATGAAAACCTGAAATTAAGCACTTGTTGCATTCCAATACAGAGAAGAATGCCTCCAGTATTTGAAAATAATTTGAAGATAAATAGAATTAATACTTAACATATGAAAGAGACAGCTAATGTTTTGACAGACAAGCCTCCTCCTCAGAGCCAAGAACATGCATTACCTAAAGGAGGAAAATCCTCATTTGTACTGCAGGTTGCCAGGAGTCATAATTAAAGAACAAAATTAGTTGAGGAGAGGATGGAATGAAGAGTAAAAAGATCGTTGTTTCTTAGATAACTGTGTAGTTGTTGCTGAAGGAGCACACAGATATTTCTGTGTGGGTTTTTATTTTTTTCTTGATCCGTCTCTGTGTCCATCAGAACATTCACCGCAGGTTTCCTTGTATTAAACATAAAAATAGAAATGTCCTGCTGAACAAGTTGTTCTGCCATGGGTGGAGATAAGCCTGCTTGCCCTCTGTTGTGTAGAGTCTCTGATGTCTAATTAGGGGCGAGGTAGGTTTTTTTTTTTGCTGTTTTAGTGAGTCCATCATTAGTGTTTCTTTCCTTTGTCATCCCCTTGAACAAAGTGTGCCGGTTCCTACAACCTTGGATACAACTGCCCTGCTGGCACATTGCATGGAAATTTCCTGGGCTGCTGAAAAGCTCCTGGAGGGGTGAAGGGGAAGGGCAGATAACCAGTAGTATGGACTCACCCACAGGCTGTATAGTTGCCCATTTCTGCAGGAAACCAGCCTGAAATTTTGCAGAGGATTGGACCTATTTGTAGGAGATTTGTTATTCCGATGTTATTAACACCGGCTTTGATTACCCAGATGTTCCCAAAAGGCAGAGAAGGGCAGATAACAACAGTGCCATGACCAGGGAAATGGTTAACTGGAAAGGAAAATCTGAGGCATTTTTTGTCAGAGAAAAACAGTGTCTCACTTAGATAGATAAAGCACACAGCCTTCTCTACCTTGCACACCTTTCATAGCTGCAAATGTGTAAATCTTTTCTTCCAGAAAGGAATCCACATGCTCACTTACTTTAACTTGAGTCAAGAAAAAGTGGCCACATTTTCCCCGCCTGGAACATCTGCAGAAATGCCACTGAAGGATTTGGGCTTGTTGTTTTAGTGAGAGAATTACAGAACTCCTCCCATGCTCTCCTCTTTTGAGGTTAGACCAAGAATACATTCAGCAATCATAAGCTGTGGTGTATTAATAGAAAGATTTTGCTCTGAAAAATGTCCTCTGCTCCTAGAAGGAGATTTATACGATGTAATCCACCATTTCAAAGGCTAAGGTCACCCCTGAGCATGTCAGCCCACCGGGATATCATAACACATAAATTACATAATCAATAGCACATGTTTTCCCCCTTTCTTTACCAATTAATGGATTTTTGAAGTAGAGAGCTTGCCTTATATATTTTTTTCCAATCATGTTGGATGGGGAAACCCTTCAGAAGGAGGATTTAGAAGGAAAAAAATCTGGTGTTTAAGGTGTTCACATCAATTCTTTCTCCGGCAAATGCACAGGAGCACCAGCTGTACTTCCAGTTCTGCTTCCTGCCTTCTGACAATTCTATTAATTCTGCACAAAAATGAATGTACTTACTACCAGAAGATATTAAATTTTTAAAATTTCATCTCAGTTTTCTAACATGTTTCCATGCCAAAAGACTTCTCACAAAACCATTTCATTATCCTCTACCTCTTCAGTCCTTGCAGATTCTGATTAAAGGATTCTTCTAATTTTGAATGGGATTAGGATGAGATAATGAGTGATTTATATTAATTGACAGGATATTTGCTGCTCTTACCATGATTTTGTATAAATTAGGTATTTCTTTGTCAAGATAATGGGATTTTTTGCCTCAATCAGCTCTTTGCACTAATTTTTCATCCTATTGATTTACTTATTGAAGTAGAGGTATTTGGGACTGAATTGTGAAACTCAGTGTCACTTGTAAGGATAGTCCCATAATAATACTTATCAGTATAGCTTGGCTTCATTTTTTTTTTTTTTGCAAGAAAACATCCAGAGCAGTGCAAGCAGTTATTTCCTGATATTGATACATGAAAAAACATTTTTAAATGTGCCTAGGGAAGAGAGACAAACACAAGCTCATTTTCCTGCTGGTTTAACTGTCCCAGGCTTGGTTTGTCACCTTCACTTTCTGCTTAGGATTTTGTCGATGTAGAGTGAGTGTTCTTAAACCAGAAAAAAAAAAAAAAGCGAAAGAGAAACCAAACTCCCCAGAGCTAACTATGTCTGTGTTTGTGTTGTGTGGAGGATCTTCCTGAGTCCCAGGCTCAGAAAGTTTCCCAGAACATCTTTCCTAAGGCAGCCAGAGGCATCAGGGGCATATTTCTCTTGGCTCTCCTCTCTCTGGAGAGATCCCTTGGAGGAAGCCCATGCAGTGGCAGGGTTTGCTCTCAGTGGAGATGAGACTCAAGGAACCAGTTCCTCTCCAGAGGGACAGTCCCAGTCCTTTTGTTTTCTTGTGGCAATGGTTAGCCACTCCTAATGGGAGATCTGCTGTGCAGTGCTTGACAAATGCAGAGGCTGAGCATTGGGTGAGTGGGCATTGCTTCTCTGCTGGGGAATGACTGGTTGGCAGCCACTCACCTTTTGTGAGCCATTGGCTTTTGGAGAGCCCAGAACTTGGGAAGACAGGCCCCTCATCGTTTGTCCATGGCTTCCCTGCATCTCCTTATTCAAATGGGACATCTTCCTTCTTTCCACCATGATCCAGGCTCATGACAAAGCACACAGGTGGAGTTTTCAAACCCTAAAAAGTCTCCCTTGAGCCTGCACAGACTGAGGTTTCTGGAAAGCTTATGTGGCTGATATGGGGAAAATCACACTGGGGTGGTAGGAGGTCTGGTATTGGTGGCACAAATGCCATATTCTTTTCCCAGTGTGTGGAGCCATCACAGAATCCCCCAAACAGCTCTTTTCATACATATAGTCTGTAATAGGGTAAAAATGTGCTTTTTTCCCCTAGCCTTGTGCTGAGAAGCAACTGAACCATTTTGCTGAAGCTTTCCCAAAAACCACTGAGTCTGGGGCAGGCAGCAAGCGTGGAAAAAAATCCAGCCCAAACAGCTGAAATCTGGCAAAGTTGAACACAAACTAAAACGCATTCTTCTCATGGAGAAGTGTTGGGTGACCTCTGATATACAGAGTTCCCTGCTCCACCTACGTAAGACACACAGGCAAAGTGTGCAGCACAATTTCTGTGCTCCTCATGTTGGGTCTGTGTGCTCTGAGCTGCAAGTTTGATGTGTAAAAATGTACTCCCTTCTCTATATACCTAGAGCTGCACAGCTCCCTGCTGCACAGGATTCCTGGCTCCAGATCTGTTGCATCACTCCCCTGATGTCATCCTGGCATATACCACATCCAGCATTCTTCTCTGCCTGGAGGAACAGTATAGTCCATGCTGGGGTTTATACTTTTTATTTTCTTTTTTCTTTTCTTTTTTTCTTCCTTGGTTGGTCACTGCCACTGCAGAAAATCAAAGGCAGCCTTACACATTTGTCTCTGTTTTTCATTTTGTTTGGCTACAGAAGTTAAAGAGAAAAGCTTTTGAAGGACTTTCTCTCAGCACAAGTGAGGAAGCAGCTGTTTACCATGAAAAAAAAGCCCATAAGTTTGTGCTTCCTGAGCTAGGAAATTACTGCTGCTGCTGCCACCACTAATGTTGCTCTAGACATTTCTTGTGGCCTGGGAGATGACACTGTGGCACACAAGGCTGGAGGACAACACTGGGCTGGGGATGGGAGACCAGGCAAAGTCATGTGGCTCTGACTCACTGGAAGTTATTTTTCAAAACCTTTACTGAGACCTTATGGCCAACAGTCTGTGCCAAGCCCTGTAAGAAATCTACCCTGTTGTTATACTTTCCTTGAAAGAAGAGTGGAAGGAGCAAATGCTGTGGGAATGTTGGTCAGCAAAGCCTGTGAAACTGGTAATGAGGATGGGGAAAAGAAATTTTGCTGTTTCTGTGAATTTGAGAGAGCAAAATCACTGCAATCCACTATCAGTGTTGGCACTCAGCTAAAACTTGTCTGTGTAGAAGACTGGGAAGGGAGCTGGGGGCAGGGGGTACAGGCCTGCACTTGGCACATGTGGCCTTATATCACAGAATCATGGAATATCCTGAGTTGGGAGGGACCCACAAGGATCATTGAGTCCAACCCCTGGCCCTGCACAGACACCCCAACAATCCCACCCTGTGCATCCCTGAGAGCTCTGTCCAAACTCTCCAGGAGCTCTGGCAGCCTTGGGGCCGTGACCATTCCCTGGGAGCCTCTTCCTCTGGGGGAAGAACCTTTTTCCCTGATATCCAACCTGAGCCTGCCCTGACACAGCTCCAGCCATTCCCTGGGGTCTGTCCCTGGTCCCAGAGAGCAGAGCTCAGGGCCTGCCCCTCCTCTTCCCCTCAGGAGAAGCTGTGACTGCCATGTCTGCCCTCAGTCTCCTCCAGCTGAACAGACCAAGTGTCCTCAGCTGCTCCTCACAGGCTTCCCCCAGGGCCCTTCACCATCCTCGTGCCCTCCTCTGGACACTCTCTGATAGTTTAATGTCTCTCTGATATTGTGGCAGCTATAATTTCACACAATATTTGAGTAGAGGCTGCCCCAGCCCAGAGCAGAGCAGGACAATCCCTCCCTGGCCTGGCTGGACCTGGTGTCCCCAGGACAGGGATGTCCCTCCTGGCTCCAGGACACTGCTGGCTCATGTCCAACTGGCCACTGACCAGGACCCCAGGTCCCTTTCCCTGGCACTGCTTTCCCACCTCTCATTCCCAGTCTGTCCATGCCCCATCCCAGGTGCAGAGTCCAGCACTGTCCCCTGTTGAACTTCACACAGTTGGTGACTGCTTGCTCAGCCCTGACATCTGTAGAGATCTCTCTGCAGGGCCTCCCTGACACTGTGACAGCTCCTCCCAGCTCTGTGTCATCTGTGAACTTGCTCAGTATCCCTTCCAATCCTGCATCCAAGTCATTTATAAGGATGTTGAAAGTGGGTCTACAAGTGTGTGTGGAGCTGTGAAAACTGTGTCAGGGGGTGTGTAGGCATTTTACGTGTCTCCATTGAGTGGCCTGCACTCAGTGTGGCCCTGTGTGGGATGAGGAAGGCAGGCACCTGCCACAGTGATGTGGGATGTGCTCTGAGGGCCAAAAGACCTGTTGCCTGTAGGTTATTTTTGAGGCCCTGGAAGAAGTGTTTTAGGATTTGAAGGCCAGTCTCACCTGCCCTAGGCTGGTGTTTTACCTATAGCCCCTTC
This sequence comes from Sterrhoptilus dennistouni, assembly GCA_013397095.1. Lineage (NCBI taxonomy): Eukaryota > Metazoa > Chordata > Aves > Passeriformes > Zosteropidae > Sterrhoptilus > Sterrhoptilus dennistouni. The sequence goes on along the minus strand of VWZU01007031.1, from coordinate 240,096 downwards.
TTTGTTCTTTCATATGTGCAAGAAGCTGGGCGTGTAAGCACAGGTCTGAGACATGGTCTGGTGTGAGCTGGTTTAATAACTCCACCACTGCCACACCTGGAAGCAGGGGAGCAAAGAGAACCTTTATTATCTCACTTTTCTTCTGCTCTGCCCCTGGGACCTGGCTCTCCTCAGCAGGTGCTCCCTGCCAGGCTCTGCAAGGGCATTTCACCTTCAGGTCCAGTGGGAAAAACACTCATTATTTTCCTCAGAAAATAAGGGAGAAATACTAGACAGAGACTGCCACAAAAGCATCACTGATGGGCCTGGGATTGCTGTCACTGGAGTAGCTCCCAGTGGTGAAGACCATGTGGGCAGTGATGGACATCAGCCACCCTTGTGGGAGAATTTGGTTTCCTTTCCTGCTGAAAGCCCAGTATTTTTGAGTATTAATTTCCTTTCTCTCTTTGGTTGGGGCAAGAAGGTGAAGTGTTTTATATGAAAAAGGAGTATAATGAGGTTACTTTTCCCCCCAGGAGGGTCACAGTGACAAGTCCTTGAAGGCCATGGAAGTTAAGTGCATGCCAAGAGAACCCAGGAGACCAGCTCTGGGAAAACCTAACCTGTGTTCCTTTCTGGAGAAAAGGGGAGAACGCAGGAAGAAAAGGCTTTTCCATAGGAAGTAACAAATTAGCAGGAGCAGAAGATAGTCTGTAGGGAGGGAGGAAGCGGGGGTGGGTGCCTGGTGCCTTTACAAGCTGCTCTGAACAAGGTGCCGAACTTCCAGGGAAGCTGTTTGGGGTCAGCCAGTTTTTGCAGCTCTGGCTGAGGATTTTGCCCTTTCCTGGTGGGCAGTTCACACTCTCCCTTATCATCCGGCCAGTTTCCATCACTGGTTTACTGGGAGAAGCAGCTCCTCCTTAGGTTCCCCTGCAGAGTGGAAGTGGGAGTCTGGAGCCCTTCCTTTCTTCTCAGGGATCCTGGAGCCGTGGTCAGGCTGAGTCCTACAACCCTGGATGGAGAAGTAGTCGGGGGACAAATGAGGAAGCGGCGGGTTGAGCAAAACCCTTGCGCTATAGAAAATCTTTCTTCCAGAAAAGTGGGAAGGGGGTGGGGCACCAGCCGCCCTGGCTGCAGTCAGCGGCGTGTTTTCATTGTGATGCAAATCTCTTCACGTAATTTGGGTCACATTCAGGTTCACCCAGTTCTTGTGGCTGGAACTGAAACCGGCACGTCTTCACTTTTGCTCACATCTCTCGGCGCTCTCCTCTCTCACTCTCACGGTCCCTGGGGCTTTTTTTTTTTTTTTTTTTTTTTTTT
>VWZU01007031.1:182348-235345 GCA_013397095.1 Sterrhoptilus dennistouni | reverse complement strand
TTTTTTTTTTTTTTTTTTTTTTTTTTTTTTCATTCTCTCGGTGGAAACTATTAAGGGCCGAGAGCCTTTGCTAATAAAATTCACACAGCTGCTGTCGCTGCAGATGAAATCCTGACACCACAATAGGGATTTCGGGCCGTGGCTGCCCCCCTTGCAGAGTGCACTGAAAGAGGACAATGCATTTCCAGAGTGTGGAAAGCCCTGGCAAAGACAGGTCACTGTGTGTCTGGCCACCAGACCTGTGAGGCTGCTCTCTGCAATCAGTGCAGTTTTGCCATTTCCCCCCCGCTCACCCCTGCCCTTCCCCCAGGCACAGCTTGGTTTGGTGAAGTCAGATGCCAATTCTGTCTTGAAGGTGCCGGATAATAGAGTTCACCCAGGGCTCACATTTGGCCGGTCAACAGCTGGCCATTTGTCTTCTCAGCTTCCAGTTGTCTGATAATGAGATATTGTAATGAGAGTGCTGACACTACAGTGTGGTTCTGCTAAAGGCCAAAGGTAGGGGGCAAAATGAACTCTCTTATTGCTTTTCCCCTTCTCCTAAACAGAGTTGAAGGTGCTGTTTAAGGGACCCCAGCTAAATTAATTCACATATCTGAGAGAGGCTCCATTTCAGGAGGAGTGGCCTGCTACAGAAATAACATTTTATGTTGGATCCAGCCATGCCAAGCTGGGTGGCCTTAGTAGGATGGCAGACACCTCACATTAGTCAGGAGTGTTTAAAGGGCAGAAGAATGTTCAATTTCCATGGAGGTTTCTGTTTCTGAATCTCCCTCTCTTTTTCAATACAAGCCAACACTTATCTGTGGGTTTGTGGAGGACAAGCCACATCTGAACCACTACCTTTGGGTGCAAATATAGCCTGAATAGCCACAACAGAAAAATGCTATTATTCTGTCAGACTACTCAAGCCATCAACACACAGACATAAGAATTCCAAGCCACGGGGCTTTCAGTTCTTGTGTGTGATAATTTGTGCCAATGGCAATAGGGGCTGCTTGAGTTGGCTGCTTGTAGTGAAAGAGTTGTGAGTGAGGGAAGGTCTTGATGGGAAAGAGAGCACTGCTGCCCTGTGTAAGGGCCAACAGAGCTTTTACAGAGCCTTCCTGAACTTTGCTTCACTATGTCTGTTGCCCCAAGTGTGAGATGTATGGCTGAGCCATGAGGCATCATCACTGAATTCATCACTGAGGGGGAAGGGGAAGGAAATGTCTTTTAAACAGTCCTGGCTGTTTGTGTTGTTAAAAAATAAATAACTCTTGGAAAAAACAAATCCCCTCCTTCTCCTCAGTAGTATTTCCCAATTACTCCAAAATCCTGTCTCTGAGCATTTTGCTGTGTTTTTCAGAAACCACATGTTTATGAAGACACTCCTGTGAGGGTTAAGGCTCCTGTGGCCCAGGAATGGGATGGGCCAGCTGGGGTCTGTGGGGCTTGATCCTGCAGCTCTTGTTCACACAAAGGTCTCAGACTTGCACTTGTGTGGGGTGCAGTGCAAACCCTCTTCCCATTCAAGCATGATGTGAACAGGGCCTTGTGCAATGCTCAGCCTTTCTCTGGGTTTATGGGTGAAGGGGTAAAGGGAAAAGAGGACTAAGGGAAAAGAGGAATTCACTGACTTCAGGGGGAACAGGCCTTCTGGCTTGACTGGAGACTACTAGTGAAGGTCATTGCATGAGTGTGAGCTTGTCCTGTCAGTTCCTGTTGCCACCTTCCATCTCTAGCAAAAAACCCTCACCATGCAGGCAGCAGTTAGTTCCTTACTTATTTATAAGTTATATATGTTGGTCTGATGCAGTGAAATTGGCTATTCAAAATTACAGCTCTTCAAAGCTGTTGCTGTCAAGCTTTGCCTCCCTCCATCGCTTCTTTTTCCTGGATAAATGTTTTCTTATCTTGGTCTCTCTGCTCCCCCATCCTGCTCCAGCCTGGATGCAGGAGTTTTTCCTCCAGAGCAGGTTATAGCCCATCCTGCTCATGCCCAAGCCCTGACAAACCTCCACATTTTGATTCCCAGGGGCCAAGTTCTGTTTTTCTGAGGGCAGAGGACCACTCAGCTCTGAGGTTTTGAGCCACCTCTCTAGGCCTCATTCTCCTGTTGAAGAAGACAGAAGTTTGTTGTTCTTTCTTTTGAGCCTTTTTGACGTGAGCTTCAGGCTGCTGACAAAGTGCTTTTTGGCTTCGTGCTAATCTGGCACAGAGCAAGTCCCGTATCTCTTATTTACAGCTGCACTCCTAATTAGTTAGCAGCAAAAATACATAATAAAATATAGCTTGTACTCAGTCCTGGCTAAAGCCAAGCTGAGGTACAGTAAGGTAAAAAAACTCCTCAAGACTCTGAGCCACACTTAAGGTAAATCCACAGAATACAGAAAATTACCTCAACCCTGGGAAAACCAGAAATTTTAAAGTGTTCTCCATGCAGAAAGCAGTGAAACTAACAAATCAGAGCCAAGATTAGACTAGACTAATACTCATAATGTGCTCATAATGAAGCCTCTGGATATTGAACAGGCTGGAGCTTGAATCTTTCCCATTGTGGCAATTCCTGCATAAAACTTATAGTTGTGATGATGAATTCTGAGGATGTTTGCTTTTTAAAATATCACTTTCAGATGAGAGGTACAACTTTTCCCATGTTTAAAAATAAGTGTCTGTGGTACACCACCTTTGGTTTTACTGTTCTTCTATCTCTTCTGCTGAGTGTTTGCTAGGAGGACACAGAGAATGCAGAACGACCCAGCTGCCTGTGCATTTTATCCTCACACTTGTGTTTTGCTTGGAGACTGACAGTGCTGATGACATCCCAGACTTGTCCTATGGCTAAAGGTGTGCAATACCCACAGCCCAGGGCTGGGAAGATTCCTACCTGTTTCTGCTAAATCAGCTTTCTCCCATCTTGCTTGCTGTGACTTGGCTTTCGGGACATGTCAGACCTTGTTTTTGCCAACATGAAGTGCCCTCTTGTGCTTTGTCCCCTTGAAAGGGGGTTCATGGAGGCTTTCAGAGTCCTTCTGCCTTCAGGGACTTTGGCCTGTGTCTCCCTGGTGGATGTGGTTTTTGGGGGCTCAAGCCTGGCTTTTCTCAGCCCCAGAAACCAAAGCAGTTTTGCATCAGCCTTAGCCAGTTTCCAGAATGGAAACTGAGTGCCAGTTTTCTCAGTCCTAGGTGAGTGCCCAACCTACTCATCTGCTGTTGGCACTGGCTTTCTTCTCTCACTTTCTCCTCGCTTTCTCCATCCCTGTGAGCTTTGTGGATGTGGTGAGGGCTGTAACTCAGGGCTGTGAATCCCATCAGTCAGCAAACATTTGGAGTGTGCTGTCCTGCTTTGTGAATCTGGCCTGCTTCTCTGAGTCCAGCTCACCAACCTAAGAAAAAAGACCTTATTTCTTCCTGAGGCCCTGCAGAATATTGTCTAAGAGTCCTTGGGATGTGGTGATATGTTGCAGTCTCTTTTCTGTTTCAATTAAAAAAAAAGATTCTGTTTTATTCAAGCATTTTCCAAAGCACAAGCAAAACAAGATTTGAAATTTCTTTTTATTTCTCTGCTGTGCATGAGTGAGTGATGCTGAAAGAGGAGCTCAGGGCCAGTGCTGTGTCAGGTACTTGTCCTCAACATGACTACTGCTTGTAGATGCTCCCTGTTGCTCTCAAGAAGAGATATTTCTCCTTGCTGGTGAGCCAGAAAAAATATTTAAAAATCTTCTGCGGGCTATATTTTTCCTGTACACGTTAAATGGAAGGATTACCTTTTCATTAGAAGTGACTTTCTATGTTTCTTGGGGGATGTCTTTTCCAGTGCAGAAGGCAGCAGTGGTGCCAAACCAGGATCAGACCATACACTTTTGTCTGCCTTCTTCTGCCCCCAGCCTGCTCTGTCAGATGAATAAACATCAGCCTCAGGGGGACTCTGGTGCACCAACTTCCCCGTTTTTAAGTTGTGAGGTAAAAAAAAAGAAAAAAAAAAAAGAAAAAGAAGAAAAAAGAAGAGGTTTCTCTGTGAGACATCTGATGAAATTAGCTGTGTCAAGATGAGCAGAAATGCTGCTTCCTCTGTCCCCTTTGGAGGGTTAGCAGTTGCTGTGATTAGGGCAGAGCTTTTGCCCCTGATCTGGACAAGTGCAGCTATGAACACTGCCATGAACAAGGCAAAGGAGAATGTGATTCCCTTCCCTCCAGGTGAGGCCCAAGGGAACAGGTGTGCTGAGAGCATGAGGAGGTCTGTGAGGGAAAAAACCCAAACCCTCGAACAATCACAGGGGAGAAAATACACGGAAAAGTTAGAAAGTGAACAGGAGATGAATTAAATAACCAGACAGTTAGAAAACCAGAAAATCCCAAAGCAATTGGTGTATTTTTATCTCCTTCTTTATGACAGTGATGTTGGTATCTCTCCTTTTCCTCTCCACAGCAATGTCGCTCTTCTCTGAGACCTTCAGTGACAGGCACTGCATTTGGGACAAAAACACAGCCATCAACAAGAAAGCCCACAAATAACATCTGCAGACTGTAAGATTTCAGAAGAAATGGAGAAAAGATGATCCCCAGACAAGGGACTTGGGCTTGGTTGGGCTGGGCCACCCAGGGAAGACATCCATCTCCCAGTCCAGGGCGCCTGCAGAGAGATGGATGAAGGAGGTGCAGACCTCATGCACCCATCCCATGGAGGGACCACTCATCCTGCTCCTTGCAAGGCTTGGTTTTCCCCACTGGAGAAGCAGCAGCAGCTGGGCAAAAGTGTTTTCTGCTTTTTGTTAGCCTGGTTTCAGAGCTTGACCATGAAACCCTTGTCCTGTGATCTGGTGGTGACGTGGTGTTGATTAGAAAGGGGAGGCTTTCAGGAAGGTGCTAAAAAAAAATTAATAAAAATTGAGAAAACTGTGAAAAACCCTGGTGGGAAATGTTGCAGGAAGAAGCTGGGGTTTCCCCTTAGGGAGACTTGCTTTGGCCTTTTCAAGGCATGTGAGCATGTTTACTCTGCACTGCCCCTTGAGTGACCACAGGACATGGCCTCTCCTGCAGTGCAGTGAGTCTGTCCTTCTTGAGACCCTCCCTGACCTCTCCCTGCCCTCCTGCAGGGCACCACTGATGCACAGAGCATCTTCTGGATGGTTTTGGCCACTCTCCTTTCTGCAGTTTTCCCTGGAAAACTGGAGGAGGGTCTGTAGCCATAGCCAGGAGTGTCTGCAAGCCAACAGCTCTCTGTCCTTCTCCTCTGCCCTGGGATTTGGAGGCTGAGCTGGGACATCACCCATCCAGAGGGTTTGCACAGATCCACAGTACTGGCATGAGCTCCATCAACCACAGTGCTGATGTCTCCCCATCCCTTTCCACATCAGATAATGTCCTGAGGCTTGGAAATCTGAGTCCAAGCCATTGGTTATTGGAAACTGTTCCTGCTACAGCTGCTTCCCATCGCTGCTTCCCTCCCCTTCCCCAGTCTTTTATTTCTCCTTCCTGGCATGGCTTAGGTGGGCATGCATGACTTACGAGTTTTAATTTCCTGTGGGAAACATTTCTCATGGCCTGCAGGTAGGTGTATTTTTTCCATCCTCTCCTCCCTCCCCCATTAAGCTTTTCCTTAGCTTTAAAGCTTTTCTGTGTCCTTAAACTGCCCCTTTTAAGATCCCAAGCCCCTTTGGATCTCATTTACTCCAGGATGTTACTTTACTGGTTTCAGTGGTGTTAGAGCTCATTCACGTACTGGATACATGAGGGAAAACCCTTTTTCCTTGGTAAGTGTAAAACAGCCTGTTCATGTTGATATTTGCAGCTGGGAAACTTCCAGTGTCAGTGCATCCTTGCACACAGCATTTAATGGTCTGTCAGGTATGGCAGATTCTAGAAGGAGGGGAGGAAGGTGAAATGAAAACTTCTAAAAAATTCTAAATTCCATGCTTACCAAGGGATGGACACGTGGGTGTGTGCTCTGCATGTTTGTGCATCCCAGTGCCTAAAGAGGTGTGTGGATATCCATACACACAGAGAGACACACCTAGAAATGCATACACATAGCCTGGGCTTTGAAATGCATCTCTTCCCACCCAAATTTTCCCATCTGGGATCTCAAAAGATATTCCTTTTTCATTTCACTCCCACCCACAGATTCCCTTGACCTTTATGATGTAGGGTCACACTTCATAAAATTGTCCTTCTTCAGGACTCTGGTGGCCCACAGGGCATTTAACCATCACTTGCAAAGAGACTCATGGCCAACACATATCCTGCTGCTCCTGGGGTCCTTCCCAGCATCCAGAGAGCTGAGCATGGGGGTTCTCTGGGGTCTTGATCTGCCCACCAGAGTCTGAGACTGCCCCAGCTGTGCTGACTGATTCCCTGAGCTCACCTCAGGGCCACAGCCTGCTCTGTTTGGGAGTGGCAGAGAGGAAACCACAGCCCAGGAAGGAGCTCTGGCAACCTGCAGGTTTGGGAGAGTCTAGTGGGGCAGCTGCTGAAGTGGGAAGGGCACCTTCAGCACTGATGTTTACTCCTTTTTTTAAGGGCAGCCCTCATTCTGACATCCCATATATTTAGCTGGGCTTTTTTAAGAGCAGTTTGGAAATACCTGACCTAGATGGAGTAGAAGGCTTGACTGGAGAAGGACAGAACTCAGTGCTTTGTACTAGGAAGAAATTTGAAGGGTTTACTGAAAATGGAAGTTTTTTTTCTCTCTCCAGTCCTTCCTCACTCATTTATTGGCTGCCTCTGGCTCGGGTACCTGCATAGCCCCACGTAGCATTGCACAGATGCTCTCCTTGCTCAGCAGCCCCATAAAAATCCTGATTTTCAAATGAGCCGAGTGTCTGAGCAGGTTCCACTGGCTTCACCTTATTATCACAGGGCTCCTGCCCCAGCCTACCAGTCAGACCCACCAACATCAAAGGCCCTGTGCAGATTCACAGCAGATAAAAGCCCGGCCCAGCCCTCGTGGCATACACCCATTCCCTGCCCACGTAATGCTGCTTTCCCACCTGGCTCTGGGGTGGGAGGAAGGGTGGGACCGTGGCTCTTCAGGGCAGTCAATCTCTGCCCCCATTGCCTCTCTGCTGGAGGCACCCACAGCCCCAAACTCTGCCTTTGCCCCAGGTCTGGCAGTGCCCTGCCTGGCAATAAATGCCACACACTGCAGACAGGCACAGTGAGGTCTTTTCCTGTAGCCACACAGTGCATTTTTCCAGGGGCTATTTGGACAGTAGCACTTTGCCTACAGATTTGTGGGAATCCAGCATGAAGCGTCTGAAATCCTCTTCGTTTACGCCCATTTTTTAACCTGTGGGTTGGAAAAGTCCCAGTCCCTGTCTGCCTTGCATCCTCCCCATCTTCCAGGGTGAGGCAACTTGTTCTGGACTGCAGCTACAGATTTGGGCAAAAACTGAGAGCTTTGCTCTCCTTTCCTGGGCACAGGGCTTGCCTGGATGCAACCTCCTGAATTCATTGAAGTGAATCGGTTTTAAAATCCTGGGTTCCACTGGGTTTCCTGTGAAATTAAATCCTGAAAGGAGGAGGCACCTTTAAAAAAAAAAAAAAAAAGGCCCTGCTGTCAGCAAAATGCAGCTTGAAATAGTGGGGCAGCATCCCTGTGTGGTGTAACAGGCTGCCTACAGGCTGGAAAGGGATGAGTTTGCACAGCTTAGCTTATATAAATTGAACAGCAAGTGCCAGCAAACTGCAGCCATACGAGAGAGCTCAAAAGGTTTGAAGTGTTGCAGAACAAAGCTACTTTTATGATTTATACACTTGCCAGACAACCATCAAATTCTTTGCTGAAACTGGAGCTTCCCTGGTAGCACCACGAGGGCTGGCCAGCCTGTGAGGAATTCTTGGCATCGGAGCAGCTGTCCCAGAGTGGTACAAAGGGCTTTGCCAGTGTGAGATGGAGCTATCAATAGGATGTCTATCAGGGCAGGCAACAAATGGGCCGCTGATCTTGGCTTCCTCTGCCTCTCCAGCCCCAGAGAGTGTGATAGACAGTGGTAACAGCCCCCAGACAACTGTCACAACATTTCTGTGCAAGGTGTGGTAGCCCCTGAGCAGCCCCTGTGGCTTGTGAGGAGCTCTGCCCTGTGGGCCAGGACACTCTTGGGCCTTATTGTTCCCTGGGAGTGTCCAAGGAAATGGTCTGCAAGCCAGGCTTATATAGGATTTTATTCACAAGGAGAGTCGTGCCAGGCTCACAGCTTTGCAGTGCTTCTGAGCTCCTGCATTCCTGGTGAGAGGGATCTCAGCTGTGACCTTTCTGAAGGACTGTTCTCTCCTGTGTGAAGTGGAGGTGATAGCAATTACTCTATAGCCAGATGAAGCCTTTTTTATAGGGAGAACAGGAGGGGTGAGGATTCCTGAAATTTTGTGAGTTGCATGAACTTTAGTGACTGTACCTACCTTAGTGTATGGCTTGATGAGAGGGGCTGGTGCACCAGTGCCTCCCTGAAGAGGGGTGAGAAACACTGGTTAGAGCATTCAGCCCAAGATCTCTTTGCTAATGCTAAGCTTGCTTGCATTGAGACATTATTTATTTAGAGAACAGCTCTTATTGCTTCTGTTTTGCCAGAAAACATCCTCTGGTTTCCGCTGGCCTCTGCCCCTGTAGCATTAGAGATTATTTTCCACATTTGTTTGCTCTCATTAACGCTTCCAGCAGAAGTCTGTGGGCACTCAGTGAGGAGACAGGGCACGAAACCAATGGCAGACAGGCAGAAGGATGTGGCATGTGAAAGCCCTGCAGGAATGTCTTTGAATACCACCATAGGAAAGGGTTTGGAGGTTTTGCAGTGGTTGTAATGCTGCACAGCCGTGGTGGGGCTGTCGCATTAGAGCTGTGTCCCATTAGGCTGCTGGGATGAAGGGATTTCACCTCAAGAGCTGTGTCTGCTCAAAAGATTTTACAGGGCTGACAGTATCCAGGGATCTCCTGTACCCAACAAACTGTCACTGGAGAGCACCAAACAAGTGCACAAAATAAATAGCTGATTTTACTTTGGGCATGGATCATGGTAAGCCTGGCCAGCTCCTTCCTCTGGCCTCTCCTTACAAAGTGCATGTCATCTGGGATTTCTATATCAGCTGGAATGACTCATTTTGCAGGAGTGTAATGGTGGTGGTGCTCTGTAGTGAATAGGGGCAGGGGGAAACCCATGCCAGAACAGAAACATGTCAGGTTTTTCTGGAACCAGGTGGAGTGGGGGACTGGTCCCATTTAAATAACAGATTTTGGCTCAGGCTCCCAGTGCACCTATTTTTTTTTTAGGGTGAGGCAAAGAGGGAGGCCAGTTAACACATGGTGAAAGAACTGGTCCTTCCTGTTGGGAGCAGTTGGTTTTGCCCTGCTTACCCTGTTTATTTGCAGGCAGCTTACTTGTCTTCTTCTCGGCTTTCTCTTTGCCCAGCTAATGCAGACTGGCCATCTCTTCCATTTAAACAGAGTCCAGCAGTATTTTGATGCCAGGGAAAATACCAAAATGTTGCTCTGAAAGCCACAAAGGATTCAATTATTTCCTGGGGACGATATGAAGCCTATTGAATTGCAAGTGATGGTTATCGTCTCTCACTTGTGGAAGAAAAGGGCTGAGAGTGAGTGGAATAGAAATCATTGTGCAGGCAGCTTTTGCCTATGAAAATCACCCAGCTCAGTTGGTAAAATTAGGTTAAGCATGGAGTGCAGGAAGAGAAAAGGGGGACTGAAAAACTTGGCACTTTCTTATCGTTATCTCTTCTGGTCTGTACTGGGTCTGGGCTCCAGGGATTGATGACAGTGAAATGGGAACATGCTCAGCTCTGATAGCAGGAGAGGCAGGGATGTTTCCAGAAGTCCTCTCCGCTGCTCCTCCTGGAAACCAGCAGATCCCAGGAGGGCAGAATGAGATGAGAGGATGAGAGAGAGCTCATTAGCTGTCTGAATGTTTTATTGGGTGGAGGAGAAATGCTCTTCTGGGAGAGCACTAAGAAGTAATTTTTAGGCCACTGTTTTGTAGCCCACTTGACTATTTTCTGTAAGAACCGTCATTTTCTGTAGATGGAAAACAGGAGATGTGTCAAGAGACTATCAGGGAACTGGTTTACGTGGTTGTGCCTGGTAGTAAACAGGAGGCATGTGGGAGCATGTGTGCATAATGCCTGTTGTACAGGACTGTCTTTGTGTGGGATTTCAAAATAGTTCAGAGACTTAATTGTGGTAAAAACAAGTAATATTCAGTGTGTGGTGTGAGGGAGCTGGGAGAAAGTGCAATCTGCTCTTTGAGACAGCCTCCCTAGCAAAAGCTATTGCAGTTATTTCACCAGTTAAAGCACCTGCATTTTGGCTATTCAGTGACAAGAAACTCAGGTTTTATATATGGGCTTTGTAGGCTCAGCCAAAAAAAGGCATTTGTTAGGTAGCCCAGTAACGGAGTCTGGTACAAAGAGATCGTAGCTTCGACAAAGAAGCTCAGATAAGCAACAGCTGATTCCAAAAGCATTGCCTGAGATATAGCCCTTAATCCTATTATGGCAGGCAGTGGCCTCTCCAGGTCTCTTTCAGTTTGCTGCTGTTTTGTGTTTTAAACAGGCAGGATTTTCAGTTTGCTGCATGGAAAGACACTTTTTAAAAATTATTTTTTATTTTTTTTTTAAGGAAAGAGGAGGAAAACAGACTCACATGGCATGGAGGTACTTCTGTGTTGTAAGGACTGTTGTGGTCACAGCAAGGTTAAGGAGAAAGAGGAAGGTTCCTTTGTGTGCCAATAGGTGGGGATTGGAGCTCAGTTTTCAAATTAAGAGTTACTAAGGAGAGAAAGCAATACCCTGATAAAGAGTCCAATATGGTGGGAGAGTCCTCAAACAAGAGCTGCTGGCTTGGCTCAGCCTCATGGAGAAACCAACAGCATCAGCTAATCCTGGCGATTCAGGAGCATGCTGACTCTGCTGGACCCCTGGGTGCCCATCTGGAAGGTTTACAACATAAGATCCTGACCTGCAGCTCTAAGCACAAGTTCTCCTCTCCAGTCAGATCCAGTCCTGTGGGTGTTTTGGTGTGAGAGCCCCATGAGAGTCTGGAGCTGCAGTGTGGATTGCCATGCTTGGGATGTAGCTCTGAGCATTTTGTTTCTCACCAAACAAAGCCGGGCATTTCTTGATTGTGGAGATGTCCATTCATTGTTTATCTTCCTCCTTCAAGGCTTAATACAGCAAACTCTGAAAATGTATCAGCTGGTTGTCCTGCTGCCTACCTCCCCACCCTCACTTCCTCCAGCTATTTGCTTTGAGTTATTTGCTCAGGATTTGTTTTCCCTCTGATTTTACAAGTTTGCCTTGCACAGCAAAAAACCTGCTATTTTGTTCTCTCTGGTATTTGGCAGGAAAACAAAAAGAACACAAAGAAGAAAAGGATAATAATTGTTTTTTTCCTGATGATTTAGCACACAAGAGTTCTTTTTAGTGCTACTGTTGCTGCTGTGCTAAAGCATCTTCTTTTCCTAGGCGTGCCAAGAGCTACTGGGGAGAGAAGAGAAGAGAACAGGGTGTCTCTTAAATGTGCTTTGCTGGGCTGGCAGTGGGCTCTGAGCTGAGACCTGCCTGGTGCTCACTTGCAAGGCTCCCTCACTTGTTATTTTGATCCAGGTGATGGAATTGGACAGAGCAGCTTTTGTGCAGGGATTTGCAAAGCTCATCTCTGTGCTGTTCTACTCCAGTGGAAGTTGAAACAGGTGTGCTGGAGCCACTGTGCTCGTTGCATATTTTTTTTTATTTTTTTGTGGTTGGTGTTCCCATGCATTATTTTGCTTCATGACACTCCTTGTTTCAGGTTGGGGTAACCTTCATCTCCTCAGGACATGCGAAATGGTTGGTAAAGATCCCTGGCAACTTCTTTCAATTAAGTGAGGAAGGACTGGTTTGACAGCAGGGTTGGTTTAGGAGGTTTGGGAGTGTATCTGAGCAGTTTGATCCTTTGTTTTGGGTTGCATACTTCCTTGTTTCAGCCATGAGACTTGCCTTGTTTGTGATATTTTTTGATTTTTTTTCTTCCACCACCAGCTGAGAGCAGGAGATGCACAGGGAACATTGAATGAGGAGGCAATGCAGCAAGGCCAGTGAGATCAACTCTCCTAAAGGACTCTTCTTAGGGGTAGAAGGAAGAAGCTTGGGGGTACAAGCTGTTTTTTCACCTTTCTCTCTCTTATGTTTTCAGTCATGCCCTGGCCTCTCCTGCTTGTACAAGAAAAAAGAGTCCCTCACCTTCCTCTTATGGCCCAGTGGGTGAAAAAAGCTCAGTCACAGAATGAAAGAAGAAGAAGCAGGAAGAGGAAAATGAACAGCTGAGTCATTGCTGTTTATTAACCCACCAAAGCCAACAAAACCCCCCAAAACCCCAAATCAAAAACCTATAGGAAAGGGGAGGACTAGGAGGGGCTGGCCATGAAGCTTTGAGAGAAACCACAAATGCAGCAGTAGACCTTTACAAAGGCATTTCTCCATCTGCCAAGAGAGGGCTACCAGGACTCCCACTGAGGACGTGGAGGGTGCCAGGCAGGACTTGCCCAGGGACAGTGGCAGCATTCAGTGGGTTCCAGCTGCTGAGAAATATGTGGAAATTACATGCTGTAAGTCAGCTAAATAAACCAGGCGGAAAAATGGCTGAGTCAGAAAAACTGGGCCATTAAGTTCAAATGCGTTATTAATTGGAAAACTGCTTAACACAGCTGGAGATCCTCTGGGTAAGGGTAAACAAAAATATGATGGTGAGAGAACCAATTAAAACACTAATTAGTCCTTTTAGGAAGTTCTCCAGGTCCATTAATGATAACCCTTAATTGTAAGCTATGGAAGAGAAAACTTATCTATATTGCTGCTGCTGCACATTAGTGCTCTGTTTGTGTGTCTTGCCTTTTTTTGTGTCTATACAAAAATCATTAACTCAAGAAACTGCACACTTAACGGTGGCAAGTGCAGGTTAATGAAAAATTAAAGACTTGGTCTTCCAACCCTCCCGTGGGTAGTTCAACAAAGAATTATATACCAGGATATAATTTATGCAGACCCATTTTTTTGAAAGAATGGACTACCAATTCTTCCCTCTCATTCCCACAGCAGCAGAAACAAAGCAGCAGCACTGCAGCTGAAACGGTTTCCAAGAGTTTGCATTAAGTGTTAATAACAAAGTAATTATCATACCAATAACTGTAATGAAAAACACAAGGTCGTGCTTCCAGTAGATTGTGTTCTGCAGAGATGGAAAGAGGTTTCATGCAGTCCATTGCCCTGACTTACAGAATACAGTTTCTAGACTGAGGAATTCAGCAATTACTGAAGTGAATATTCACTTGATCTTGGCCTCTGCAGCTCTGCCTCCACCAATAAAAGCAACCTTGGAATGAGTAGGGTGAGGAAAAATTGCTGCTGTGCTTGCAAATAAGAACACCTGTCCCTCAGTTTCTTTGTGGAGCTGTTTTCCTGTTCAGGCATCTCTAGAAGAAACCCTTTCTGTGTAAATTAGAAAAAACCATTCCGTGCAAAGTCACTTCTTCTGCTCAGAGGCAATAGAACATCTACAACAAACAGCAAAATTATCAGGACACCTGCAGCCCTCCTGTTCATTGGTGAAACTTTTCTCAGACCATCGTGTTGGCCTTCTGTGTCTTCCCAAATCTCTGATTCTTAAGTTTTCTTTGAAATATTAAGTTTTACACTCCTGAGACAATTTAGGTTGGCATGCAAGTTGCTCTGATTATCATTAGCTCTGATTTTCATTTAGTTCATTAGTAGGTGAGCTAAACTGCACATGGACCATTGCATTCCCTCCTTAAGTTTGCAAACTCCAGGGCAGGCAAGTGGCACCTTGCTTTAAATAAAATATATTTCTATTGTCTGGAGTCCTACTGCAAGGAATTGAAAGGAATGCTCTGTTCATCTAATGATTAAGGTTTATTTCCCTCTTTCCATGACTGGATGGTTGGTCCTCTACATCCTTCAGATGCTTGGCCCCAGCTAAAACTTCATGACAAGTGCTTCAGTAGTTAATTGTCCACTCACAACGTGAAGTCTAGAGATGCCCAGTTTTCTCATGCTGCCTGGTTTCTTGAATTTTGTACAAAGTTTTGTGGAGTCCACCAGCATGAGAATTTTACCCTGGATCTCACAGCTTTCTTGAGAGATTTTTGAATACACCTTTGCCTTAACACGTTTGAGAAATGCTGAAGATAAAAAGTTTTGTAACTTTTGAAGCAGAGCTACAAAGATGTATTAGGCTTTTTATTTTACTTTTTTTTAATAATAATTGGGCAAAAATATTGAATCCTTAGACTTTCCTCATATCTGAAATTTTATGTTGAAACCAGGTGGGACAAATCCTTTCTCAAGAAGCGTCTGTCTGTCACTGGTGACTGAGTGCTTGATTTAGAGCAGATGCCCAGCTTTTAAATAGATGGCTCAAAATAGGTGAGGCCAATCCCACCCACAGGGATGGTCTGTGATCAGTTGGAGCTTGTGCAAGACTGTGGAAATGTGTGTTACATTTTCCATTGTTGAGATTTAAAAAAAAAAAAACCAACAAAAACTGGGAAAATCAAATACCCAACAAAAACTGGGAAAATCAAATACCCAATAACTGTACAAATGATAATAGCCTAGAACAACCTTGCAAACCACTGGCTCGTTGAACAAAACATCATCTTACAGCTCTTGTGTGGTGGAGATTCCTCTATTTGCTTTCCTTTCAAGATGCAGCTGCAATAACAAGGCGTATGTGATTTTAATGTGAAACCATAATCTGTCAGCCCTGAGAACCAGGGAGCAGGCCCATATAAGATAACTAGCTCACCCTAACAATGATAAACATGTCAAGATACAGAAATCACTTCTTCCCTTACAAATGAGAGAAAGATGTCATGTAATTGGAGATGTCATGCTATGCTGGGATGAACAACATTCCCACAATTAATCATACCCAATACATTATGTAGTAGTTGCTGCCTGAAGACAAAGGAGGAATAAATACTCGTGTAAACATGCCAAATATGAACTCTCCACAGATGTTTGATCGCTGCTCCATATTTAGCGTGGAGCACAGCCGTACGTGGAGGATTTGCTCTACATCCAAGCAGAAGGAGAGCTTGGAAAAGGGCTTATGGTGCTGCTGGAAACGTGGCTGGTGTCTTTTCTAGGGCCCTTAGGGGACTGCTCGTCAAGAGCTCCCCCATGGACACCAGAGGAAAATTTGCCATTTTCTTGAATTAGGCCTGCACTGGGGCCCTGGTTGAATAAGAAATGTTTGGCTGACAGTGCAGCAGCTTTAGAAACTGAAGCGAGTTCAAAAGTTCCTAACAACACTTCCAAACAAGAACTTTGTGAACACAATGCAAAAGCCACCATGCATATTTGCTGGAATAAAAAACCAAATTAGCTTCAAACTGCGTTTGTGATTCCTCCCTGACTTGTATGTTTACTTTTCATTAATATTGATTCCTTCTGACCTTCCAGTGCCTCTCCTTCATTGTACTTGCTCCCCAGTGAATAACTCACTGGCAACAATATTAATAGCAAAAGAAAACGTTAACGACAGAGGCGACTTGCATGGAGGATTTTCACCTTGTGAATAAAGATTTTTATTTAATCAGAAAACCTCGTTTGGAGACTTCAGATGATATACTGTGTGTGACCCTGTGTGTGGTGAAGCCGACTGGCATGGCATGAATTCTGATATCATAACAAATGCTTGACAAGCAGTGCAGAGACATATGATACAGCCTGAAAACAGCTCAGACATGAGATCGATACATAAGATTAGGAAGCCATAACCTCTAGGTGACCCATATGGAAACAAGAGCAAGGCTAAGTTCATTAGCTGTAACAAAAAGGTTTTGCAGTGACTTAAGGCTTGCCCCGGCTGGTTTTTTACTGGTTTTCTTTGATTTCTTGGTCAGCAGCAGAGTTTCCCTTCGCATGATCAGCAGTGATTTGGAAACATGGTTGAGAAAGGCTTCTGAAGACACTCCTCCCTTGGCATCTGCCAAGGGATTCTGGGGCTGTGCTGGTCCCTTCCAGTTTTTGGCCTGAGTTTCCTTGAGCTGTGTCTCTCTGTCCTTGTGAGAGAGACAGCTAGGAATGGCAAAGGCTGCCCCTCTGTTTTTGAAGTGTGTATTCCATGATGGGATGCTCCCCTGGGTGCCATGAGATGCCAGAGATGGGGATCCTGCACACACATACCCAGAGTTACACAGAAAAGACCTTGGTGTTCCTTTGTTGATTGATTTCTGTTGCTCATGCTGGCCTGCTTAGAAACTGAAACTCTCCTAGAAGGAAAAACTGCTTTTTGTTCCATGTTTTCCATGGGGAGCTCTTGCAGAATTAGGAGTGTGGAACAGCTTACTCTGAAATAGCTGTGCCAGGAGTCCTTTGGCCTTTCTTTCAGGGTGAAATTTGGTTTTTGTTTTCTTTGTTTTTGTTTTAATACTGTGGGAAAAAAAATCCCCTTTCCATACCAAGCAGCTAAACACAGAAATCTTTTACAGTCCCCCACACAACTGTAATAAAATTTGCATGAGAGAAGAAATTGTGCTTGTTTATTTGGTGCCCTTTATACCCCCTATGGCCTAGAGCTAGCACATCTGACAGCAATGATGAGCTGTGGATATGGGAATAACAGTGCTGTGAAATCTTCCCCAAAACAACAGCGTTTGTGGTCTGATTCATAACTGCGAACACTCTGGTGTGGGATCCATGGCACAGAAACTGATTCCAGGCTTTAAAAACTGGTTTAAGTTCAGAGTCGTGTTGGACGTGAGAATCCATATTAGGTGTGATTCTTTGAGCAGGATCAGGCCAGCAGACAAAGTGTGATGGATGCCCCCCTTTTCCTTGAAGGAATCCTCACCCTGGGCTGCCACAGCAGCTCCCGTGAGCTCTGGGCATTTAAAAATCATATCACTAAAGATGTGGATGGAGGGCTGAGGTTTTCCAGAGCCTTTAAGAAGTGCTATACGAGGCACTTAGATTCCTGTGTTATTAAGATGCTTTTGAAGCTTTCACCCAGGAGAGACTAATTTTAGGCACCCACTTTTGAGAATCTCAGCCAGAAGGGAAACAAACCACTGATAAAAGTTAGACAGAGTCTGTGTTTTGGAAACCTACCCACAGTTATTTACACGTCTGTGTATCATCTTGTATTGGTCACTGGTTTTTTGTATGTGTATGTGTGGTTTGTTTGTGTTTTGTTTTATTTTGTTTTGTTTTTTTTACAGTGCACCTACCACAAACCTCAACTCAAATACACCCCAAACACCCAGGCAGTCCCCAGTGTGCTGGGCTACCATCCAGGGGGAATGTTTTGTAGGGGAGGAGCACATAGGATTGGAGCAGCAGCCTCCTGATGCACCGAGGCACAGTGGGCTGCCCAAGGTTACCTGCCATGGTTCTCATCTCATGGCAAGTTCACAGCTGCTCCCTGAGTATTGAAGGTGATGTGATGAGTGCTCAGTGTCATGGGCACTGAAGGCAGTGAAGAAATCTGCTATTGCACAGAAACTTGACTTTGACCCTTCCCCATAACTAAGCTCATTTTTTCTTCATTTTTTTTTCTTCCTTTACATTCTTTCAAGAATTGTGAGGCCCCAGAGACTTGAGGGAAAATTCACACAGCTCAGGTCATTTTACCAGTCTGTGCAGCCATTCAGTCAGTAATAAACACTCTAGCAGGGCAATGATTACTGGAATAGTAGGGGGCATTCTAGCCAGCAAGCCACATGAAAATGATAGACAGTTGCTGAAATCAAGAGAACTACAAAGCAAAAGAACAAAAGCATAAGTAAGTGAATCAGTAGGCTGGGCTCAGAGACGTGACATACTAAGTGCTGTGCCTCCTATAAATTTGGTGAGTTGATGATTTACCATAGCAGGGCTTTTCAGTAAAGAAAATTAAAACTTCAGGAGGGCTCTTCAGTTCCAAGAAACAGCACCAAGAGAAACATACCCTTTATGTCACAACAGCTGACTTGGTATTAAAAGCATTGATACCAGTGAATGAGCCTGGAAGAGGCTTCAGACTCTCTCATTCCTATTAGGGTTTAAGAGCACCAGTGCCAGATCCTGCAGTTCTTACTTGAGCGAAGCTCCCATTGATGTGTTCTTAATCTGGAAAAAGTCAACATGGATATTTATGGAGCTGTAGTGCCTAGGGGCTCTAATAAAAACTGTGCTAGACATTGTACCTATATTTAGTAGCAGCCAGTTCATGTCTCCTAGAATTTGTGGTCTGCATAGACAAGACTGATAAAGCAGATATGGGGTAGGAATTGCTGTTATTCCTGTTTTACAGATGGGAAGCGAGGGTTGGAGATTGCAGGGGGATTTTTCAAAGCCACATAGTGATGCTGGGTATTTATTTCCCCTGCATTTTAAAGGGAACTGGACGTGCAGATGCCTTGGTGGTGGTGTTGAAAGGCTCAGCTGAGCACAGGCATCCCAGTTTTTGGTGGGATGACGGGAAGTCTGTGACGGATGTGTAATTAGTTTAAATCTAGACATTCCAGGCCAGTCTGCTACACCAAAAACATCCATTTTTGGAAAGAGTTTGCCTCAAGTTAGGGCTGTAGAATTCTGACCTACGGACAATGGCTGCTGCCAGTGCATGGGTGTGAAACCATAAGGGTAGAAACCATAGGGAAAGGGGATCTCTCAGATCTTCAACTACTCTGAAAACTCCTTTATCTTTGGAATAGGTGGCTGCCCCTTTTTGCCTTTTCAGAAGCCATGTGAACCCAACCAAGGCTTGGATGTGTCACATCTGGGTACCTGAGCACAGGCTGGTGAGCTGTAGGGAACATTTTAAAGGGAAATTTGGCAGCTGTGCTCAAAGCATTTTGATCCATAGAAACCTCACCTGTCACAGGGACTTCCAGGCCAATGGCAACCACCATGCCTTGGAAAGAGACCAACAGGGCCAAGAAGAGAGCTGGGAAAATTGGAAAGGGCTCAGAAAAAAGCTCACCAAGGGATCCAAAGACTATGTTGGGAGTCATCAGAAGAAACATCATGTGTTTTACTCAGAGGAAGACTGCAAATTGGTAGAAACATCTGTGAGGGCAGTGACTTCTGAGAAAAAACAAGATGATTTACTCTTAGTTTATCTGACTCCTCCCTGTAAGACTCAGTGACTGAAAAATGCCTTTGGAAAGACTTGGTCACAAAATCTTATTTATTTTGTGAAGGATTAATGTCACCACTAGAACAGCAGATTGTCCATCATCGAAAGACTTGACAGCAAATCTGAAGCTTTTCTCCAAGCCGTGGCCTTAGCCAGGCATGATGATCACTGCACTTTTTAAACTCACACACAAGTTGAATGGAAGTTTGTTTCTATGTGAATATTATATATTTTTAAAAAATCTGATTAAAATAACAGCAGAATAATAGTAATAGTAAAAGTCTGAGTTAGCAAAAAAAAAAAAAAAAAGGTGATTAGGTGCATGCGTGAAAATAATGAGCTACACTGATGTGTGAATACAGAGTCACAAAATTTTTATTCTGCCTTTTTACTGTGCATGTTGCTGCTCCAAAAATGCCCACTACCTTTAGTGGAAAAGCCTTCCATCCTAGACGAAAAGGAAAGATTTGTCTTTTTAATGCCTTTCTTCCCCCTCTCCCAATGGATCATCTGGAAGATAGAAGAATGGCAGAGTTTTACCACAAATTCTGAGAGAGGGAAAGGAAGACCAGCATCCCTCAAATACCCATCCAGCACCCCACGAATACCAAGGGAAAAGCAGGGGCACCATGTGCTGTCAGTTGCTGGGTTCTCCTCCACTTGCCTCCTCCCCAGCTGTCCCCAGCCCCTCTGGAAATGTGAGATGGGATTTCAGGGAGCCATGTCCTTGGGGGGTGAGGCAGCAAGGCTGACACAGCCAGGATAAAATATCCAGGTGCATGGAGCAGGGACACAAACATAAAAAAAAAGAAAGAGGAAAAAGAAGAAAAAGCCCATGTATGCATGCACACAAATCAATAAAAAGTGCAATGCATCTTTCCTTAATTAAATCCCACCTTGAACTGGCTGGGCAGCCCCGACCTCTGCCCCTGCAGTTTGCTGACTGGCACAGCTGTTAGTAAATCACCTGCTGGGGCGGCTCTCCGGGGCTTTAAAGGTCATCTGTCAGCCACTGCTGGGGAGAGATAAAGAAGAAAAACAGAACCAAAAAAGTCTAGGGGAAAAAAAAAAAAAAAGGCACTTTATGAAAGCAAAGCCATTTGAGTGCTCCCGCCTTTCCAATGTTTACACTGCTAGCACCTGGGGGTGGTGAGGGGGAGCATTTAATTCATCCAATTTCCCTCATTCTTTTGTATGCATTTTGCCAAGTTTTCAGCTACTTTTGTACTCCTTTTGTTTTAAGCTTTTCTTTCCTGCAGGGAATAGGAACAGCTTGAGCCTGGATTTGGTGCTGTGGGACTGGGTCTCTCAGTGACACCATGGTCTGTGCTGGCCTCAATCACCTCCATGGACATCTCCTCTCCTAACACAGAGCAGTCATCCCTCACTCCAGCTTATGCCAGGAGCAGCCAGAAGGAGCTGTGCAAGCTCAGCCTGCTCTTTATTTCCACCTGCCCATGGATGCAGGTTCTCCACAGCAGTCACTTCAAACAGAGCTGCCTGTTGAAGGCCAAAGACATGATTTCACCCAAAAAAATGTTGAGTGGAGGGGGGAGCACACAGAGCAGCTCCATCCCAGAACATGAAAGAGCACGGTTGTCATAGGTGATTCCTTGCCACAAACCACTCCTTCAGCTGTTTATGCTTGAAGGGATAAGCTGGCTTTATGCTTACTCAACACTTTCACTGTCACTTTAATTTTCAGCCTCACGCAAAACACTGCCAGTGAAAATGATGTTGTTTTTGCAAAATGGGTACATGGGCAAGGCCCAAATAATCTGGGAGTTTTCCCCCACCTGATAATTACTGACATATTTTCAATAACGTACCATTTTAATTCAGCACTGAACATGCAGCAACTTTGTCAGACATTGATCCAAGTCAGGCAGAATGTGCAGATTTCTGCTGCAGTTGCCATTTGTTTTTCTATTTTTTTAATTTTTTTTTCCTTCGGGTTCATTCATACATTAAACTCAGAGGGATCTGAGAACCCACTCAAAGTAGTGCCATTCACAAAATGGATCACAGTCACTGGGCACCCCTGTGATGCCTGCCTCTATTTGTGTCCAAACTCAGATTTTCCATGGAATGAAAACTACTGTCTGCCATGTAATATATGGGTTTGAAGGTCACTAGGAAATTTTTATTCCAAATCAGAGCTCCAATAAGGTTAATGAAATCAGGGGCTTTTTAAAACCTACCAACTGCTTATTCAGCCATGTGGGAAGAGAGCTCAAGCCAAATTCATGCATGGTGTAAGTCCATGGCTCCAGTAGGTTCCTGTCTGCACTGTAATTTACCTGCTTTGAGCACAAACCCAACAAGTACAAAACCCCTCAGTGGCCTGGGTCTGCAGAAATATTCCCTCTTTCCCCTGATGCTCTTCCATGGGAAGGAATGACTGCAGCCTGTCAGCTGCAGCCCTCTGGACTTGTTCTGGGTCAATGCTGAAGTTTATTGCCAGCTTTCCTAAGGCAATAGCCTTCCTTATCTGGAGGACTGCCTTAACTGGGCTGTGGTGTGGGGAATAACTCAACAACACAGTGAGGAGAATGCAGCAGCTCAGTAACAGGGACACACATGGCTCTGAGGATAGAGACTGTTGCTTTCTTACTGCACTCTGCCAAAGCAGCAGCAGCTCCCTGGGAGTTGGCCAGTGGGGTTGGTGGAGGCCAAGAGTGATGACACTCATGGTGTAGCCAAACTGAAGAGTTTGGCAGAGCCTTGATGTGTAACAGGAGCTGTCCCTCGCTCTTCTTGGCCTCCTGACCCTCTATCAAACAAATGGAAACTTGTACTTACAGTACCAACCATTAGAAATAGAAAGGAGGGAAAAATCAGTAGCTGGCAGGATCATTTGTTTAGGTTGGAAGAAAGGAGCTGTTTAGTGTTTCAGAAAGGGGAAAATTCTCAGCAAAGAAAACAAAGGGAATGAGGACACTGAAACAGGCAATTGTTCTTCTGCCACAGTAACTGTGCACAAGTGGTCCCCCTTCCCCCTCATAGTGGTGATATAAACCCCAGCCCTTCCACCACAAACATTGGCTGCTTGAGGGCTCTTGGTGACCAGGGTGCTAACAAGGGATGTGACAACCCAGGGTACACAGCAGTAAAGAAGAAAATTTGTATTTTAGCTGAGTATAACTAATGCTCGACAGGTATTTTTGAAATGTGAATTTTCCCCTCTAAGGCTGAGGTGAGTCTCAGGCAAACGCTTCAAGGCATTGTTGTTGAAAATTATGATTCTTTGGTTAAACAAAGAACAACCTTTGCCTGTTTGATTGGCCAGACAAGATACAGCAGTTACATTAATCACGGAGTTCAAAAATTCCCTTCCCCTCACTGCTTATGGCAGGTCAGTCCCTTGCACGCAGTTCCACCCACCCCAGGGGGAGATCAAACAACATAATGAAGATGAGTTAAAATTCTGTTCACAAACCCACGTGTGCCAAATCCAAGCCCTGAGAGGAACGTGTGTTCAGCCAGGAATCTAAGCAGAGACACTGTACTTTTACAGAGTCATTTGGGAGCCACTGTAACACACAATGAGGGCTGAACACAAGGTAGTAAATGTTTTGGCAAAACAGCTCCTTGAAGGGAGGATGCTCATTTTTGGTTTTTTTTTCCTGTCTGACAGGCACTGCTTGCTGGATGACAGGGAGGGAGCTGCAGGGAGCAACATGAATCCAGTCCAGAGCTCAGGATCCTCTGGAGGTTAAAAAGGGATGTGGGAAAAGGGATAATGACCATTAGTTAATTAGGCTTTTTTTTTTTTCCCTCTCCTTTGGTGTTTAATATTTCCAGCTACCTTGGAGTGTCTTTTGACTAAGAGCAGAGGTTGCTTTAAATGAGAAAAGAGGTTGTTCTTCAGGCTGGTTGAGAGGGACTCAAACCTTTTCCTATCATGTAGGTAGCACAGTACCCTCTTGTCTAGTTCTGCTGCCTGAGCTGTGCTGCAGCTAGAAATTGCATCTAAGAAAAATCTACCCTGGGCCCTTCACCAAGCTTTTCCTTGGCCATTACAATGATTGTAGCATGTACTCCTTCAGAATACTGAATAATGCAGTTTTGATGTTTGGGATTGTTTACCTGGTGGCATTTTACTCCCTAAGCCATGTTTTCTTTTTTAGATTGTTCAAAAGAGTGCTGAATGGGCTCTGCTGTTTAGGGCTGCATGAGATACAGCACATCCTAAATGGATTGTCAGTCCAGACCCTTCAGGGCTTAGGTTGGAAACATCAGTGAGAAGAGAAAACTGCTTGAGCTCCTGAGAAAAGAGGCACCAAAAGAACCCTGCTCATTCACCATAGCTACTGAGCTGGCAATGTAGCTGTCCTGTTCCTACAGAGATTGGAGGGACTTCCAGCACAGGTTCCTCTGGTGATACCTCATCAAGGGAGTTGGGTGGAAAACATCCAGGGCTGCTGGACATGCTCACTTCTGAAATGGGCAGCTGTGTCTGGAGAGTCTTTTCTCACATTTTACCCTCCAGAGATGAAGAGAGTGTTCCAGATGAGGCAGCAGATTTGTGATCTGTCACCCATATCATCTGTTGTGAGGGCACAGTAACCTTTTCTCAGGAATGAAAGCCCCCAGCTGATGGAAGTTGAACTTTTATCTCCCTCACTGTCTGATCATACACAGGACTTTAATCCCACACATCACTTAAGAAATATCACCATTAAAGATCTGAGTGCACGTTTTGAGATAAGATTGGTTCGTGATATTATTACTGACTGTGTAATTATGGAAATGAGAAAATAATCCCCTCGGGCTTTGTTGTAATGACTTCTGAGCATCTTGCATCATCACAGGCAGACAGCAGACTTCAGGATGCCATGCATTATTAGAAGGAATGTGGAAAATCTTGTTTGGGCTGGTGTCGATGTCTCTGGTAAGGGAGAACACCATGTATCTTCCACAGTGAAACTGGATCAGGTAGAAAAAAACATGTGATCTTTTGGAAAAAAAAAAGGTATCTCATCTTTACTTGATCTTTCTGCACTCTTGTCTTTTGATGCACTGGTAAACTGCACTCCTGACAGCTGCCCCTGCTGATCCTGGGAGACCTTGACTGCCTGGGCTGTGCCCCCTGTTCTGAGTCCAAAGGCAATGTGGGACCACTGCAGACGTGGTTGCACAGTGCTGACAACTTCATGTCCATTCATGGCACTGTCACTGATCCATTGGTGTGAGAGGAGGTGCTGTAGCAGTGACCTTGCTGAGTGCTTCCTGCTCAGCAGCTGCACTCCCACCCAGCAGAAATGAATAGGGTGAACATCGGTGAATCAGTGTCAGTACAAATAGAGAAAAAACCACACATATGGACTTCCCTGGGAATGCTTTCTGTAATTTTGGCTTGTGTTAGAGCTGCTGCCAAGGGGGAACGCATGGTAACACATGTTTTTTTACAAGGGGGAACAAGCAGGACCCTGGGACTGTCACCCTCACCTTAGTGCCCAATAAGATCATGGGACAGATCCTTCTAGAAGTCCTGTTGAATCGTATGGAAGACAAGGAGGAGATTAATGAGACTGAACATGACTTCAGCAAGTGCAGTCATGTCTGACTAATCTACTTACCTTCTACAACAGTGACAACTGAGATCAACTACCTGGACTTCTTTAGGGCCTTTGACAGACTCCCTCGTGACATTGTTAGTTCAGAACTGGAGAGGTGTGGATGGAAAGTTAGATGAACAAGGAGTTGTCTGGATGGAAAGTGAGATGGACAAGGAGTTGTCTGGATGGACAGTTAGATGGACAAGGAATTGTCTGGGTGGTTGCATCCAAAGGGTTTCAGTTTACAGACTGATGTCAGAATGGAAACCAGCAATGAGTGGCGTGTCTCAAGGGTCTGTACTGGGAAAAACACTATTTAATATCTTTCTCAGTGCCCCAGCCTGTGGGATGGAGTGTCCCCTCAGCAGGTTTGGAGGTGATGGCAAGCTGAGGTAGACATGGATGGGCTTGAGGGAAGGGATGCCAACCAGAGGGACCTGGACAGGCCTGAGAAGTGGGCCCATGAGAACCACATCGAGTTCAACAAGGCCAAGTGCAAATGTATTAATATACAGTTTGTATACCTGTACCAAACCAGTCTTTGCTTAGAAGAAGGGTCAGGAAGTGCCACAACATGGTCACATCAGTGCTAATTCTGTGTACTTTTGATTTTTTTTTTTTTGCCATTAATCTCTTCATATGGTGTGAAAATGGGTGTCTCCCACCAAGCTTCTTCCTTCCTCCTTGCAATTTGCTCAAGCCAGACCCTCATCTCTCTGTTCTAGTGATGGGGAGTGTCACAGGTCACAGTGGTCACAGGCCCTGCCACACTGTGGTGTCCACAGTGCCCTCTGTAAGGTGGATATATGGCCAACACTGCAGGATTTTAAAACCTATGAGAGGTTCAGGCTCTGGCCTCACTCAAGACTTGTGGGGAAACCCTGGCTTGAGTTAAAAAAAGACATGTGTGCACACACACATCATGCATACAGACACTCTGGCACACATTCTGTTTTTCTGGAGGGACCCCTGCGTGCCTCTTTATCTTTTCCTCCCACCCACTCATCCCTTCTGACACTCACCATAGCTGTGACCACTTGTATTCTATTTAGCTGGATTTTCCAGGCACTTCAGAGTAGTAGGTGTTGCTATATATATAGTGCCTGAACACTTCTGCTGAGGCTGAATAGTAAGTAAAACACTGTTACATTACTTGGTCCACCAAGTGATCAGGATATCCCTCACACAAATATCTGCAGTGTTGCAGAGGGAAGTGACACCTTGTGCTGCCCACAGCTGTCCCTGAGCTCTTCTGCTGAAAGCTGCCCTGCTCCTCTTAAGAACCTCTGTGGCAAAGGGATCTCCAGGCAGATTTATTTTCTTTTACCTGTGGCTGGTGTTACACAAATTAGGTGTTAGCCCTAGTTTGGTGTCCAGTTGCCCATTTAGCTCTGGCTGGCCAGAGTATGGAAGGTTTTATGAAGGACCATTGGAGAAGCTCTGGAAGCCAGGAGCAACTCAATGCTCTGGCAATGATTATTTACTGTTTTTCCCATGTTACAGGCTGTATTTGGTCATGTTCAGTAACTCTGTAGTAATCAGACAAGATGGAACGGCGGCTTGTCAGCTGATTTAATTAAAACCACATTGTTTCTTTTTTTCTTCTTTTTTTTTTTAATAGCCTCTCACACATCATTAATATGCTGTCTAAGACGCGCCTGCAATCTAAAGATTGGAATCAGTCTCATTGTGCTCTTTCCAAGCTTGAATTCCCAGACACACAAACCTGGGAAAGAGTTTTAAAGGGACAGGTAAATAGTTAGAAACTAATTTGATTACATTGAAATGGACCACTCATTTGTCCAAATAAATGCTTATTAAGAGACCAGTCTTTCAGGTTGCTTTTAAATGCAATGCAGGCTTGCCTTTCATGGATATGAGTGGGAATAGAATATATTTGGGATTTCCCAGGAATCAGGTCTTTGCTCTGCAGTCTTCTGCTCATTCAAATCGTTGATTATGCAAATATATTAAAAAGACTGGAGTAAGTAACACTGCACCCATTTTAGCTTGGTTTGTTATTTAGGTCTTTAGCAACAGTGGTGTATTGTCCTTTTTCTGAAGTGCCAGGTAAGATCCATTTCACGGTGGCAGTGTTGAGGAAACTCCCCAGTCAGACCATTCCCAGGACTCTCTGACAGTGGCACTCCCAAGGTCAGAGACTTTCTGGGACTGAAGGCCCTTCCTTGGCTCCAGTGACCGATGGGTCCCTGCCTGGCTCCCCACACATCCCACTCACATCACACCAGCTTTGCCAGGCAGAGCTGGCAGAGTCACAGATGTCTCATCCCATAAAGCCATTTATTCCTGGGGCAGTAACACAGACACAGCCCCAGCTGGTGCCTCCAAGGAGGGACTGAGCAAAGGAAGCCCTGGGGTTTTATCCCATCACAGTCTCCAGTGGCCAGTCTCACTATTCCTCCCGAGTCTTTGGCTCCTGCCCCCATCTCCATGTCCATCCACCTCGCTGGCATCACTCGTTTTCATCTCCCTTGTTGTCCAAAAGGTCACTGCTGCTGCTGTGTCTCAGTGTCCATTCACCTGCCTGGGTGCCCTTTGTCATCCCAAAGGTCAGCAGTGCACCCTCTTGTCCTGGGCTCCCACCCAGAGCTCAGCCTGTACTTCAGTCTGCATTTAAATCTGCATCTCAAGCTGCATTTCCATCTGCAGCTTGTGAGCCCAGCTACCTGCACCAGATGTGTTCCTCAACAACAGCACATCATCCAGCATGTGCACTCGATTTACAGCCAGATTACGAGGCAAAAAATAAATCCAGCGTTTAAAATTATATACAGCAGTTTATTTAAACAGCGATTAACTTTCATCAACAGTGCGCGCATTTCTGTTTTCTTTAAGGAGCCCTGCCACTCTCAATCACAGCTGCAGCCCTCCTGCAGCACCCTGCTACTCGGTGGCTTGAACCCAGCTTCACAAATAGTTCACAGCCAATTACCATACAGGTTTCTTATGTTAAAATTAAGGCAACTGGAGTCAACCAACCGCTGCTGAATGAAGGTAAAGGCTTGAGAATATTTTGCATAACAGTCATCAGCGTAGCTGATAACTATTACAGTGTTCTGGTAAAGTAAGCCTACGCAGATCCTATCTCTCCTGCCTGTCTGTTCCAACATGCATCTCATCTCACTGGCAACCCTTTGCTTTAATTAGCTGAAGCCTCTGCTTCAGCCTTTCATATGTCAACCAGCCTGTGTACACTTCCATATTTTTAATCAGTAGCCTGTTGTCTTTACTTTGTCATTCGCACTAGCATATAAATCTGCCCTTCTTATGATCCTCGCTGCTTGGTAGAAGTCAAAACATGCTGTTTAATTTTCCTGTTCACTGATTTCCATTTGTTTCATGTTCAAATGCTGGCTCCTTTCCCCCTTTCGGGCATGCTGTGAGCATTAAACTTAGTGATTAAATGCCAAAAAAGAACAGTTCTTTTCCCCTTCCGTGCCCACAAATGGGTCATCCTAACCCTGGCTGGGATGCTTCCCTCGACAGCGTGCCCTGTGTGCTCAGCCCCAACGGGGCTGGGGGGATGGGAGCAGGGCTGGCACAGTTTAGCTAACGATGGCTAAAACAAAACAGGTGCAAAACTTATGTGCTCTCCTAAGGTCGTGGCTGGGTTCTTGCTGTTTCTTCTCTCTCTCTATTTTTTTTTTCTTTTTTTCCTTCCCTTCATTAATCTACTACTGCTGAATATTTCATTTCACCCACGACACAGCTGAAGACACCAAGACTGAGGAACACCAGGACGTGAAAGAGCGAGAGGGTCATGTGTGGCTGGGCACTGGATTTCACATTTTCTGGTTCACTGGAGGGGACTCTGGGGTTCTCTGTGGATGTCTGGCAAGTGGGGTGGCTGGCCCTGGCATCTGTGCCTGATCCCCCAGCTGAGCCTGGAGTGTGCTCAGGATGTCATCCAGCTTCTGGTCCATCTGCACGACCTGTGAAGGAATCAGAGAGCAGAAGAGCCGTCAGATGGTTGCAAATGTTTCTGGCATTCCGAGGCCAAAAGCAAGGAAAAAGCCTGGCAGGGAGCATCAGCATCTGAGAACCATCCAGAGTTTTGTCCAGCCTGCTGCTCTAGACCAGATGACACTGCAAAGTCACAGGGAAAATGGCAGCAGAAGGACAGGACGTTTATTGCTGGCCCAAGGACTCGACTCAACCATTTTGTCTCTCAGCCTTTTCCCAGGGCTGATGATGATGCATCCTGCAAATATCTGCCCTGAAACTCTCTTTCACTCTTTGGTTTATTGTGAATGTTTTTTTCCCAGTACCTCTCCCAGCCTTCACCACCCTTGGTTGTAGGACATCATGCTTTCCATTACTGTCCTGGGAAATGAAACAGCCTCCCCTCCCTTCACACTGTAAATAGATGTCTCAGTGATACATGTTACAGTCAGAGATCCTACCAGATAAGGTGTTTATTCCCATGCATTTTTAGGAGGACAGACTACTAAAAACCACATAATAACACCAATGACTTCATTACCAAGAAAAAAAAAGAAAAAAGAACAACCATTCAATAGGAAGACATGCTAATTCCTTCTCTCATTTCTTTGCTTTATAGCTGAAATTTCTCAGCTGTAGTCCCTAGGTAGAGGAGCCTTTCTTAATTATTGTTGTTGTTATTATTATTATCATTAAGCAGGGAAAGGAAAAATATGGATTTGTAAAGGGAAGCTGCACTTGTGCTTCCTAGTATTTTTAAGTTGGGATCTTTTTTTTAGGAGCAGGTAGCAGGCATTATCCCCTTGTGCTGGTAGGCCTTGCCTTCACTGCAAATGGCTCTCACCCACCTCAGCATCACCCAGTGGGACAGGCTGGGGGCCGGGGGCTGCTTGACTTTGCTCCAAATGCAGAACTATGGCCAGCATCATGTACTCAGCTGGGATCCCTTCTAATGATGCTTGAACACAGTGCAGCTTTGTGTTATAGATGAGCCCAAGAAAAACGAGCATTTTGAAGAACATTGAGTGGTTCACTTTACAGTTATCTGCCGTGAAACCATGAGCCTCTGCAAACTGTGATCTGTCCCAGTGGGTCTAATAAACTTTGATAGCAAACCTTTTAGAGTGATATCAGATCTAAACCGAGCTTTCATTAAAAAGGGAGGCAGAGAGAATGAGAGAGAGAATTCAGGATTCCAGCCCTTTTTCTGAGCAAAGATAACTTTGGAAATAGCCATTGGCAGTGTGGACTGAAAGCTTAGCAGGCTGAGATTGCTTTGAAAGCCCAGGCAAGGAAAATCACCTTATCCGCTTTCGCCTCTTCTGTCTCTTCTCACTCCAAGTGTTGGCTCCCCTGGGGGCCCCTCAAACCTCAAGGTACCAGGAGCTTATTCAAGCTCTATCTTTTTGGCAACCACTATTCTCTCCTAAATACAACCTGCTGGGGGAAGAAGGAGTAGAAAATCTCTGCTACATCACAGAGGGAGAGACGTGCTGGTCTCTCTTCCATTCCTATATTTACAACTGCTGGCTTCTGGTAGAAAAGCCCTTCTCCCTGCCTCTGTTTAGGTGTGGGTCTGGGTTATCTGAGGCAGTGTTTCCAAGCAAGAAGGGAGTGTTTGGGACGTGGGTTGGACAGCAGAGACCTTCACTACAGTTTCTGCCTTCCAGGTCCATGGCCAGCACTGCCTGAGCAATCAATCACTGACAAAAGCACTGACATTGCTCTGTCTCAGCCCCAAATTCTGCACAGCACTGACTTGTCTGAGAGTCTGGAAGTCACTAGTGGTTTAAAGGGTTAAGAACCATGGAAATAATTTAAAAACCACAGCCTTTATTTTCTCCTCCATTCTTGAAAAGCCTGTTTGGCTGATGTTGGTAATGACTCAACAGAATCTCTCTTAAGCAGAAATGTTGCTGCAGAGCAGAAACTAAAGCAGAACTAATGTATTGCAATAGGGTAGAAAGAAGTGTAGGCAGGGAAATGGGATCAGGCAGATGAAAGCTCTTTTGGGGCTTTCTTTTGTGAGGCTTTGTTGATTTTGATCTGCACACTTTATCTTAGATAAGCCGTGCCTGCATATTCCATATCATTTAAACTCTCTGTATTTCACTGTATTTTGCCAACTCAGTGAAAGAATGTGATGAGGAATAATTTTATGCACTCTTCTTTCCAGGACAAGAGGAGGGTGGAGAATATTCATTTGTAGGGATGGAAACTGAGAAATCCTTACACAGTGGAGTAGATTACACTGCACTTCTGTCACACCTTCCACACGAGGATCAGAAAATATTTCCAGCAAACAAAACTGCAAAGTTCTCCTGTGCCAACCATACACAGGAGGGTTTTCATGATAATTTTTGAGGTTAGAAGCAGGACCCTGCAAAATTAAGTGGCCCACAGGAGGATGTAGTCAGCACCTTGTCAAATTGGAGGTTTTTTGGAGAAGGTTTGGAGGCTGGTTAACTCTGATCAGGGAGTGGCAAAAGAAGAGCTGTGGACACTTGGCCAGAAGTCAGTAGGATGACTTGCAGGGTTAGAGGAATTTTCACGTGGGTGAAGGTTTTTTCCACAGCAGGGTCCTGGTTTCAGGTTTCTCCAAATCCACCTCACAGCTCTCACTTTCCCCTAAGCCCAAACAGAAGCTGCCTGTTCTGAGCAACGCCCCCAGGCAAGCGCTGAGAAAGGGTTAAAGGGAGCAACAACGTGTTTTTCAGATGAGTAAAGTGAGAAGCCATGCAGAGCTGGCCCAGGAGTTTCCAGAGAGATGTGATACGGCCCTTGCTGGCTCGGTGGAGACAGGTGAGCTTGGCAGCTGTCCACGGGCAAATGGCAACAAAACTCCCCTTCTCCCACATCACAATAGCGCTCCGGAGATGATCTATAAAAATTGTTAAAATGCTTTTATATCCTTTCAACCGCCCTGTAGAAAGGAGACTTGCAAAAGCAGTTTAAAATATTGCGCTGTTGTTATTGGGGCTGTGAGGCGAGCTGAAGGCGTGTTGAAATGTGTATTTATTCTAACATTCCTCCCCCTGTGAAAGGGGGCTGGACTCCATGGTGACATGCAGGACTGTCAGACAAAAAAGAAAAAAAAAAAGGAAGAGAAAGAAAGGCCTTGCCACCACTCCAGCAAGGCACTGCAAGCCACAAAGTCACTCAAACCCATGGAGGTGTCCCTCCCCTTCACCCTGAGCACCAGACTGGTTTTCAACACCAGTGGGCTGTTTGAGGATACTTTGGAGCCTCTGTTTGTGAGAGCTGCTGGTGCTTAAATACCTCTTTTTACCTCAGTTGACTCCTGCTGCAGAAATGCCTTGTGGAGAAAGACCCCTGGCATGGCAGCAGGACAGATGAAGAGGGCTGGGTCATGCTGGGGATTTGCCACATGCTGGACAGATTCCTAACTCCCCTGAGAGCTTTTTCTTTCTGACGTATTTTGCACACACAGACCGTAAACAAAATGCATGTATGGAAAACTCAGTCAGAAACATGGTCTCCCCCAACTCCTGTCACTTCAGGCCAGAAAAATCCCTCCCCATGTAGGTTCAGTGACACTCCTAGGTTTTGTCTGTCTTTTTAATACAATTCTGAAGGCTGGGAAAGACAGTACTGATTATATGCACAACACATTGACTTGAACTATTTCCAGAGAAGCAGCAGAAGTGGAAGATGGTCTGCTGGAGCACTGGAGTCAATCTGTAAACTCACAAACACACTCACATGTTGCTAAGTCAGTGAAGCTTTGCACCAAAAGCTTAACCCCTTAACAGATGACATGAAGCTGCTGTCACCTCCTGGAGGCTCTGCTCTTTCCCTCCCTGCCTTGGTGCAGTTGTCTGCAGTGTGTCCCAGCTGCTGGTACCAGGGAGGCAGCACGAAAAGGAGGGGAAAGAGGGGGCAGCCCAGTTTGTGTCACCAATCAGAATGTCATGGAGCAACAGCAACTTCTGCTTTTGGTTGAGCTGGATTGTCTTTGGCTCCCTGTTTGCAGAAAGCTGTGAGGCCACAGGGCAGCCCAAGGTGTCCTGGAAGGGATGGAGGATGAAAGAGTGTGGCTGAGCCCCATCCCCTGCTGCTCCCAGAGCTGCTGCTCCTGGGAGATGAGATATCCAGACCTCCCCTCCTTGCCATGCAGCCCTCATCCCACAGCAAGCTGCAAACCTGAGCATGGACAACCCAGAGCCACCAGGACCCAGCAGAACCCAGGAGCTCAGCAAGGGCATCCCCAGGGCCTTGGCCTGGTGGTTGTGGTACTTTCCAGCTGATGCTGCAAAGTCAACCCCATCTGGGGCCATGCAAACGTTATATCCTAGCCCAGGGTTTCCAAACCACCAGAGTCCTGAGCTCAGCCCACTGAACACCCCTTCTCTAGCACCAGCCCAACTCTGCTCTTGGCTTTACCACTTCCTCTGCTTCCACCCCTTGCTCCTGCTCCCAAAGTAGCTCCAATGAATCTGGATCCACTCCCTGCACCTCTGACTTAAACTCCCCTGCCCTGCAGGGTTTTAATACCAACTGCTTGGAAAGGTATAATTTGATAGGTAGGATTTATTTTGTATGGATAGAAGTGTACATATGAACCTCAGTCTGCTCTGAGCTATCTCTACCTGCAGGTATGTGTTTCTGATACTCCCAGCTTGTTATTTGTGATAGGTCACCTAAGGTCGGTTTGTAGGAGAAAATGGTATTAATGTGGTAAAATCAGATGTGATTTAGTTGAACTGGTGCAATCCATTTTATGGATGCTTCCATTTCTGATTCATGTGACATATTGATTTAGCTTAAGCTCGTTATCCAGAAATTTGTACCATTTTCACATATTGACCAGCTCTGTCACATGATGTTTCTTTTCATTCCAGATGGTGGACTGATTTGATTAGATCCTGTAAAGCCTGTGTTTAGCTTTATATGCACATCTGGTCTTGTAGCTTCTCTCTGCCTACAGTTACACCCAATTATTCAAACTAATTGCCTATTGTACGGGTCGAAGCCTGAATTGTTTATTTTAGGAATTGCTTTATTTTTTAGCATGTGGATTTATTACTGCCCAGAGACTGCTGATTCTGGGAAGGGACATCTTTTGTCTACAGCACTGCCTGCAAAACTGCCTCCCTCTCATCATGCTTGTCCTGCTAGAGATATTGCACTGAGGTGGAATGTTGAATCCACTGAATTTTTTTTTTCCCTTCAGCAAGGCCAGACAATGTCAGTGTTGACATAGTCTGTTGGTAGCTGTGAGGAAACCAGTGAATACCAGGCACAGAGACTGGGATTAGCCTGGGGAGATTTCTCTTGTGCAAGGTGTGGCTCTAGGGCAGCCTCTGAGCCCACTCCAACAAAGTGCTTATGGATGTGCTCGAAGCCTGTGAAGTCTTCCTGAGTTCCCCAAACATTTAAGTGCTTTGCTGGAGCAGAGCCAGAATGGTCAACAGTTTCAGGATTGCACCTTTAGGATAAGCTTTTGGAGTCTCCTAAGTACTCATACACACATATGCCCAGAGATACATCTACACCACCGTTTTTCAAGTCTCTGAGGAGTAATAATTGTCATCTATCACAATATCCTTCTTGAAAAGACTTTAGCATTCATATTAGCAGAGAACTAGCAGCTCATGTCTCTTAAACAACAGGAGGGCATCGTGTCTATTAAACAACAAAGGGCATCATCCTTTAATGAACAGGATCCCATTAACTGGCTGGTTTTGGGATGAGTTGTAACTGACTTGGGATTGGCCTCAATTCTACAATGATGCTGTAGAAGAAAAACGGCACTGCCACGTGGCACAGACACAGGGAAACACCTCACAATGGGACATCAGTGCCCTGTAGCCAACTGCCAGCACTCCCTGGCCCAGCACTGAGCTGTGCTCCCCTTGCTGGTGTTGCTGAGGCTGCAAACAGCACACCAACACCACATCCAGACCAGGAGCTCTTGCCAGTAACCTCAAAGGTCAGGTAAACAGGTATATGAGTGGAACCTAAATAAGCTCCTGTTGTTCTGGCAGATCCAATTTTTCATGAACACCAAAAAAAATCTATGAACCACCAGACTGTCTTGTTTGACTTATTCCATGTACCCCTTACCAGATATCTGCTGTTTATTTTCATTCCATGAAACTTATCTAGATAACACCACAATTTTCCAGGCCTCCCTTCCTCTATCCCAAACATCCCCACCCATTCTTAGGTCAGGTGTTGCAACCTCTGTCAGCCTAGGCTATGGTAATCTTTATTTTAAGTATAGCTTCATTTATTTTGGTTTCCATCTACCTTTCCTGTTTAAATGAAAGCACAAAGTCTATCCCTGTGCCCTGTGCTCCGGGGGTATTTCCTGCTGGTACCCTCTGGGTGAGCATTTTATTTTTGTATTTCCCATGCCACAGTTGCAGTGATGAAGCTCCCCAGTAAGACCCGTGCCTGTGCTTGCTGTTTCTGGTGTAAGATGCCATTTGCTTAATTGCTAAGCAACTATCACAAGTTGAGCCCTGGCTTTCTAAAGCAGGCCTGGTCAGCACACAGATTGTGTGTTACTGCTTTGGGGAAGGTGTGATTTATTTTTTAAAAAATGAATCCTTGCTTCCTAAACAAATGAGATGATGTATCTGTGTGTATATTGCTATGGCAGCTTTGGATTAAGCTGGCCAACTTCAGACACATTTGCCAGAGAGTCCTTACAGATAAAAAGTTCATACAGATTTCTGAAAGTTTGGCACTTGTGCAGAGAAGACAGACGTCCAAATTAGTGCCTCTTTGAAGGAAGGGCAGAAGAGGAAGGTGAACTGCATTATTAGACCCCAGAGAATCCACACAGGATGCCCTGACCACAGGAAAAGCTTTATTCGGCTCTTGCCCCTTATTAGCCTCAGATAATCAACCACAAAATAGAGAGTCACAGGAAACCAGGCAGCATAATTTCTACTGCTCCCAGAAGTACTTGTTTCTGGCTCAAGAAAATCGAGTGGTGCCACTCTTTGAGTGGACACAAGGGTGACTTCCCACAGGTGCCATTCCATGGCAGGAGAACTTGGCCACCAGCTGAGCTGGTCTCTGGTGAGAGCTTGTTCCATTTCAGCTCCTTGCACATGCACCTGTCTTGTCTTTGTGTCTGCAGCCAGTGCTTTCTGCCATTTGGATTTTCTTCCCTCCAGCAGGTGAATGAGACTGCAGAACTGTCTCCTCAGCCATGCACATAAATGGATATTATTTTTTTTTGTTTGTTTCAGGACGTTTTGTTCCTCAGGATCCTGCTCAGATCCTCCCTGTAATCTTGGCCATCTCTCCGTGTGACATCGCTCAGCAGCCACACCCGGGATGACGCACTGCCATTTATTTCTCAGCTCGTTGCATTGTGTGGCTGCAGGTCCTGCTGCAAAACCGGCATGGAGGCAAACAACAGGCAAAAATAACAGTGCCAGGCTGGCCTCAAAGGTGGATCTGCAGCCTCTCTGAGTCACACTGCAATTTCACAACAAAGCCACCTTGCAACTTATGCTGCGAGACGCTGATTAATTTTTAAATCTCTGAACAATAGTGGACAGAGAGAAACAATAAAAAGAAAAAAAGCAGAGCTGAGTATTCAAATGGTGCCAAAGGAGCACTGAGAAAGGAGTGACCTTAAGCCTTTCACTAGATGGGTGAGATAACTCAGCGTTTTAGATGGGCGTGATGAAGTTGGTGTTCACCTAACCCTTTGAATAGATGGTGTCAAGCCTTCTATGCTCTGACTGCTTTGCCTTCACTTTGGCTTTTTCAAGCTCAAATAAATCCCCTCCGTGAGAATGACATCTAACCACACCAGCCTCATGACTAGATAGGGTTCACCAGCTCCTGCAAGGGGGAGGTCACTTTGGACTGTTTCTTTTCAGCTTAGTTGCAAGAATAACTTGCTGATACTGAACCCAGTGGGAGAATTCCCTTAATCCAGCCCTGCTGACCTGATGGACTCAGAGTGCCAAGGTAACTTTCATACACTTTATACCTTTCACACACAGGTGTTGATACACAACTGCCCTCCATTCACACACACAGAGACACATAAAAATCCCCGCTTGAAATTATCAGCCCATCTTTACTTATAGGTTGGTGAGAAAGGCAAAGCGAGAGGGAGAGAGGGAGTGTTGTTATTGGGAGGAGCACAGGCATTATGGTGATGGAGATTTAGATACCAAGACATGTAGGTACTAGAAAAGTTCCAGGCAGCTCTTGTAGGACTTACCCAGGAGCTCAGAAACCCAAGATCCTGTCTACACCCCAGGCCAGCTTTTGGGCATTGAGCACAAGTCACTTCCTGGATGAGCCGTATCAATATTTGTTAACCACGTAGATCACATCATCTGTCGTTTCCTGTCTTTCTGACATGAAATCATTTGAAATTGGGTAGGTTTCAGTCTTGGAACAAAATAGAAGAAACAGACCAACAAAAAAGTAAGAGTAGTCTAATGTGGGGACTGAAATGTTGGCTGTAGGAAGGAAGGAAGTTGTGTTGGAAAAAGAAGATCAGTCCCTGTTGGTAGAGGACAGGATGAGAGAAGATGGTGCTGGTACTTTGCCTTTCCTAGTGCTGCCTCTTTGAGGATTGACATGGCAGAAAAAGGTTGGAAGTTGGCATGCTGCTCATGTCACATGGAAAAAAGTGACCAGGAAGCAAAAGGATGATTGTCTGGAGATCAGAGGGTGTCACTGGGATGCCACTGTCTGGGCCTCTCTTTTCAGCTTACACTGTTTTAGCCAAGCCCTATAGCCAGACTAAGGGTTGGTCTGTGTGCAGATTTGTGCTGCTGTCAGAAAAAACAAGCTCACAACATGCCCTGGGCATGGGGGAGCCTGTCCTGGGCCCTCATTTTGCTGTGCCCTGTTTCAGTGAAAGCAATGCAGGAAGTTTGGGAGAAGCTAACTCGTGAGGATCTTGGGAAGTGAGAGTTGTGCCTTTGCACCATGAGCTGTTGAGGAGGTTAAATGAAAACTTCTGCCCTCATTCCTTCTCTGCTCAGCATGGGACAAGTCCCTGGGGTTGCCTTTATAGAACACACTCACTGAAACTCCCACAGCCTCTGAAGGTGCCACAGGACTTTGCACAACACTCACGAGATGATTGGAGGGAGAAGCTGCAGAAGCACAGGGTGGTGTTACGTCTTTAAGCAGCCAGGATTACAAAACACCATTGTTTCCTCATTAAAACACAGAAACTCAAAGCAAGTGAAATATTATCAGGCAGTGCTGATTGAGGGTGTAGCAGTTCTTGATTCTGACTGACTCAAACGTGCTTTGCTGAACCCTCTGGTTTTAGCCTGTCAGGCTTATCTGTCATTTGATGGATTTTACTGCCTTGCTGGGGTACTCCAGGCCTGATTAACAGCACTGACACACATATTTTTAACGAGTTCTTGAAAAAGTCGTGGCAAATGGGTGGACTCTGGACTGCCCCGTCCAGATTTGGGGCCACAGTGACCTGGTGCTGAGAGTGTCTGTCTGTCTGTTCAGTCACACCAAGCCACAGCATTTGATCCCAGATCAGCAAAACCCACAGGCACTGACGGTGCAGGAAAAACAACAACACAGCAAGGAACAGTTCCTGACTTGATCTGGGATTGCTCAGCACCTGGAAGGGCCTGAGCAATGTGTGGGGTGGGACAGCACAGTGCATGAATGGGCTGTAGCTGCAGTACTGTGTGGTGGACAGCAGAAGAGGTTGCAAGAGACAATGAATTTGGCTGGATTTGTCTTCCTCTCCTTCCCAAGCTAGAGAATTTACTGCAAAAATATGTTCTGTAGCTAAAGAGATGTCCATGGCCATTTAAAACACCGACTGAGAACAGAAGACTGAGCAAAGCAGATTTCCCAAATCCAGAATCTCAGCAGTGGCCGTTTTCCATGTCTCTTTTGTGCTCGAAAAATAAGTGAGAATTTTGAAAAATCAGCATGGCTACATCCCCAGGGGAGACTCAAAGAAAGCATTAATTAAAGCAAAGAAAGGGAGGTGTCTTATTTGAACTCTGCTGAGCTGGATGGATTACCTATGAAAGCTGGCAGTGACAGGACAGCTGTGTGAAGAAGCCCGTGGCAGAAGCACCCGTGTCTTGCACAAACAACAGGAGACAGGGCGGGAGAAGCAAAGCCATAATTGCCAGATAGATTTCTTCCTCATGAGGCACTTGCTAAGTCAGCAGAAACCTGCCTCAATTTTCTGTTGCAAGGCACTGTGCTGTTAATTAAGGGGGAAAAAAAAATAGAAAAATTCAGCTATGCCTGGTATCGCTTTTATAGCTCTTTAGCCTTATCCTGCAGGGAATACTGCCAGGGGAGAAAATTACATACCATATATATATATAAATAAATAAATTTTTTTTTCTCCTCCATATGTCTTCTTTTTTTTTCATATATCATGGCAGAGAAGAAAAAAGTACAGCAATAATAAAAAAGGGACATGTATTAACACGAACATGGAGATGAGAATGGCCTGGTGAGATTTCACTGTCCCAGCATTTAGTAGAACAATTTAAACTACTGCTGCAGTTTAATTAAGATTTTGAGTTACTGGCTTCATTGAGCTTCTAGAGGTAGAATTGGGAAGCCATGGACACCTTTATACAACTTTCTGCCATGAGGGAAAGCATATATTTTTCAGGTCAGAAAGCTAAAATCCATTAATAAAAGAGAAATAAGCTAAAATTCATTAGTAAAATAAGTAACACTTGTGACTACTGAGAGCCCCACAGGTTTAATTGCTTACAATAAGTAAGTAGCTACATCTACTCATGTAGAATTGAACAAATCTTTGAGGTGGGAAAAGACCTTCGAGATCACTGTGTCCAACCTTTGATTTACTTTTATTCACCACGAACTGTGACTTTGATCTACTGGATCAATATAATCTATATGTCTAAGTCATAATTAAAAATGGCTGGAGCTGCCCCCAGTCTGGATCCCAGGGCCATGGATGACTCCTCCTCCATGCTGAAATGACCATTTTACTGCTTGCAAGTTACACAGGAGCAGAGGGAAAAAGGAATAGCTCCAGGGAGA
This sequence comes from Sterrhoptilus dennistouni, assembly GCA_013397095.1. NCBI lineage: Eukaryota > Metazoa > Chordata > Aves > Passeriformes > Zosteropidae > Sterrhoptilus > Sterrhoptilus dennistouni. The sequence goes on along the minus strand of VWZU01007031.1, from coordinate 195,688 downwards.
TGGTCTTATGCTGTGCTCCAGCTGAGGCATGGTTCACCCCATCAAAAAAAAATGGGGTTCCTCACCCTTCTTCCTTTTACCTCTAGCACAGTTAGCTGAAATGTCCATGGAAAGGCACACAACTACTTTTTTTTCTAGGTATTTGAGCTGAGGTTTTAATTACTGTTAATAAGGATGTGGATTTTCTGTCCTGCAGAAAGATTAAGAAAAAATTCTCTGAGCCTCCAGACTGTGCCAAGCCTGGGTATAAGCAAATAGTTTCTTTGCCATGCAATCTGATTTTCCCCCTTTATTATTTGCTGATGATCTGCAGAAGACAAAAATCACTGTTAAATATATGATCCCCTCCCCTTTCATTTTGAAAACACTGAAAAAAACCTCCATTCAAATCTTTGTTTGTTTTTACTTATTATTCCTGAAAAATTCATCAAAATCAATATGATTCCTTGTAGCACAGCAGATCCTGCAAATTTTGCCTGGGAAGGGACTATTTGATGTTAGAGCTCCTGCCAGCTTTAGTTCAGAGACTTGTGACTTAGCACATGCCAAAAGCACACGTCGTGTTGGGAAATGGCACAAAATCAGAGGGGAGGGGAATGTAAGAGTTGCCCCACTAACCATCCTTGGGCTGTTTGGCTGCAGAGACATCACTGCTGGTTTGGGGCTTCACCTCCATCCCCAGCCCTGGCAAGAAGAGGCAGAGGGGAGCAGGACCTGGTGCACAAGGGAGTGATGGTGAAGGTCTGCACATTGAGGGGCTTGGAGCACAAACCCTGTGAGGAATGACTGAGGGAGCTTCGGTTGTTTATCCTGGAGAAAAGGAGACTCAGAGGTGACTTTATCACTCTCCACAACTCCCTGAAGGGGAGTTGTAGTCAGCTGGAGGTTGGTCTCCTTCTCCAGGCAGCCACTGACAGAATGAGAGGACACGGTCTCAAGCCTCACCAAGGGAAATACAGGCTGGATATCAGGAAAAAAAGTTTTTTACAGAAAGGGTAATAAAGTATTGGAATGGTCTACCTGAGGAGGTGGTGGATTCAGAATCTCTGGATGTGTTTAAGAAAAGACTGGATGTGCCACTTGGTGCCATGGTTTAGTTGAGGTTAGGGTTGGGTTGGACTCGATGGTCTTGGTGGTTTCTTCCAACCCAATGATTCTGATTCTAATCCTGATTCTGATCCTGATTCCCCAGCCCTGCTCAGCGTTTCCCAGGGCCCTCCCCAGGGACTGACTCTCAGGGATTACTCAGCTCATGGTGGTTTCAGTGCCGTGCCCTGGGTCAGAGCAGGATTTTGGACAAGGCTCTCTTTACCCACATCACTTGGGCACGGCCAGTGAATGTGGCAATCTGAAACACGTTTTGGAAGCCAGATGTGGTGCTCTGGAGTGGATCTGCTTGGGCCTCTGGGGAATGTAAAACCCTCTTGTTAGCCACAGGGCAGCATGGTGTGGCACTTGGTACATTTGGCAGGGCTGAGAGAGGCTTTTGTAATGAAACCAAAAATTTTGCTGGCCCCCAAAGTCTTCAAAGGTTCAGGAACCTTTCAGTAAACCTGGATTGAGCAGATTTACAATTTCAAGGAGGAACCTCTTAAAACACCCGGGTATGTGCACAATTTTGAGCCTAGACCCAGCCACACTTGGCACTTTGGAAGTTTTGCTTTGGGTTTTTTGCATACAAATCCCAAACACAATGTAGGCTCAGCAGGGAGGAACCGACGCAGACCAAAACTACCAAGTTTTGCACAGCCCTAATTATAATCTCTTCACAGTGCTGGTTTTATTTATGGTTGTTTGTACTGTGGTAGCAGTGCAGGGCTCCGACCAGTTCTGTGGAAAAGGCAAGAGAAGGAGGCAGCATCCCCAGCCTGAAGAGTGTATATTCTAAATAAACAAAGAAAAAGATAAAGAATGAGGGAAAGACATAAAGCACGTAAGCAGAGAGATTAGGGGGTGTTGGCAAGACAACGCTTTTCTCTACGTCTCCCTCACCCACGCACAAAATTGTGTTTATTTATCTTGTAAACTCTTTGGGGTCAGGGCTGCATTTTCCAAAATGTGCAGGGAGATGGGATGCAAGAAATGTGTGGAGAAATGAAGGTGCTGAGGGCAGCAGCAGGAGATCAGCAGCCCATGGGGCTGCCATGCTGGATTTTGGCAGGAAGGGTGGGAGCAGGAGGAAGGTGATGGGGAGGGAGGGACAGAGGAGGAGACTGACTGCCTCCCTCAGCTTGGGTCAGGTCAGAAAACCCACTGTGACAACCTGGGACCAGTCACCAGACCACTCCATGCTGCAGATTCCTCTAGGGTTGAGCAGGGCTAAAGTGGCATAACTCTCCCTTGGTGTAAAGTGCTTTGAGATACTCAGGTGAAAGGTGTTGGAGGAATGCAAAGATTGATTTTTCATAAACCTCTTCACATATTCTTTTCACTGCCAAGTCAAGGCCTGAAGCCAGGAATTTTAGAGAAACACACTTCTCTCTAAATTCACACACACACATATATATATGTATGAATATGAATATACATTTGTGAAAGAGGCCAAAGTATACTTTTTCAAAATGAAGCCTTAAGTTAGATTTCCTAAATCTATATATAGGATCTTAAATGAACAGCCAGATTTAAAATCACTTAATTAAAACTGAGTTCAGGAGTCTAGCTATAAGTTCTTACTTGAAGATGGTTTGCCACAAGGTAGCTGGAAGTTTCATATCTTAAAAGAAGTTTTTAATGTCTGGTTTTGTTTTTTTTAAATTTTTTTCCTCAAGGATTTCGGTGAAGGTTTGGGCCAGTTATTTTATCCCAATTATTCACCATTCTGCAACTATTAATTAAAACAAACAGCTCTCTGAAGCTATTTCTCACAATGGGGAAGATTTATATCTTGAAACTGAAGCTTGTTTTTGCACTATTTTCCACACTGCGTAAACATCCAAGGTTGTTATTGCAGCAATCACCAACACGAGCTCTCTGAGCTCCTTGCCAGCCTTGTGATATTTATTGTTTGAAAAGCCCCAGCTCCTGGAGTGAAGTGATTAGATGAGAACCTCAGCTTTCAGTTAAAAATAAAATAAAATAAAATAAAATAAAATAAAATAAAATAAAATAAAATAAAATAAAATAAAATAAAATANNNATAAAATAAAATAAAATAAAATAAAATAAGTAGTTTTGAGAGAAATGGGAAACCAGGAACGGAATGACGAGTCAAGGGTCCAAACATCAGAAAGGAAAGCAAAAAAAGAAAAAACCAACCCCACATGTGTTATTATTTTTTAAAGCCTAAGGACACTTAAACCAACCTCCCCCTTATAATTTGGCAGAGGGGGGCTGACTCATGGCTTGTGGCTGCCAGGGCACGGCCATGGCAGGGGTTACTCATTGCCTTGGAGTGCCCAGAGGTTTTTCCCTAAGGGGCTGCTCACCCTCTGCTGAGCTGCACGTGTCTGTACTGCCAGGTGCTGGGCTCCAGCCACTTCTATTTTCATATTTTTTATTTTTTTTCCTTTTTCTTTCAAAGCAACTCTACTGAGGCATTGGTTTGTGAAAATATCCTGCACGAGGAATTAACTAACACCTACTTGGCAAATAGAGACAACAGGTCAACTCTTGGCCCTTCCAAATCTGGCAGGATCTCTTTAGCTTTCAAAAAAAAAGAAGAAAAACAGAACTATTCAAAAGTCTTGGCTTCTAAATAGTCAGTAAGGCCATAACAATGTAAAGCAAATGTAAATATTATATGATGATATGATGAAATGCATTTTTCAAAAAACCCTCTTTTCTCAGCAGTTAGATGGGCTTTATATACAATGGGAAGATTCATTCCTGAAGGTAACTCCAGTCTATGAAACAACCCCCTACATATCATGGCCTAAGATATCTGTTTTATACAATGCTTTTACCTTGTGCAAGTTCATTCAGCCCCCTGATTTATGAAGGTTGTACTTCTCCCTGCTCTGCTCTCCACAAACCCCTGGGGGAGAGGAAAAAAAATCCAGAGCAGAAACCTGGCTAACTCCAGTGTGACTAAGGGGCATTAATATTGGAAAACCAATGCAAGGAGTGGAACAAAAACACAAGCAGGAGAAAAACAAGAATGTTTGTGCATGGCAAAATAGCACGTGGTGAAACCTTTTGTACACCAAAGGCAGGGTGGGTCCTGGACGAGGCAGCAGAGAGGAGTGTGGTCTTTTCAGCTGGCTGGATGTGCAGCCCACAGCCATGCTGCAGTTTGTATGGTTTGCATTTGTTCATTTACAGGGGTACAATTCCCACCTCTCTTTAGGGTGCAGTTAAACCTGACTTCTCCTTCAAAGTATGGCTCCAGGAATCAGGCCAGCTCTATACCAGCAACAGATGCAGTCACAGCTCAGAGGAGAGATAAATCTCCTCTTGCAGGAGTGAATAGATGCCAGAACACTCTGAAATCCCCCTCTTTACCAGAGAATCTTGCATTATGAATGTGTCTCTCTACTGGGGCTCGGGTTCTGCCTGCAATAATGACCCAGTATTGTCATAGCTGTTTCAGACATACTTTGTGAGCTGGTGGAAGACAAATGTTGGACACACCAGTGCTGTCAGCTGCTCCAGTACTCTTCAGGAACGCCATTCTTCCTATTCCTGCTGTTGATTCAGCCACACTCCCTGCCAATAAACCACAGCAATAGCTGCCTAACGGGTCATCCTCACTACACAAGAGGGGGCAGTTTGCCAGCACCAGACAACTTAACCACCGACCGTGGCTGTTCCGGGTTAACCAAATTCCCGAGAGTAATGGCAGCCCCTTCTGAACTGATGTGTTATCCCATTGAAGCCCTGGAGCTTCCCAGACTTCTGGAGTGACAGCTGATGAACACAAAGTGCAGCCTGATACAGACCTGCAGTCCAGTTCTGGGTGTGCTGTTGTGGTCCAGAGAGATCCAGCACTGGGGTGTCCACAGATGGTGAAACCCAGGCCAAGTGTCTCTGCTCTGCTCAGCCTGGCTGAGCTGCTGGGCACTGTTTTGTCAAGGTTACAAGGCAGGGCTGAAGTGTCCTCCAGCCAAATCAGCACCTACCCAGTGCTCATATCCAGAGAGATGCATCAATGCAAACAGCTGGAACAGCTGGAAGGGAGGACGCGACAAACCAGAGACTTCTCCTTTGCTTTTGCAGACAGATCAAGGGACAAAGAAAAGTGTCCCACAATAACTTGGCAAACACCTCAAGCACAATGGTCAAGTCTGTGGGATGTGGCTTCACCACCTAATGCAGCCCAAAAAGGTTAGCACAACCCTACCATCAACCTCTAGCACTGCCCCAGACTCTGGAGGCTGAAACTCAAGAATACGAGGCCCAGAAAAACTCTGCCTCAAAAACAAAATCAAAGCAACCCAGGCAGATTTGGAGATTGAAATGGAAATGGCCTCACTGTAATGATTGCTTAATGCCATTTTGAAGAGGACTGTTGTGTGAGCAAACAGAGCCTCCGTTTTCTTGTTGGGGCTCCTGACGCCAGAGATCCTCCACTTCCCTGCAACCCAAAGCTATGTGGAAGTCATAGGGTCAATTTGTTTACCTTGCCTGTGGCAAGGCTTGGGTTCATCAGGTTAATTCCAGTAGTTGCTAAAAGGTCTTGAAATTTTTTTTCTCTGGTGTCATATGGCTTTTTGAATTTTTTTTTTTTTTCAAAGCAGGGGGTAACCATGAACTGTTCAAAACATACCAAAGTAAACAACATTTTTCTGCACCAAGCTCATCCTGTGGATTAATTCATTTGCATTTCTTTCAAGTGAGGGGAAGTCGTACAGATGTGAGCGGTCATTTAAGGATTTTAAGGGTTATGGTTCACATCATCCAAAATTGATACCAGGACTACTCGTTCACAGCAAAAAGAAAGATTATGGTGGACATACTGATGGGAAAAAATGGGGGATTTTTAATAATAAAAAAATACACTTTACAGCTGCAATTATTTGTTTAAGTTCAAAGCCTCTGGTGCATCCACACTGATCTGCTGTGAATTGCTTCTTTGTTTTTGGTGGTAGAAAAGTTGATTTCATATTGCTGATTCCACTGGGTTTGGAATACTCTTGTTATCCTTTCAGATAATGGACCATTGAGCCTGCAAACAAGTCTGCTGTCTGGTACCATCAGCTGATTTACATCAGATTTGTGAAACTGAGTAGTTTCAGTTCTTGGGGGTTGTGTGTATAGGAAAAGTAAGACCTTCACAACAATCAGGGCAGCAAAACACTCATTTGGTCAAGAATCAACATGTCTTAAATATTTTTAGGGTGGACTAGGCCTGTATACAGGAATGAGTTAATCCTGAGATAACTGTCAATAATTTGCCATTAACCATGGCTACTGATTCTGCAGCCTGGCCTTAGGTGAAATTACTATGTAAAAAACCCCACAGTGGCAAGATCAACAAAGTACAGTGTTTTCTGGCAGGCTCTGTGAGCCCCTTCAATGCAGGAAGCAATAGATTATAAACAACTTTTATTTTAATCCCTGCAGGACTCATTGTGAGAGTCCAAAAACAAGACCTGTTTTTCTCGAAGCCTTCCAGAGGAGAAAAAAAAGGATTTGATATCCCAATACAATATCAAAGAGATCAGCAAGTAAAGAAAAACTGTCTGTCCCTGGCAAGACATCAGAACAGTTCCCACAAGTTTATAGTTGTGCAACTGATCATCAAAAAGAAAAAGAGTTTTGCTTGGGTTCAGGACTTTTTAGTGCCAAGAGGTGTTGTTGATTGTGAGATGCCTGGTATTTTCAAATGTGCCAGCCAAAGGACTGCTGAGGGATCATAAGTGGTTCTTACTATCTGAAATGTGTTATCTCTGGGCTATTTTATGCATAAACTGGTCTTTTTGTGAGCAAAATGCTCCGTGGTGTGCTCAGTGCAGGCAGCTGTTGAGTGCACAGAAGCTTCTATTTGCACACCCTGCCATCCACCTAAAAAGTGTGCACAGATCTAATTCCTGTGAAAAAACTCCTAATATCTAATTCTTAGATGTACAGATGTCCATTGATTTTTGCACTTCTCACCATGAGCACATCACAGGGGTTTATTTTCATAGATTATTTTGGTGGCAGACTGAAGGAAGCCAGTTTTTCCCTGGCACCAATGATGGGATATGAGGGGTTTTTTTTCCTTTCTCTTTTCTTCTCTCTGTTCCCACCTCCTGCCCACTCCCCAGGCCAGTGACAAGGGGCTGATTGAGTGGCAGTGGCCAGGGGACAGCTGCAGGGGCTCAGTGCAGCTCTGGTCCCCCAGCAGCAAGGGACAAATGCAGGCAGCCCAGGGTCTGTGCTTTGCTCACAGCCATGGTGTGGGCTGGGCAGGGAGCTGGGCTCCCACACTGAATGGGGACTCAGAGAAAAGCAGCCAAAAGCATGAAAGGGTCTTCTGGCTCTAAAGGAAACCTGCCTTTGGAAGGTCAGCTGCAAATCTTTCAGAGCTCCCAGACAGCCATGAGGTCAAGCTGTGCTGGGGAGGGCTCTGTGCTGAGCAGGGACAAACACAGTGTCTCTGGGAGCACAAGCACAAGGATTTTGGCAAATCTTCCTCAATGTCAGCTTAGGCTTTGACTCAGATGATGCTTTAAGGCCGTTTCCATCTTCACACACAGCCTGGCCATCTGATCTGAGTAATTTTACATCCCTGTTCACCCTTCTTATAGACAGCAGAGTAAATCACTCCCCTAAGGTGACCAAAGTGGTCACTTGAATGCTGATAATTCCCCCAGATGGAAAGGATGTCTGGGAACATCCCACTATCTTCTCACTACCTTCCTTCCTTCCCTCCCTCTCCCCCACCCACTCCCCTCCAACCATCCCACAAGCTGTCAGGAGAGCACCTCAGATCCCAGAGGCAGGAAACAAATACTATCCTGGCAATGCACAGCTTTAATGGGGCACCAGATGGGGGCTGGTGCTTGCCCATGACTTTGCAGAGCTGCTGGAGGGACTGTAACACCTGGGCTAACTCTGAAAGAAGCTCCTTGTCACTGCAGTGTCCCATGCCCTTCTGTCTGTCCCCCATAGACCTTAGTCCTGGTCCCTTTAGGGCTGGTGCCTGGTGCTGGATGGTGTCTGTCTCCACAACTGCTTTGTGCACTCTGAGCTTCTGAGCCACCCCCAGCACAACTCCACCCTAAATCTGTCCCAGACAAAATACTGGCAGTGCCAACATTCAAACCCTGTCACTTAAAGCTTGTGGCCCACAGGAGTGATGTCCTTGGTGAGGCTGCAGCCCTCCCCTCTTCAGGAGATTTCAGAAAAGCTCAGCTCTGACAGCAGCCAATGCTCCCTTGAAATGCTGCCAGCAATTTGGGGAGTTTTTAGCTTTGCAAAACTCCTCAGCCATGGCTGCCCCATCATCCTCCTGAACATGAGTGCTCCTGTCATCTGTCACTGGGTCCTGCCATTTTGCTGCAGCAGAGGAAGCCCACACTGCTGAGATAGGAGCTGAATTTTGGCAGGAGATCGGTGTGAGTGGGGAGTGAAAAGAAATCCCGAGGTGGAAAGAAGCCAGCAGGAAAATCACACTGCACTGAGAAAGCAGAGGTGCAAAATTTCTGAAAGCAAGGGGGGCAAGCCCTCCTCAGTGTGTGCCCCTCCCAGGGTAAAGGGGCTTTGCTGGACAGTTCAGATTGTTTGTTGTGGAAGGCAGTTCCCAGTGGCCTCTGCTGCTGGGCATGGCAGGGAGTTTGGAAACAGCACCAAATTCCAGCTCTTGGAGATGAGCACAGAGTTCTGGAGATTGCTGTGAATGCTGACACTCAAAACTGATCTTAGCTGGGCTTCGTCCTCAGAGATTCCACCTGCATTCCTCGTGACCAAAATCCCGGGAGGACAAATTCAGCTGGCAATTTTCACTGAACCATTTCCTACATCTTTGCAAAGAATGCCTTTGCAAGGGACTTAATGAGATTTTTGTCTTGCTGCACAATTTTTTTCATACATGCTACTCATTTGAAATGGTAAATCACCCAGCTCTGGAAATGCAATCCTAAAATAAAATAATAGAAGAGTTGAAAACTGTTTCTGGAAATAGTTTTGACTGAATTACACTGCTTAATGATTTTTTTTTTGAGATATAAAAGGTATTCAGAATTTTCCTCTTTCCTTTTAAAGCAAACATCCTAAATTTCCAGCCTTCGATTTTTAAAAAAGTCTTTTACTAAACGTGTGTGTATTTTAACCAAATCCTTTTCTAAAGAGTTAAAAAAAATTAGTTTGAAGTTTTTATTAAGAAGGAAGAAAATTAATAAAGATAAGGAAACCCTCCCCACTCCACTGTTCCATTCATAAATTGCCTTTTTATTTTAAATCAGCTCAGCAACAAGGGCAAATAAAAGCCTGAATCCCAAGCATCTGTGACTTAAACCAACAACACGGCATGACAAACTGTGCAATTACACTAGATTTGCAGACTTTTTAAAGAGGCTAAAACTCCTGGCCCTTTGCCACATCTTACAGGCTGGGAGAGGGGTCTGGGACACCTTGGGGTGACTGCTGGGGGTGCCCAACTTCTCATCCACCTCAATGGACCCAGACACAAATTACTTGCCTGGTCTTTCCACTTTAGCAACTGGCTACAGTTTTCCCACTGTTGTTCAGGATCTAAAAATGACATTTTTATTTGCCTGACCAAATTCTGGATGTGATTCAATCCTCCCCCACCCCCAGAGCTGTGTCCTCTGTAACAGGAATAATGTTTAGGATTCGATTCATAGTCCACCAGGCGAGTATAATCAAAGTGACTCGGCTGGGTGTGGGGAGGAACGAAAAACAAAGGGGAAAAAAACCCAAACAGGCCACTCCTTCCCCCCCCCAGCCCTTTCCTGGTACAGAACAGAGTGTCTTGTACTCCATTCAGCTGGCCTGGCTGCAATGCTTTTGTGCACAGGTACAGTGATCTGCTGCTGCTGAACAATCAGGGGAGGCCCTGTGATTTTTGGGGATGGAATTCCCTGAGGTTGAGTGGATGGATGTGTTTCCCTGGGTCAGCCCAGGGTGACAGCTCCTCTCTGTCCCTGTCCTGCCGTGCTGTGCATGCTCTGTGTGTGTGTGTGTGTGTGTGTATTTCTAGGGAAGTATTTTAAAAAAAGAAGAAAAAAAAAAAAGAAACATTTTCAGGGACTGCACAGAAACTGCTGTAGGAGTTGCTAGAGCAGTGTGCATACGCTCGAGAGGAATCCCTTTCAGTTCCTCTTTTCTTCAGCTTTATTTAAAAAGGGTTTGAAGGCTGGTTTAATTACGAAAACCAGCTCTCTAGACACCAAACAAAACGGCAGCCTAGCCTAAGTTGGCACCAGGACAGATGCATATTTTGCTCCCTTCTCCATGCCAATCGGCTGTAGCTCATCCAGTGTGTCAATCCAAGTTGGCTGTCTGAAATCCAAGTTTAGTGGCCTGAAAATATCCTGGTCCGGCTTTGTTTCATGTGGTAAACAGCTTGCTCAGTTTTTTTTTTCTTCAAAGTTCAAAACAAAAATCAACACACACCCTTCCCCCCTCCTGCAAAAACCCCACGTTGCTACATATTTTGGTAATAGCCTCTCTTTGCGTTTCACTCCACTGCAGGATTTCCCTTTTTTTATCCCTCTGTATACAGTGACCATGAAACGCTGGCAAAACACTCTGCTTTTGAAAAGATGGGCCTGATCCTGCTGGGCACTGAGCTCTGCTGAATGGACTCAAAGTTAAGACCCAAACAGCTGAATTCTGCAGCAGAAATGTTTGAGGCTGCTCCATGCCTGTGGCTTTGCCAGCTCCTCTGAGCTGCCTGGCCATCTCTTGGATCCAGCTAAAATCAGATCTGGCCACCTGTGGGAGCAGGCAGGGCCCAGGGATGGTGGCTTTGCAAAAGCTGGGTCTTTGTGGAGCCTGGTGGCTCTTTGGGGTTCAGCCCCTCCATCCTGTAAAGGTTTGCAAGACAATGTGCATCAGAACAGCAGGCAGTACCAGGGAGGGTTTATCATGATTTACCATTGATGCAAATTCCCTCCCCTCCCTTCCCCCTCTGCCATTTTAGTACAAATAAAGGGGCCCAGGCTCCCTAGTCAGCCAACAGGATCGGGACTGCCAAAAGAAAACAAACCCAGTGTGGGGAGGCTGCCCACAAAACACTTTCAGTCAGTATTGCAGGGATGAGAAAAAACCAAAGAGGCTCCTGAAGGCCAGGGGATGGAGTGGGCTTTTCTTGATAATTAAACTCAAGCAAGGACTCATCTCTCCAGGGTTTCTTACTGCCTGTTTCCTCACAAAGGAAATTGGACATCTCTGAAAACCTGAAATTGGGTCTCCACTAGGCAGCTTTCTGAGCAGAAGCAGCAGTTTTCCACAGGGTACAGCTAAACCCTGGGAGGTGATCGACAAGTCACTCGTCTAATTTTCACCTTTCCTGATAGCTTTGCAATTGACCCAGTGTTTACCCATACATTTATGGGTCACTGAAGAGGAAAAAAAGAGAGATAGAATGTGGAGGGATGAAAGAGATATATAGCTTGGGAAAAAAAAATGTCAGGGCAGCTGGAGAAATCCCTAGGAAATCAAGAAATATCCCCAATTGTCACCTTTATTCTTCCACCTTTCTAGTGAGAAGTTATATGGTGTTCAAACAAGGCAAGAGCTTGCCACCTTTTAATTCTCATACCTATATGGATGCTTTATAGGGGTACTTCATACAGTGGAAATGCTGGGCAAATATTAACTTTGACTCTTTGGAACCTTTGGGTCAAAACAAAGAAGCCTGGGAGGTGTGGGGGAGCAAGACACTGGGAGAAGAGGCTCAGTTCCAGCTTTTACCCCATCAGGGAGTCCCAGTGCAGAAGAAGGTGCCACTGAGCACAGAGGAGAATTCAGCTGCACTGAGAGCACTGCAAAGCCAATTGTTCTGTACTGCCCTGTGCTTTCTGCCCCAGTGCAACCCCTGCTTTGTGTCTACATCGAGAGATCATAAGAACAGAACCTGACTGCAGGCAGCCTCTGTCCCTCTTGGTCTGGGCTTTCCTGAACATACTTTTCCTCTTCCAAACTGCAAGGCAGGGACACAAGACAGGCATTGCCTGTATTTCAGGGCAGATTAAACTTGGCAGATTTGGTTAAAATCACCAGCAACAGGTGATCAGCCCTGCCCTGCCCTGCCTGTGTGTGCTGGGAGGGAGATGCAGCATGGCTTGGGAATATGCTCCCGCATTCCCTGAGAACAGGGCATTTCTGAGATTGGGCTCATCCATCCTGAAGCCACACAGCTGTGGGGAAAGAGGGTTTTGGGGAGCAGGAGGGGAGGGCACCCCAAGCAGCCATGGAAGGCACCACACCAGGCACAACCCAGGGCTCTGCCAAGCCCAGTCGAGCCTGGGCAGCACGGGCAGGGTTAATCCTGACCACAGCACTCACTTCCCCTTTCCCCTCCCCGGAAAGAAAATAACATATTTCCTGCAAGGGGACGATGACTTTGCAGTGCTCATAGGAGCTCTCCCAGTGGCCAGGGGATTTTCCAGGCTGGGAGGCTACAAAAGCCCGTGTTTTTCCACCAAAAGGCACTTTCAGTATCTCTAGGACTCAATTTCAAATTGCTCCAGTGAGGAAGACACGGATTCATCTGGTTTCTGTAGGAACCCAATAGGATAAAGGCACAGAGGGTTTTGCTCTAAGGGCATCTGCCTGTTTGCAGGCAGCTATCAGGACATGCACATCAGCACATGCAGGCAGACACATGGGTGCACTGAGAAAATGCCTGGCTGCTGGATAAGTCTGGTGGAGCTTTTATCTCTTGGGAAAAATGATTTGTGATATGCTGCCTGCTGAAGCTCACAGGCATTTGATTTCTTCTCTGCTTCCCAGGAAAAAGAGCAGAAGCTCCTTTTAGATAGTTGAGGAGGAAGAGGAGAGGAGAAGCAGGAGAAAAAGGGAAGGAGAAAAGGAAGGTGGGCATTATTTGCTGGTGAAATCTTAGCACAGGGACTTGGTGTTATTTCACTGGAAGTGGAAATTCCATGCTCCAGACTTTGAGGGCAGAGATCTCTCCTGGGTGAGAGGGGAGCTGCTGTGCCACTGCCAGGCACCTCCCCTGACCCCTCAGGTGTAGGCAGCCTGGCTTTGGAGGGCTGTCAGCAGGAGGGTGGCAATGGGAATGTGTCTCCTGAAGAACCTCTCAGGGATACAGGCCCATCTCCAGCTCAGCAACGTTTTGATACCAATGGGGAACACAAGCAAAAGCCATTTGCTGCCCCGGGTGCAGCAATGCAGCTGTGCTTAATGTCTGAGGCACAGACATCCAGAGGACAGGGAGGATTGCCAAACCCAGGCTTTTTTCTTTCTCAGCAATACCTGCCTTTTTT
>VWZU01007031.1:158943-182335 GCA_013397095.1 Sterrhoptilus dennistouni | reverse complement strand
TTTTTTTTTTTTTTTTTTTTGCCTGGATGCTGTCCATCCACAAAGTCTGGCCCCCTTCTCCACTCTCAAGTTTCCCCCCAGGATTTAGATCTTAACACCTCCAAATGCAGCTTGGCTTCCTTCCTAGAAGGAGCAGGCCTGTGGGAAAGGGGTTGCACAAAGGCTTGGTTCAGTAGGGACAACAAACTTGCAAACCTTTTCAAGCCCAAAAGCCAGGGTGATTTGCCTGTATACAGGAGAGGCAACCCTGTGCCACTGGAGCAGCTTCCATTCCCAGAGCTGAAGGACTTGTGCTCCCTCTCTGTTGCACATTTGCACAGATGGAGAGGGCACAGTGTTCCTACTTTGTATAATAATGTCTTACTTGCACAGTAATCTCAGCTGTGGAAAGGAAATGTCTTCTCTGGCCCAAGTTGTGAGCTGTTAAAAGTCTGGCAGATCCCATGCTGGAGGTGGCTGCATTTCAGTGGTGGGAAAAGTGATTTTCATATTGTTCTGGCATGGTTCTTGTAAACTGAACTTCTGTAACACTTCTCTTTGAGATCCCTGGGAGTTTTTGCCTTCTCTAGGCCTGTGGTGCAGGACCATCAGTTTGTAAAACCAACTGAGAGGAATGCTATAATGAAGTTTGTTTGTCAGAGGTTTTCTTTTTTGTCCTTCTGTTTCATTTCTCTTGAGATAACCAGAATTGACTTTTGCATGTCACACTTGAGTCTTTTTCAAAACTATCTGTCCTCAACAGGACACAACTCACTTGTACAGTTATGTCAGTGAAGTGTGGTTTTGATACATGTGCAGATGCAAATGACTGTTCCATGATGATTGTCTTGGATAAATGACAATGACTCTGCCTGCTAATGAGCTGTGCCACTGGGTGCCATTTAAAATCAGAGCCTTTCCAAGGCAGAGGTGAACATTCAGCAGGAAGACTTCCTGAACCAACGTCAGCAGCTCTTTTCCCCTGCTCCTGCATTTGTGGGCACTTTTTTCTGCTTGTCACACCGTGGCTCCACAGGAAACGGATAGAGGAAACTGATGCAAGTTAAAGATAGTTCAGAAAACAAAAATGGTTATTATTCAGCAGGATCCATTCCCTGACCTGCTCCATTGCGTGGCCCCAGGAGCAGTTGTGCTGGCCCAGTGCAGGAGATGGTGCAAGGGTGGAACAAGATGATCAAAACATCACAGAATCTCAGGATGGGTTAGGTTAGAAGGCATCACTGGCTCATCTGGTCCTACCTCCCTGCTCCAACAGGGTCAGAGCACAGGGCACAGGATTGTGTCCAGACTGTTCTGGAATATCTCCAGTGAGGGAGACTCCACACCCTCTCTGGACAATCTGCTCAGGGCTTGGTCACTGCACAGGGAAGAAGCTCTTCCTTCAGGTGGACCCTTCTGTACATCACTTTCTACCTATTCCTCTTGTTCTACTTTTTGGCACTTCTGAAAAGAACCTGGTCCATCCTCTGACCCCTCCCTGCAGATACTGACAGACATTGAGAAGACTGAAGCAGCTGCAGCTAGCCTGGGCTCCTTCTCAGATATTCCCATGATTTATTTCTGATGATCTGTTTGCAGGGTCTTTTCCAAGGAAACATCTCACCCTCAATGACCTAACAGTGGATCAGAAGCAAGCATGGACTCACCTGGACATAGAGCTCAGGCAGTCCTCAGGGTGATGCCCTGTTCTGGGCCCTCAATGCAGGCTGGCAGAACAAGGGCAAACAAAGGGCAGCCTGTTTCCTCTGGCTTTTGCTTGTACAGCTTAAACCATCAATGCCATTAAGGACAGGCTGTAGGGGTGGCACACAGTAACTTCCCAGTTGGTGTGTGAGATCTACTATACAACCTTATAAGATCTGATGGGGAAACCATTTATTTCGATCCACATTTTCCTGCATCTTGTCCCTCTTCTTATATAATTCCAGGGAGCAGCTGAGTTTTCACTCGTATAATGCTACTTAAAAAAAGAAAACCAACCCAAACTCGAAAAAACAAAATCCAAAGGAAATTAAACCACAAACAACTATATTCAAAAAAACAAAAGGTCTGGCCGCTGCCCAAGAAAACAAGGAAATTTAAAGATAAAGCAAAGTGTCCTTATTTCACCCTGTTGTGCCTGAGGATGGCTGGGCTTTCCAAAGAAGGCAAGACACGGCTCGTCCCGCTCTGCCAGGGAGTGGCCAGCAAAGGCCAGGCCCTCCCAGCAGATGAGCTGGACTTATCCCCACTCCTTAATGGGAAAGTCATGCAGCAATGCTAAATCCCAGACTCTGGAATCTACAGGACCTCTCAGCCACGTGTGCGGCTGGGATGGATCAGCCTGGACTCACCGATGGACATGGAAAAGAGGCGGACCCAAATGGGATGGATGTCCCTCAAACCCACTGATGGGGGTAATGTTTTGAAGGAGCAAGTGGGCCCTTTTAAAATTTTATTCTTTTGTGATAGCAACCTTGCTACTATCACAGGCCTCCAGAAAAGCCAACTCTTATCATTTCTATTTGTAAGTTGTCATTAATTTAGCAAAATCTATTTGATTTCTTCTTGAAGAATTTGAATATCAAAGGATTTCCTCCATCCTCCTTCAGAGCCTACATGGCCCTGAATGTGGTGAATGTCTGTGCTTTCATTTATGATGAAATTAAAAGACATAGGCAGTGGCCCGGAATGGGAAGATGTTCCAGACCACTGGGAAACAATATACCAACCCCCACCTGTGACATCTGCATTCCTGTGAATGCTTCTTGCAGGTGCATGTCCTGGGACAGGGTAAACTGCCCACATCTGATTCTGATGTTCACTTTGCTTGCTGAAATCACATTAAACAAATGAGCTGCATACTTATCTTCTGTTATTTTCTCACTGTCGTGTTTAGACTCTACTAATTCCCCTGTGCTCAGACCCATCAATATTTCATGCCATGAACTGAAAGACCAGCAACAAAGACAGTCCTTTCAAACCTCCTGTGTCCTAAAGACAGAAACTGTTTCCAGGCTGTCAGAACATTTCACCAACTTTTCTTTTTGATAATGCCTTTTTCTAATCCAGGAATCAGAGGTGGACCCAGGTCTTAGAGCTGACTTCTTTTATAAGCAAATTTCCTAGAGGTAATGGAGTGCAAGAGCTACCTTCTCCTTAAAGCTCCATTGGTAGAACAAACTGCTCTGAAATCCAAGCTTTTTTGGCAGTTTTCAGGGGCACTGGGAACTTAGAAGGCATGTCTAAGGAAAAACTCATTGCTCTGAAAAAACAAGCTCCCCCCAAGGTTGCCAGCCAAGAACTTCTGGGGAACCTCAATTCCCCAGCAGGTTGGGAATGTGGGGAGCTGAATTGGGCCTCCCATGTCCCAGCTGACAGCCCTAATGTCACACCTGCTGATTATTTTGGGGTCTGGCTTTCTTTTTTGTCACATAACACTTCAAAAGGTCTCAGTTTCAACACGACATGAATGAGGGAAATTTGTGAAAGCTTGAAAAAACTTGGCTGGGTGGAAAAGCTCTTTCTCGCCCATCTAAAGTCTTCTGCTTTCTCCTGGATGAGAGTAGGAGTTTTCAAGCTTATCTAAATTTTCCCAGTGGAAGTGAAGACTCCTGCCCAGTGAAGCAGTGAGAATAGCTTGCTTCTCCCACTTATCTTTTGTTGAGCCTTCAGGAGTGGCACACAGACCTCCCTGAGCTGGATACTGTTCAGTGAGAGGGACAAATGCTGATACCCAGCATGGGAGCTCCTATGTCCAATTCCTCCAGTGGCACTCCTTTACTTTGCCCTTTGAAATGTCCCTATGGCCAGTTATTTAAAACTGCACCTTTTCTTATTCTGGCCCTGAGGAATCAATGCAGGACATGGTAGCACCACTTCAGAGCCATTTGTGTGAGATACTGATGTCCAGACTCTTAACAGCTCTTACCAGCTGCTAAAAAAGAACACCTTTCCCAGTGATTCCAAAAGGACTGTAGTGCTGCCCAAGCCTTTTGGCAACTGAGCCCTTGTCCATATTTTTCAGTAGTCGGGTTGCAATGCAGGAAGCTGTTGGAGAATGAGTTTGAACTGGACACGCACACAGATAACGCTGCTAAAAAGTGCTTCCTCTTCCAAGGATTCGTGTCTGCTCCGCCTGTTTGCTCGACAGTTTGCAGCATGGACTCTCTCCAAGGAAGCTCCTTCCCAGCCCAGTCTCTGTGGAAATTGGCAGGGAGTCCCTGCTGTGGGTGATTCAGTGGGGAGCCTGCACAGCTCTGTGCTCCCAAACATCAGCTCCTTGCCTGCCAGCAGCATCCCAACGAGAGAAGGACTAAGAGGACGGGCATCTGTCTCACCCTGACACTCATCAGCAGCCTGAGAGGCACAGCTCCAGTGTGTAAACAGGGCTGCAGCTCTCCTCCCCCGTGGCTGTGACTCAGGGCACCCCCCTGCAGCAGGGTGGTGGCTGCGAGCTCGGCTGGGATTAGGCAGCACAGGTGGCACCACCTGCTGCAAAGCTGTCCTGCCCCGGCTCACCCCCCAGTGACTCCCAGACGGGTCAGAGCCGGCTCAGTTGCTCAAGGGGAAGTGGCCAAGGGGACAATGGGCTCCTTGTGGCTGTTCAGCAGCATCACTGCCTTTGCCACCGGGCTGGCATTTGGCACAGCTCGTTGGGCTGGGCGCAAATGGGGCGAGTGGTTTTGGCTCTGCCCCTCTGGAAAGGTGTCAGGAAGAGCCAAAGGTTTTAACACAGAGTGGGGCTTTCTCTTTGCCACGAGATCCACAGTGATGTGAACCACTGCTGGCTCTGTCACAGCCACTGCAGGTCAGGGGTTTACAGCTGCTGCTCTCTTTTATTCCTGTGCTTTCCTTGCTGTGCTTTCCACTCATTTGGATGAAGGCATGTTTTTTGGGGAGAGCACCCTGACAGTGCTGCTACCTTTGCCTGCAGCCTAAGGATTTAAGCCAGTGGACTCACCTATTGATAAAGCCACCACCGAGTGTCCCTGTCACTGTCATTGCTGACCACAAGACCTGTTTTGAGCAAGGGAACTGGAGTCCAGCACTGCCAGACGACACACCCAGAACCTGCAGCTCTACTGTCCTTAGCATCTTCTGTGTTGGTTGATGGGAATTGTGTGTGGCATTTTTAAACAAATCCCATGTGGAGGCCAATCCAAAGTCTGTGAGACCCACTACAAACCTCACTCTGGGGACCCTCTCCCCTGCGTCCCTCAAGCACACAAGAGTCCAGACCCCCTGAACCCCATCCTTTAGCTGGCTGGCTGCACTGCAGAAGAATCTTGGTGTTCAGAAGATTGTTAGGAGCCTTTTGTTTTCATTATGATGCAGCTTATTTTGTATTTTTTCCCCGGGCCCCAATATCTCACGCAGGTGAGTGCTGTAGGCTCCATGGGCATGTGTTGTTTGGCTTGGCTTTAACAGCCAATAAAGTGATTACAGAAATCAAACTGGGTGTGACTTCCTCTATCCCATGCCACAGAGGTCACTACCACAGCCACCTCTCCTCATCAGCTTTGCCAGAAAGACAGGTACCTGCAGACTGGCCCCAAGGCAAAGAACAAAACCTGCTCTAGTACACCACTGCCCTAATTTCTTGTACTGTGCCATCCCACAGTGCCAAGATTACATGTGGAAGACCAATATTAAACTCTGCTTCTTGTGGAAGGGCCCTTTTATATCTCCAGGAGGAGGTCTGTAGGCAAAGTACAGAGTGCAAACCTGAGAGCCCAATCCAGCTCCAGGAAACTGAGAAGGGCTGATCAATTTACCCATATTCATAGCTTTAAGCTTCCCCTTTAATTAAAATAAAGTTGACTTTCACTCTACAGCCCCCAAATAATAAGACTTTTCTAGCTGTAGCTTGTCCTCACACACTGTAGATAGGATTTTTATTTGTAGTCCAAAGAAAGCAAGGGTTTGAAATTTTTGAAGGGCAATATGTGTTAATTTACAGATTGCAGAGTATACTTAAGTGATGGGTATTCACAGTAATGCCAAAGTCAGGAGGAGCAATTGGCACCATTTGTCAGAGTTCATCCTTCAGACAGTTCACCTGGGATCAATTTGATTTCAGGTTAGCCAGCTGAGAAAAAAAAAGAACTGTGTTCCCTGCAAGTCCATTTCTAAATACGAGGACATTCTGATCTACATATTTGTGTGAGTCTAGAGAGAGCTTCATCTTGTGGGGCTTTTGTTCAGTTTCCTTCATTTCCTGAGAGCACATCCTGCAACAAATGCTCAAAACCTAAAAACCTGATGACATTAAAGTGCCTAGATTCATTTACTTCCCTGGATGTCATGTGGTGGGAAGACGAGACAGATTTTCTTGCCTCTGGCCCAGTCTCTCCCTTTCTGATCTGGAGATGTCGGCACCGCTGAAGCATCTTGGCTTGGCATTTGCTTTATCTGTCGTTCGCACAGATACTGCTCTGAATAGCACTTTTTATTTTTTGTGGTACCAGCTGGCTGGATATTAAAGGAGGAAAACACCAGTGGAAGAGACATTTGTCTTCTCTGAAGAACAACAAACAGTGCTCAATGTTGACCTACAGCCTCCAGCTGTCTGGTGGGGCGGCTGCCCCAAGCTGCAGAATATCCATCCTTTCTGCAGCCAACCTCCCAGCATTCCCATGCACCCCTACACTGCCATCCACATCCCACAGCTTGGGCCACTTCAGTGCTGATTCCTCAAATGGCTCAAAAGTACCCTGTGCAAAGTAATGAGAATCATAACAGTGTTTTTAACCCTTGATAGAGCTGCTCAGTTTCTACAGCTGGTGTGTACAAGTTCTTGGACTTGTGTGTGCTGTAGGGTTTTTAAGAGTGCCACTGAACTGACAACATGTGTTGGCAACCTGGCCTAAACCTCCTCAGCTGGGGAGGTAAGAGGAGGAAGAAGAGGTTTCTACTGTCACATAACGGGTTTAATTCAACAGAAAAAATACATGACTTTTAAATGCTTCTGTTCTTAATGCTGCATTGACATATTAATGTATCTTTAATACATTAAAGTTAAAAAAGACAGATTCCTTAAAGCTCCAGCCATCCCTCTGCTGTCTTAAAACCACAAGAAGTCAGGAAAGGGAAACTTTTATGTTTTGCATCTTAATATGGCTAATGTTGCACACCCGATAGCAATCAATTTTAAAATGTTAAGCATTAGTACTTTATAATTATCTTTCATTATTCAATCTATTTTTCATTATTCATTGCTATTAATTATTATACTTTAAAATTATTATCGATTTTTATTATTTATTTCATTAGAGCCTGGGAGTCCCCTGAAATCAGCTGCCAATCCTTTCACATCTGAAGAACCTCACTAGGACCAAGTCTGTCATCAAGAGTAGCTGCCCAGGAGTTCAGCAACAGGCGGGTTGTGCAAACCCCAGTGGTTGAGGACAGGTCAGTTTTCTCCTTTTTTCCAAGAGATGCAGACTCACATCTCTAGTGGTGACTTCTCTCACAGCTGGGAAAGAAACTGTGCCCCCACTGAGCCCAGCTAAATGCATCTTTCATTGCTGGCAGTCATGTGCAGTGGGCTGAGGAGGAAGGCTGGGAATGACCTTCCTCTCTCAGGACAGCTCAAGGAGTGTGACACTGGGATGGGGAGAGATCTGTGTCTGGCCCCAGAGCCCCAGCAGCTGGACTCAGAGCCCCTGTGCTCCCCAGAGGAATGCAGGCATTGTTGGAGCAGCAGTGACACCACCCTGTCACCCCCTGGGCTCGGCAGGAAAGCCACCCTGGCCACAGCAGCTCACACAGAGCATCATTCAAGGGGCTGCTCACAAACTGCTGAATGAATCGAGCCATTTGTGTGAAATATGTAGAAAAATGCCACATCTGTGGTCATGGCAGGGCCTGGGACTGAGGCAGGCACTGAGCAGCACAGTCCAGGGGCACTGCTGGTCACACCCTGAAGCACAGGCTTGAGTACATTTGTACACTCCTGTGCACAGAGCTGTGGGTGCTGGGGATGAGTGTTGAGTGCGAGGTGCTGGAGTCTTATTTTGGGTGCCTAAAGCCTCATATAAGTTCTAGATGTGCCTACAAAAAGCCCATTTACATGCACAGAAATGCCTTTGTAATGACAAGGAGAGGCTGCCAGTGCTACACTAACCAAGGGCCAGAGTGTTCTGTGTCAGAGGAAGGAGCCCAGAGAGAGGAGTGGGATGACACTCCCTGCCTTCCCTGGGACACTCCTGAGAGGCAGAGAGAACACTCAGAATTCTCCAGCCTGTCTCCACCTGGCTGAACACACTTAATGGAGAGGGGACAGGGGTGACAAGGCTCTGCTCAGCACAGCAGACATGTCCCCTTTGTGACTACCCCACCTCTCCACTTAACACCTCCCAAAACCCAAAGGTTTGTCATTGATAAGTTCCTATTCAAGTAACAGGATAAAACTGCTTTTTTTTTTTTTTTTTTGGTGTGTGTGTGTGTGTGTGGGTGTGTGTGTTGCAGAGGGGAAGGCTTGGTCTCATTAATACTTTCCTACTGCTGGTGTATTCACACTTGAGTTGCTTCAAAGTGCTCCTGCCTCCTCCCTTGGATGACAGAGGCAAGCACAACATGCCCTTGGACATTAGGTGACAGTGGAACTGAGCAGTGACAATGACAGTGGTTCTCTCTTATGGAGGTATCAGTCCATATCCCACCTCAAAACTGCTTCCAGAAAGGAAAAAAGGCTGGTTATTGGTCATGGGAGACTCTGTTCCTGAAGGAACAGAAAGGTCCTTACACAAACTGCTCCCACTTGGTGGGGATGTTTGCTGTCTCCTTGAGGCCCAGGTTAAAGATGTGAAGATAATGAAGATAAATCTTCCCATCCCTGATGCAGCCCTCAGATTGCTATTCATTGCTGATATTCCAGCTGGACAACAATGAAGTTCTTACAAGAAGTCTGAGGTCAGTCGAGAGACTTCAAGGGCCTTGGGATGTCTGGTTAAGGGATCTGGAGTGTAAATAGGGCTCCTCTCTGTCCTTCTGCTGACAAGGAATGAGAGAAGAAACAGGAAGACCCTGCAGATCAATACCTTGCTTTGAGCCTGGTGTTGGGGGCAGAATTTTGGGGTTTTTTGATTGTAGAATAATAGAATCATTTAAGTTGGAAAAGACCCCTCAGATCATGGTGGCCTTGGCTTATCTCTACCAAGTCCAGTTTTCTCTCTTTCTCCCTTCAAGTCTAGTGCAAAGCTCTTTCTGTGAGCCCTGCTAACTCCTGCACAAAGATCCTTTTCCCTCTTTAAGGCAGGGGGACCCTGTCTGTCACCAGCAGGGGACATCTCTCTCTCTCTGAACTACCCAAGGAGAGCTGGGGCTGGGCTCTTCTCCCAGGTTACAAGTGACAGGACAAGAGGTAACACCAGGGGAGGTTTGGATGGGATACTGAAAAAAACTGTTCACTGAAAGGGTTGTCAAGCACTGAAAGAGTGGCCAGGCATTGGAATCAGTTGCCCAGAAGAGTGGTGAAGTCACAAGAGATGTCTGGATATGGCCCCTGGGGACATTGTTTTGGGGTGGTTATGGTGGTGCTGGTTAATGGTTGGAATATGTGATTTTGAAGGTCTCTTCCACATTGATGATCCTGTGGGATAACCCCAGGATCAAACCCCACTTGCTGTCCAAGCAGCACTTGCCCAGAAGTGCAGGCAGTAAATGCAAACACTGTGTTCAACCAAAATTAAGGAGCTGCTGCAGACACGCTGATATGTCCAGCCACTAGTACAGGATAAATTCAGTGTAATGCCTTGTAAAAATCTGTTTGTCACTTCCAGATGCTTGTGCTTGGTTACTGAGCTTGGGGGGCTCAGATGTAAGTAATTAATGTTCTGGCCCTGTTAACATTCCACTTTCTTCCATTCTGATGAAGTGTCCCATTGTAAAGCAGACAACAACGAAAAGCATGTCCATTTTCAAATTGTTTAAATATATTAATCATACAGGCTGGGGTGGATTTTCATTAATCATTTTTAAAGTTGTGTATGGGGGGAGGGATTAACTGACAGAACTGTGCAATGTCACTGCCAAAAGCCCTGACTCTTTTAGTAACTGTGTATGAAATTAGAGGAAAAAAAATCTTTAGCTTAGTGACCAGACCAAAAAATATTTTTACAGCTGCCAAGGTTCTCAGTGCAGATATAAACCAGAATCTAAAGGGATCCTGTGTATGTGTGTGCTGCACTATGACATCCTACTTCCAACAGCACTGGCATTAGTTTGGTTGGAGGTTCAGTGTGAACGGGAAGGGCAAGGGCTTGGCAGCAGCTGCACCCTGGCCAGCTCTGTGTTGTACACCCAAACAAAATAATTTAGGGAGATGAGTTTCATGCCTTGAGTTGCTGTTGTATTCAGAGTGTGTGTAATGGTTCTGGAGGGGCTGGATTCACTCCTGTGTCCTACAGGGTGAGGCTGGGCTGTGAGGAGGCTGCTGCTCCTGGGAGCAAGTGCAGAATCAGAATCACAGAATTAACTGGGTTGGAAAATACCTTCGAGATCGTAGAGTCCAACCTATGACCCGACCCCAGCTTGTCACCCCCTGACACCCCTGAGTGCCACATCCCATGTGTCCTGCCACACCTCCAGGGACAGTGACCCCTCTGTCTCCCCAGGCAGCTCATTCCAGTGCCCAGTCACCCTTTCTGTGAACAAATTCCTCCTGATGTCTGGTCTAAACCTCCCCAGGTGCAGCTCAAGGCTGTGTCCTCCTGTCCTGTTCCCTGGGAGTCACTTTGGTCTCTAAGCATCTCCCTCCCCCTTCCCTCCTCAGCCCAGGCAGTGCAGGACCAGGTGAGCTCTGCTGCAATAATCACCCCTCTAGGCTGTGACATCTTTTAGGAGCCTCTTCTGTTCCCCCTGTGCCCCAAGAACAGCCTTTTGCTCGATCAGAAAATGAACAGGGTGTCAGGAGCTCAGGCACAGGATGAAGCTGACTCTCAGCACTCAGCTGGTGGCTGGTGCAGCTACAGGTAAGCACTGCAAAATTGAAACTCAGCACACAGAGAACTGTGCTTGTGCTTTTGCCATGTTTTCTTCTAAGTTCACTTAGTGCTTCTATTGCATGAGCTCTGAAGGTCTAATGCCATAATTCATAAGTACCATAATGCTGTTTCCACTTAACTTAAGGGTTTTCAGCAAATTTTGCAAATAAACAAATGGCTTCATGACATGTATTAAATTCAAACGGAGCAAGATGAAGACACCTGAGAAAAACAAAGTACCAAATAAAGGAATAGTCACGATGAATAAATTGTAAATCACAGTTCATATTTTGCAGAGAGAATAAATCACAAATGATAAATCATATATTATAAAGCTCAGTTGCCCTTCAAAATCTCCCACCCAGATTTTTGAGTTTCTTTTCTGATGCTGATGGCCTAATCTATGTCCAAGTTATCACTTGGCACTTGCAATTAATTCTTAAGATGAATGCAAAAAAAATATTAATTTGTTCTATTAATAACATTAGAAAAAGCTTTGAGAATTTGATGAATAGGAATCAGATACAGCCCTGTTTTCTTACATTCTGTTTCCCCCACTTTTAACAAAGAAGTGCAAAGAAACATGAAATGGGTCTGGGAGGGCAACTAGTTTTGTAACATTTTCCTGGAGAATGGAATAATTTGGATTTTTTTTCCGTCTGGGTAAATCTGAAGCACATTTGAAAAATGAGCAAGAATCAGATGTCTGAAATCTTCAAGGGATATTAAGGCTAAATGTCTGCCTCAGAGATGCTCTGGAGGATGCACATTGGCTAAATGATGTGCAGCCTTTGAAAACCTGGATATGCTCCAGTTTGGGCCTTGGAGAAAAGGGCCTTAATGAGCCTCCAGTATCTGCAGCTATTGTTCAGCAGAACATCTCGGGCTGGGTGAAAGATGGATGCAATTTGTGGGGATCTAAACCTAAGGCAGCAGCTCCTGCCCTTATTTGCACTGCTTCAAAGACTTCCTGTGAAGTCTGGGAGATCAAGGGAAAGGGAAAGATCAAGGAGAAGGGAATGAACTGTCTCAGCCTGACCTGCCCTTTGGCCAGGCTGTCTGGGGAGGTGGCCTGGGGGGGCTTTTGAACCATTCTGCTCCCCAACCCAGAGACCTTGGGCTCAGGAGAGGCTGGAGTTGTGTCTGTCTTTGTCCACATCATCAGCTGTGCCATCACATGGACCTGAAGGTTTGGGGGGCCACGTGCTGCTGCTGCTCCTCTCTTCCCCTCCTACCCACTGAAAAGGGAAATGTCCTTGAAGGTTTTCGTCTTTTTTTACCCCCTTGGCTGGAAAAGAATGCCCAACTACTGAAAGAAAACATAGGGCAGGATGCAGGAGTAAGAAATAACTTAGATGGACTCAGTTTAGGTCAAGTTTCTGGAAACCCACAGCTCTATCAATTTTCAAACTATGAATCAGGAAAAAAGATGTCATTTGTAGTCCATGGCACCCTTGTCTCTCTGCAGCCTGTAAAGGGTGTTTTAACCCCAAGCAGCCTCACTACTGCTGGCAGTCTCAGCTCTGCTCCTGCTGCCAGGGGAAAAATGGGAGAGAAGATGTAAAGTGACAGAATGGCACAGGAAATTTGAGTGACATATTAAAAAAAAAAAAAAAAAAGGAGATTAGCTAGAACACATTGGACAGATTCAGCAAACACCTAAAATTCCCATCAGGTTGAGTTTGACAACGAGAGGGTCACCTTGAGGAGAGACAGGCTAAACAAGCTTATAAAATCCTAGGAGAATTTTAGAAAGTATTATTTAGCCTTGGTGCAGACAAACAGGGAAACAAAAAAAATCAGCTCAGCTCATGTCTCAGGACAGCCTTGTCTCCAAGAGTGCACTGTTCCTGTCTACCTTAAATGTCTTTGGACTCTGCTGTTCCTTGTTTCTATTTTGCTTCACAATTGCCCCCAAAGTGAAAAGCACTTCAGATAAAACAGAAAAAAACTGATTAGCAAGTTCTACCAAGTGTGCAAGGTCCAGCCTCCTGAAGTGAGACCAAGCCAAGAAACGTAATGGAAATTTTGACTGCCCTTGAAACAACTTCAAAGCTACTCAACCAGTTTTGTACATACTTAATCTGCTTTTAGTATTTCACCAGTATACTCAAAATCCATTGCCTGTATGTCCAGCCACCACAATAAACATGCAGTGTTGTTGTTGGCATCTGGAGCCCAGTTATGCATTTGCTTGTTTGTTTTTTGGAGCACAAGCAAGCCCTGCCAGTTTTCCTGATATGCAAAAATAAACAGAAGGGACCGTTTTGATCCAGTAAAATTTGGTCATGAGGGTCATGAAAAACTAAAAATCTGTGTTCGTGGGTGATGGGATGGAAATTGCATTAATGATTTGCTGGTGTACAACCACAATAAAACCTCGTGAATCAGCTTTGATGGAAGATGCAAGTCTGTTACTCCAATGGGTTCTCTGGGGAAAACAAAAAGCCTTTTTCTCAGATGGGGAAGGATCACCAGCATCCTTTCTGAACACCACTGGCCCTCTAGACTAAACACACCTCTAGTCTAAAAATTTTTATGCAGCTGTGAAAAATAATGGAAATGAAAGTGCATGGCCAAAATCCCTATCTTGCCCTGGGCAAGCATTTTAAGAAAGCTCACTATCCATGGGCAGCACTTACTGGAATCCTGTCATAAAACAGATGAAGTCTGAGGTTATGATAGCCCCAGATGTGCCAGGCCTCCTGAAAAGGTGAGAGATGTTCTGTTTCCATTAGGCTGGAAAGAACAAGAGTAAGTTATCCTGTGCTGCTTCTGGTACCCAAACCAGTTCCCTTAAAGCCAGTGTGGCTCTCTCTGCCCTTTTCTGCCACTGACTGTCCCCTTGGGTCCTCCTTAAACGAACAAGGAAATCAGCCTCAAGGTTCTCAATCCAGCCTTCCCTTCCACGAGGTGAAAAGATAGAGCTGTTGAGGTCAGGTAGGCTGCATTTATTTTGCTATTTTATATTTTATTTCATTGAAGGAGGGCCAGCACAGAGTGGGGGCTATTCTGCAAGCAGAGGATGAAGGCAATGGGTGCCTGTCACAGGGAAGCACCAGCCCTGCAGCCCTGCTGGTGTTTTGTGCCATCAAAGGGAACCAGTGGGGTCTTGTTCCCATTTGGCCTTAGGAAGAAAGGTTTAATCACCCCCATTTTTTTTTGCCAGCTGGGGAGGCACTGAGCCAACAGAAAATTTTGGAGGGGAAGCAGGAGACAACCAGCTTTTGGGAGTGGGAGGGGAGAGGGGCTGCCAGGCCTCGCTGTTTGTGTTTCTATTTCTGTTTTAAGTTCTGTTTTGAAATAAAACACATTATTACACCTCTGCAAACCGTTGCATTTTCTAAGCCAGCCCAGAAACGCAGCCTGTGATCTCGTGGCAGCAAAGGCTGGGGGCACACAGTAAAAATACAAAGGCAAAAGAAGACAGGCTGTGGTCTCAGCAGCTCCTTGTGCGGGCAGGANAAAAAAAAAAAAAAGCAAACCTAGGAAAACATCCATCTGATATCCTTTCCAAACTGCAGCTTGACTCAGGCACAGCTCTGTTTTCCAAGCTCAGCTCCTTTGTTTCAGCCCTACTACCACCGCTTGCTTTTCAGATCGACTATTTGCTGCGGGAATTTTGCTTCTAACTTCCCAGGCAGCTGGAGCTTATTAAATGTCATTTTCCAGAGCAGTATTTTATATCAAGACCCGATAATGGCTCACCTGTAAACACTCTCTCTAACGAGCACCTTTGGGCGCCCCTGGCCGTGGTTGGCATGAGGGGGATGCTGGGTAACAAGTTTAAGCCCCAGCTTTCTTCAGTGCTTTTTTTCCCCCCTGCTTGCTAATCTCCCCTGACATAATGTTGAAAGTTATTACTTAGCTGCATAAAGAAAACCATCTGTCAATTATTCACCTGCTCACATGTGGGACCAGGTACCCAGAAGCTGTTAGTGCAAGCCAAGGCTACCACTGCCCAACTTCTTTTAGTCCTCTGATTCAATCATCTACAAGTCAGTAAAAAAAAATAAATCTGTTCTCCCTCAGAGAACAACTGAGACTCCTCCAAATACTCTTTTTGACATCCAAGTCACAGCTGAGGAGCCTTTCAACTTCTTTTGAGAGCCTTTTAGCAGCTGTAAATAAGTATTTAAGTGCACATCTGGCTGAAGAGATGTGTGGAGGTTGCTCGTGCTCATCTGTGAAGTGTGTCCTTATGTCGTGTAGTAAAAATGCAACATCCGAGCTGCAGTCAAGCATCCAGAGGGCTCCTGTCAGAAATGACAAAATTTACTGCTCCTCCAGTGTCTCTGTCATGGAAACTGGACTTTTCAGAGGTGTCTGCTGGAGCCTGGTCCTGTCACTATCAGTTTAACAACAATTTCAGTTGAGGTAGACTCTGAGTCTTTGCCTATGTGTGCCTTGACTAAAATGCCCATTTTTTGCCTTCCATCCTGCAAATGACAGGAAATTGTACCAAAGGTTTTGTGAGAGTGCTCGAAAGGAGCATCTGGGAAAAAAGTCACCCTTGAAGAAACTCATGACCTGTAGGCAGACTTTTGCTAATGTTACTCCACAGTAGATATTTTCTGCTGTGGTTAGCAGAATCACTGGAGGTCTGTGGAGTTCTTATTGGCCTCTCTGGAGCTTAAAAGGAGAAAAACAGGACTTCTTGTTTTGGCCTTGTGTGCTTGAATTTGCTGTAGCATAGTCTTCAGTGGACACTGCCCCCCTGGATCCACAGAATTGGGAACAAGCCTGAAACCCAGCATTTAAGAGAATCCTTGCTTAAAATCAAAATATATCTTTTGGTAAAGAAAGGTTCTGCCATTTAAAAATCTGGCTCTTTTTGTTAATGTTTTCATTGTTCTTAAAATCTTTTTTTTCTTCTGGTGATCTCCAAGGAGGGGCTGGGAGTTCTGAAACAGAGTTGTCTGAGTGGGTCTTCACTGACACCCTGAATCCAAGGTGGGTAAAGCTGGCTGGCTTGGTGGGAGTGCCTCAGCTGAGATCTACTGAAAGAAAAAAACCCTCTAATTCCCGAGGAATTTATGCTATATACCAGCAGCAATATTGCCAGACCTGGGGAGGGTTAAAATACTTGCTAATAGATAATACCAGGCATATGTTACTCACTTCCCTATAGAAGGATTGAAAGCTTCAGGGAGATATTTTTCCTCCAAGTCTCCAAACTGGATGGAATAATAGAACAGTTTCCTTGAATTATACACTCACAAATCATAGCAGTTATAACTTGAACTCCCAGAAATAAAGATTTTGCAGAAGATAAACTGGGATTACACTTGCTGTAAATAGCCAGCATTCAGGGAGCAGTGTGTCAGCTACTGGAATAACCATGCCTTCACTTTGCAGATGGTCTGCTATTTGTAGGTGCCCCATCTTTTCAAGAATAAAAGGAAGAAGAAAAACAAAGCACACTTGGTGTTGGTTACAGTGAGATCAGTGAGGTCAGTGCTGAGCATTTTCAGAAATCCCAGGCAAAGGATGCTAAACTGCTTGTGCTGGTTGGATGGGAAAAATGTGGAATCTATAGAAGCCAGAAGCAAAATGGCCAGCTTAAGGCAGCATTATCAGCAGCTGTTTTTTGGTCTTAAATAGAAAGTGCTTTTTAAGGAGGTCTGCTGGGAATACTCCCACAACTAAGTGAGCCCACAGCAGCGTGCTGCTGATGACTAAGTAAATGGAGATGGAGCAGAGTTGAATGGTTCCCAAAGGAGTTGCCATATTTCTTTCCAGGATTTCTTGGACAGGAGAATATGTCTGAGCTGTTTGTGATGCCTTCATAATAAGCACGGTCCTTGTCAGAGCTGGTATTGCACACACTGCTCCAGGGTTTTGGTGTGTGCAGTGTGTCCAAGGCACTGGGAACACCTCGGGCTGTCCCTGCACCTGCTCAGCCCTGCTGGGAAAAGCACCATGGAGCTGCCTCTGTTTGGGCCAGCTCTTGTCCTCCCAGACAGTGCCTGGGTATGGAAACTCTTCTGTGCTGGGAGGTGCAATAGGATGAGTGGGAACTGAGCTGGGCCTGCTGTGTTTCATGTTAAAAACAGGATCCCTGTGCACAGGCTGCAGAATTTCCTTTTGCTGCTTTACAGAGTCTGAGATGTGCACAGGGGGATGTCCTGGGAGTTGTACAAAATCTCCAGGTTTTCCCAAGATAGAGACAGAAAATTGGAAAAATTTGCATAAAGGATATTTCAGGATTTATATCTTCCTCTCAGCAATATTTGAACAATTTTGTCAGCATGCAGTGTTGCTGTTGCACACAAGATGCTGCAGTCAATGTAGCAATGAAGAAATCACTGCTTTGCTACAGCTTCAGCAAAAACTCAGTTTACAGTTCACAGTCCAAGGATGCTCAGACCTGGCCATAGATTATAGTGTGTTCTAGATCCTCCTCTCCTTGGTTCTTAAAACCACCTCTTCCATCCAGGACATGTTTTTTCTCAACACATTTCCTTGTCAGTTTACAATTTCTATTTCAGAATACTTTGCTTTTACCTGCAGTGGCAGCAGCCTGACAGCACAGAGAGGACAACTGTGTCAGGGGCACACACGCTGCAGATGCCATTAGAGGCAAGTCAGCCCTTTCAAAGACATTTTTCAAATATCATCCCCACAGCCGGTGTGGCCATTTGTTAAAGACAAATGGCACTTGGGGGGGAGCCTGGAGACCAGGGTCAGCCATTAGGTGAATGTAAAATATGTGTCATCTGTTTGGTGCTGTATCCCCTTACCCGCTGCCTTTGCTCAGAGGGCTGAGTCCCTCGAGGCTGGGGAGATCAGAGGGAAACAGGAGACCCATCTGCAAGCTGGTGGTGAGCCAGCCATCAAGAGATTATCTCTGCTGAGGGGCAGAGCTGCATCTGTGGCAGTGGCAGCACCAGAGCCACAGCCATGGCAAGGACCAGCTGATGTGACCTCTGGGCAGGGCAGCTTCACACAGGCAGAAAGAGAAGGGTGGGATTGTTGGGTGAGTCACTCCGGAGTCCTTGGCATGGGGATAAAATCAGTGGGCTCAGCCTGGCCCTGTGGTTTCCTTTCATTCTGGGCAGGGATCTGCACAAGCCGGAGGAGCTGCTGGGTGGATGGTATTTGCAACCGCTTTATTTTCCCTGGGCTAAAAATACTCTGCAAACTTGGGTTTTATTTTCCATTCCTAACAGCTGAGCCCCGGTCTGGAGGGAATGAATGTGTTATCCCACTGTGAAAACATCTAAACAGGTGGAAAGGACAAGGGAGGGTAGAAAGAGAGGGTGGGGAGTCTGGTTTTAGACAGAAATCCTGTTTCCTTTCTAAAAACAGACTGAAGGCCCCTGTAGGTAATTTTAAAACTAAAACTTGTGTTCACCTTGTCATCTATTTTCTTATGTGAAAGAGCCTTGTGTTGGAAAACACCAGGAGGAAAATAGTTATGGAGTCACTGTCAGAGGAAAGAGAGAATTGTGGGCACAGTGTTGCTCTTTCAGTCAGACCCAAACATTCTGCCAATAAACCTCATTTTTCACCTGGAATTTCTGTTATGCCAGCTGGACTCTCCCATTCAGGGCTTCTTTTATCTTCTTCTGAGGAAACTCTTTATGAAAACTATCCTAGCTCTGAGGCAGCCCTGTGGAGGCACCCCAGAAAAGGCTATCAAACAGGTTGAATTGTGCTAAATGCTGCATTTCCCATTTTTTTCAGTATGGAAATATTTTCCACTAAGAAGTGTGATCCTGCCTGGTAAGACTCCCTTCATCCAAATCCTTTCTGGATTGCAAGTAAGTCTGCAAAGGCAAGGGCTAATGCACTAATCCATTCTGGTACTGTGTGTCTTTATAGGAGCTTTTTGAAAGAGAAAAATAAGAATAAGAGTCCAGAGACTTGTGCTATACAGAACGTAATCAATAAAGTTATTCAAAGTTTTACACAAAAGCACTCACACGGATCATTAGGGCAGAAACTTTAATCCACTGAGGTTTAGCAATGAGGAATTTCTTAAGTAGCACCTGAGGTTATTTTTTTTCTTCTACAAGTCTTTAGGGCTTTGTGGATTGCAAATCCTGCAAAAACACTTTTTTTTTCTTTTTTTTTTTTTTTTCTTCTTCTTCAAATAAATATTGTGGAGGAAAAACGAAAATAGTAGGGATTGTGGGACATGATGCTCTTGTGGTAACTTGTGACTTGTGCCACTGTTGACATTTGTGTGGCCTCTTTGGTCCAAAGCAGAGGGAAGGCTGGGAGGTGGCCTGGCCTGTGGGAACTATGGGATAAATGAATGAAGAGGCACATCTAGCTGCTGCACTCTGCTCAGATAAGGCTGTTGTGCACACCAGCTGTGTATTTATTGCACATATTTTATTTGCAGTGCTGTTGGCATCAATCTGCAAGCCCATTTGAGCTGTCTGTATGAGGCTGCCACAGCAGGTCTGGTGGAGATGTGAGGGTTCTCCTCCTCCCCCAGGAGATCTGTGGCCTTTACAGTGGATATTTAGGAATTCTGCTATTGCTGGATGAGTCTGAGTGCATTACCCAGAGGTGCCTTGGACAGTCACATCAACTAAGGACTTGTGAGCTTGTTAGTTTTATGTGTAAGACTAAGAATAAATTCATTTCAGGGCTTTCAGAGGCTCATGGTTGGGAATAGCTGATTTAGGCTCATCTGTGGGGACTATGAGTATAAAGGAGAACATGTGGGAGAGCTCCTCAGAGATTTCTTCTGCTCTGTATAAGCCACTGGAGCAAAAGGTAAGTGAAGATTGTTATGATTCATTCAGACTCCACAACACTAATGGCCATTACAATGGACACAATAAGAGAAAAAACCCACAAAAACTAAAAAACAAGACAACAACAACAAAAAAACAAAACAAAAAAACAACCAAGCAGAGCCAGAAGAACTGGTTGAGTCACCACCCAGTGAAGATTTTTACTTTATCCTGGTTACAAACAGTCACAGCTCAATACTGAAACTGTTGTGATGCAGGCACTGGTGTCCCAGAGAGCACCCCTGGGTTGGAAATGCAGCCTGGCCAAAGTCAAACAAATCAAAAGCAAGTGCCTGAGACAGCAGAACAGAGAAAGATGACTGAAGGAACAAAACATGAGTAGGGGAAAATGATTTTGCTGCCTGATTGCTGGTTTCAAGGTTAAAGAGAAAAGATGAAATC
Organism: Sterrhoptilus dennistouni; assembly: GCA_013397095.1. Lineage (NCBI taxonomy): Eukaryota > Metazoa > Chordata > Aves > Passeriformes > Zosteropidae > Sterrhoptilus > Sterrhoptilus dennistouni. The sequence continues at coordinate 162,213 of VWZU01007031.1, read as the reverse complement.
AAAGTACCCATTAATTCTAACTATCCAATCTAACTTAGTTTGCTAATGCTGCAAAACCACTGGTTCACTTTTATCTAAAATTGCAAAAGTGTAATTCAAAGCCTGTTCAAAGAGAATAATGAGATAGCCTGGAAGACCATTACCTAAAACCCAGTTACAATTATATGTTATCTGTGTGGACTCAAGTTTTTATTAGCTCGCATTTGCCCTCGGGGGCATCAGACAAAGGCCATCTATTTGTCAGGCTCTGGAGGGAGTGCTGAGCCCCGGACAGGGCTGAGGGCAGGACTCTACCTCTCTGCCCGGGCTTTCCTGGAGGGATGTGCCTTTCCCCTGTGCATGTCCTGCACCAGTGATCTGCAAACGCATGGCTGCATCCCCCTGGGCTCTGCTCTGCAGCAGGAGCCCTGCCTTGGCTAAAAAACTTGCAATCTTATCCCAGGCAAATGGCTAAAACTGATTTCTTTTTCGGCTGAGCAAGATTTGTAGACAGAAAACTGGATTCAGGGCTGGGGAAAGCAGGAGGGGGGACTGCTGTACCTCCTGTTGGTTAAATACCCCTTGCTCTTGCTTGCTGGTGGCTGCCTGATAATCTTGTCTGAGTTGTGGTCAGAGTATGGCTCATGTAGAGGCAGAGGATGTTAAATTCAAGTAAATACATGATACACTGGGCAGTCTGGAGAAGCTAATTCTTATTTTGCTCATCAGAAACCCAGTCCCTCTCTCTGCAGCTGTGATTTAGTAACAGGGTACTGTTTTGCAGCCTCAGATTAGCCTGTCTTTGGGTACAAAATTAATTCCTTACATAACTCAGCTATGAAATTAATGGATTGATACTGATGATTTGATGTTATTCTGTTAAGCTGTTTTTGCCAAGGCAGAAAAATGTGTCATGATCTGTTTATTTGTATTTGCTGCAGAGCATAAATGAAAGACCTGATTGAACTGTTTTTTATTAAAAAAAAAAAAAAGAAGAGATAATAATATCTTGGCTGTCAGTACTCTCTTGTATCTTTATTGTCTTTGATTCTTTATGGCCTTTACTGGCTTCAGCGGACTTTGGATCAGACAGTTGCTAATTCATCTCCAAACCTTTACACAAATGACAACGGCAAGTTCACCATGTGTGCAAATTCCTTTATCTTCTGGGAAAATGTGAAGTTTACATCATAAACCAGAGGCCCACAGTAAGTTCTGAGGCCACTTGTGTCACCCCTACAGAAGGGTCATTTATGTCAACCATCCAATATGTTTCCTTGCCCAACTGCCAATATGAGGAAAAGTAGGTTTGTGTGTGATGTGGGCAAAGAATGACTTTTCTAAGCAAAGAAACATCCAAGATGTTGTCTATCAGAGAATGGTGGCTAAAGGCAAAGGGAAAGGATACTCAGAGATGGAAAAACTGTTACTTCAATGTGGAGTGGTAACATGTGACAGTTCTGGTTTCTTTTTTTTCCTGCCAAGGCCAGGATGAACAACATGGGAAATGTGGATTTCGAGTTCGGTCTTGGATGTTGATTATTTCTTATCTATCTACAGTATTTATGGATTCATGAGCTGTGAGCTCTTACTATCAAGTTAGAAAAAGAAGGTAAAATGGGGTACTTTTAACTCTTTCCAAGGTTATTTAAGAGATAATTACCCCATAACAAAGTGGTACCTATATTTATACTTTATTTATACTTTTGACCCAATAATGACCGCTCAAGGCCTGCAGTGTGGACTTTTTTCCATCCAATTACAGAAAACCGATTAAATCCATGAAGAAGAAGGAAGAAGAAGGTGAAGAAGGACTTAGACAACACCCCAAATCCTCCATCCTGACTCACACACATTACTATATAATAAAATCCCCAAATCCAAGTTTCCAGATTTCCACCAGTAACATACCCCATGTGAGCAAAGAAGTCCAAGGCCCCCCTTATTTAAAGTGTTTAGGACATGGAGTGGTGCAGAAGGAGACAAAAACCTCTCTGCATGCTCTCTAAGACTTGAAGACAGCTCTGGAAGGAGCCTCTTGCAGAAAGAGATTTTAAGAAAAAAGGTGGAGAAGCAATGGTTGTAGTCTGGATTTGGATCCAGGCAAAGCTCAGCATCTGTGGTGAATAAGGACAACTCCTTTGGCAGGTGACAGGGAATGGTGTGACTGTCCTGTCACCAGGCTGAGCTGAAATCTCACATGATCTGGCTGATGTGATCAAATGAATGTTCCTTCCACTTGACTGCAGCTTCTCTGAGAGTATCCAGCCCCAGTCTCTGGTGTGAGGGTAGAATTTTGCTCCTCATTATTACAGATTATTATATTTCCCGTGCCAGTCACTGGAAACCTGCCTGAAAAGACATAGATTCCCGTGGAGCAGCAGCCAGAACCTGGATCTCAAAGCATCCCTGAAAGGGCTGCACCGTGGTAAAGTGCTGGCTCATTCTGAAGCACTTCCAAGCCATGACTGTTATTTTTCTCTGCTAAAAACTATTTAAAAACTCTGAGGAGTAACACAAATAACAGGGATGAAAGCCTGATCTTTGTCAGAGATCCAGACACTGACTGCATTGTAGTTGCAGCAGTGGACATGTGGCTGACTTAAAATCAAGGAGGCAAAATAATATAGGAGCATTCAATGTGGCCATGGAGAACTGGGATTTAACCCTTTCTCAGCCTAACCAGTTGCAGCTTGGACTGAACAGGGGCCGTGCATTTCATGAAGGAGGAGCTGGTTTTGGTTTTTTTTGTTTTTGTTTTAAAAAGTGCGTTCAGATCAGCTGAGTTTGAGCTGCAAAATTTATCATTGACCATAAGATTTGTGTGGGGCCAAAGGAGGTTGGTACAGAGAGATTAGAAGCAGATTATCAGCATGCTTTTAGCTTTATCTGTTTCTAGAAGCAAATAATTAGCCTCAGATACAACCTCATCTTAAAATAAGTTCTAAAATATAAATTATTGGTGTGAAAAGAACTGATAAAAGTTTTAGGAACTGTTATTTTTGCCAGAAGAAATTAATTTCCTGAGGACTTAACTTCCATCAATGTGATTCCCGTAGCACTGCTATGAAAAGCTAATTTCAAGAAACTCATTTAGTTCCTTATTTCCTTATTTCAAATCCTCCCTGCAGCCTGCCTGAAGAAGAGGGGGAAAAAAGGAAACGGTTCTGATGACAGAAATGGGGTCATGCAACCTCTGGAACTTTGTTACAAAATGGAGAAAATTGCTGGTAATGACTTTTTTTTCTTTTTCTTTTTTCTTTTTTCTTTTTTCTTTTTTTTTTTTTTTTT
>VWZU01007031.1:125714-146196 GCA_013397095.1 Sterrhoptilus dennistouni | reverse complement strand
TTTTTTTTTTTTTTCTGGTGTATGTTTCTAGGAAAGAAGTTCAGTTTTCCTTTTTAAAGTTTCTTTGACTTTCCTGTTATGATTGTTGTTCAAAATAACTAAAAAGTATTATTCAAAATAACCAAAAAATCTATGTTTTTCTTACTGCCTTCCTTTTCATCAATGAATCCTTAATAGGCGTTGTCAGTAACACATGCTGACTGTTAGAAAATCCAGATGAAATTATACAATGCCTCATGACAGACACGGTTTCCTCACTGCTATGCACCCAATCCATCATGACAGCTGTTTAAAACCCACAGTGCCAGTTTCATATGTGAATTTCCTAGAAAAAAATAATACAATATTCTTTTTCACTTCGAAAAGCATGGGAGTAGCTAGATTCTTATTCCCCAGTATTTTGAGAACGGTTACATAAGTTTAACTTTCTGCATTTTAACAGAATTTGCAACACACTTGCATTTGAATCAGAGAAGCACACAATGTATTTTGACATATTTTCATCACAATTTTCTGTACTGACTCTTCAGACTCTCAGCAGTTTATCACATTTGTAGGGACAGAATATTGCAAGAGAGCAGTGGCTTGCAGAATCTTCACCTTGGCATGAGAGTGAAAAGTGGGAGACATGAGATAAGACAGAGAGAGAGAAAGCTCTTGAGCACAAATTCTGGTGCTCCTGTCCCAGGCCTCTCTGTGCAGGGTTATTGCCACAAGCCACAGCTCAAAGGGAGGCTGCTGAGACTATGAATGGCAGGGCTTCCCTGCAAAGAGGGCTGGCCCTTCAAAAAACAAAAGAACCAAAGTTTTAAATGGCCCTTTCCGCCCCCAAAGAATCTAAATCCAATGAGAGTGGATTTTAAACTTTCCTAAAATCTCCTGCAGCTTCTCTAAGGGCATCCAGAGAGAACTGAGGGGCTGGTTGCCACCTGACTTTTTAAAAAAATACTGGGATCCCCAAATGCTGTGGGGTGCACAGGAACTGTGTGTCGTGAGGCTTTTTTTCTCCTTTGGGTTGATTCCCAGGGGGGTGTCTGAAGTGCTCTGAACTGACACTTGTCCTCACAGTGTCTGTGTGTCCGTGCACACACATATCCACATTACACATTTATATATTTGTACACATAAACATGGACACACACAAACTCTTCAGGCCAGAGTGGAGACACAAGCTGTCTGTTACAGAAGAAATTCTATCACTATATGTAAGGTAAAACCGAGTGGCTTAGTCAGGATATTTTATTATTATTTTTGCTCTGTTTTGGTAGGTGGCAACCCCAATGAAAGGGAGGAAGAAAAAAACGCAGAGCTGTGCACCAGTGATGGGAATGGAAACATCTCTCTGTTCCTCCCAAAGGTGATCTCCAGACCAGCCTTGCTTCATGCTGCTCCTTCAGGCAGCAGCACTTTGGAAAGCATTTCACAGCTCCAACTGTTTTCTCTATGCTCAGGAGAGATTCCTGGTCTCAGCTGTGTAAATGTTTTAACTGAGATTCATGCTTGGCTATTCAGGTCACTGCTTTCTCTTCCGGCCCACACAGGCCAAAATGCATCTATATAAGCACCAAGTGTCCAAAATCAACACAGTATTTTTCACTTGAACACACCCATGGCACGTGGCTGCCTCAAAGTACAGGACACAATGCCAAGCAGTAGATTTGTACATTTGCCTGACGTGAACTTAGCACGATTTATAAAAAAAGAGGCAATAGGCTGGTTGTGTGCCCGAGCAAATCTGGCTTGGCAAAAACTATCATTCCAAAGAAGGAACTCAAGGAAATCAAACTCTCCCTCTGGTCTTGAGAAAGGACTTATCTAATGGAGGAAGTGTTCTCAAAAATATTTAATTTGTATTAAGAATTACAATGTATTTCTTTCTGAATTCATGTAACCCTCTATCTCCTTTGCTGGACAAATAAAATAAATTTCCTTCTGCTGTTTTGACTTTATTGTTTAAGGGGTTTAGGGACACCTTGAAGCTCAACAGCATTTAAATTATTAAAATGCCCTTAGTTGTAGAAAGACACAGATAGCTCCAGAGAAAGATTTAACCAGCGCCCAAATTTTCAGGGATTGTGTTCCCACGTACTGCCATCCTGTCTACAACTGTACATCATAAAAAACAAGAGTTTTTTTCCACAGCTGATCTTGCAAAACAGGAGGGGGAGGGGAAGGCTTTCCCTAAACTTGGGAGAACAACAAGAAGAATCAAGGCTCTAGAGCTGAGATTGATGCAGCTGTCTTAAACTGTTTCCACTGGTGCATTATTGTCACTGTCACCACTGTCACAGACTCCCCCTTCTTTTTGACAATCTCTGGAGGGAGGTGCTCCCCATGAACCTTCCCACACAAGAACCACCACCATGTCTTAACTACAGCAGAGGAATACTCTAACTGCTGTTTGACACTCATCACATCTTTTCCTCCCCATTTTTAAAATCTATATCCACATTCTAGCCTTGTATTGCCTTCCAACAATATTTATCTCCACAGATTTGGGTCAAAGTTAGCAATAGTTCTGGTACATGAAAGTTGCTATCTTTGATAAATTAGTTTTGGCAGAAAAAAAAAATCAAATCAAATATTATTCTCCTTTTCTTCAGGGCAAAGTTATTCTGGCCTTTAGTTAGCCCAAACTACAAATGTATCTGTGTGCATCACTGTAAGTAAACAAACTTCCCCCAGGAGGCAGAAGAATATTTATTTGTGCTGCAAAATGCTTAATGAATCTTCTCCCAAAGGACATGCTGCTTACAGTGTACCTTCCCAGCTCCATTAATTACAAGTAGTAATTAGACCTGGCTCAGGTAAAGGCAGGCGATTCACAGGATGGGCCAATGGAAAAGGTGCCTTAGAGAGGACAAAAGTAAAAACAATACAGAAGGTAAAAATATTTTTCCATGGGTCTGTCTTCTCCTTAGAGAAAAAACAAAGTTGTTACAGTGACATTTATTTGTAAAAAATTATGTATTGACATGGCCTAATTCTGGGATGGTTTCAAATTCATATGCCAGTGCAGATTACCAGACTGAAGCAAAAATATGTTAAGTTTCAACTTAAGTTTGAGATATAAAAGGGGAAGTGTGTACTGGTGAAATCTGAATAATTGTAGGGGCAAATATTGTCCTGTTTTCAAATTCCACTTTGTTCCAATTGATTATTTTTCGGTTGTTTTAGCCACACACCCACACCAGTTGCCACCTCTGCTCCCCATGTGGTACCAGGACAATAAGGAGTAGCTCCAGGCCAGGTCAGAGCTGCACATTTAAGTCCCTTTCAGTAGTTTGGGTGGCTTTAGGGGAAAACAATAAAGCCCCCAATGACACATAAAACAGAGCCCAGCATGAGTGAACAGGACCATCTATCCCTGTTTCCCCCCATACCTCACTTTGTATTAAAAACTTATTTAAATGTCTGTCTGAATGTAAGTTTTTGGGGGGGTTTCTGGAGTAGAGAGGAGGCATTTTATGGTTTTTTTTTCCCCAAGTTTTCAGCCACTTCCCATTAGTTTCTAGTCAGTTTATGTAATTCTGTCTTATAACAAGTGGCCTAGAAAGTCATGGCATTAGAGTTTTCCTTATGGCAGCAACCAGTGATCCATAACTGCTGTGCTGCCTGCTGGGGAAACACTCACTTGTCCTAAATGTTTTACGGAGCCAAGATGAGTGAAGTGTAAAAGAAAACACGAACACCCTCATTATTGATTGGAAATAAAAAATGGAGAGTTATCCAGAGCTTTTCCCAAGTTCAGGCAGGAGGCCTGAATCATGGTTTCAGCTCCCTCGATGCCAGACCCACACTCCAGTCACCAAAACTACACTTCTCTCAGTAAATCTTTAAATGTGGTGATTCCTTCTCCAGCACAGGTTTCTTCCAGGTGCTTCCAGCTTGAATGATCAACTAAGTGAATTTTCTTGCTATGCAAGGATGAAGATTATGTCTGAGTCTTTATAATTTCAGAAGTCTACTTTGTTAACTTTGGTTTGATGACCCTTTTAGAAGCAAACTATGAAGTGGGAATTTCAGGAGACATGATTTGGTGGCAGCAGTAATGCCAGATATTCCAAGCCTGCACCCTTCTTCTCCCTTATGCCCTGAACTGTGCCAGAAAAATCTTGCATGTGAAGAAGTCCAGGGAATTTGGTAGATCCTCCCAAACCCAGGCTGTTTCGTTTTTCATAATTTAAAAATAAGGGAATTTATTCCTGTAGACGCAGGAATGACAAGTGTTACACTGGAAAACCTGAATCCACTGCTGAGCAGTCTCTACTCTGGAATCTGTGATGCAGACATGAAATTGTAGGAAATTTCATTTAATACCTGTGTTATATGTCCTGACCAACACCATACCCACAAAAGATAAGTGAATGTGCATCTTGTAAATGAGTCACCTTTAGTGAAATACACAGACTGAATCCCCCTCATTCTGCTCCCCATGTTTTGTTGGGCTTCATCTTAAATTGAGTTGTGAATATTTCCATGCAACAAAACATCTATGAGGGACTTTGTTTTACTTATGATACCAGGGGAAACTGTTAATTTAACAACTGTTAAATCTGAAATTTTTTTTAATCTCCAAATTTACATTTGGAGAAGAGGAAGCCAGATGGTTGGAACAGACTGCAGAATATCTTCAGAGGATTTGAAGTTAGTTAGGATCCTGTGTAGGATGTGCATCATAAAAAAAATTAAACAAAAACAAAGAGAAAAGAATACTAAGTCTATAGCAGCCTAGGGGTGCTTTATCTGTCATGCAGTGCATATGAGTAAAATATTGTTAATTAATAAGGGTCAAGATGTGCTTAAGGAGGAAGAAAGAAGAATATGCCTGGTACAGAAGTTAACATAGCCCACTCAGTAAACCATCCACCATGCAAGCCTGAAACAAATCCTAATACTGCTGATAAAAAACCCCATGAGAGTTGCCAGAGGTCTTAGTCTAAGAAATAAATCTAAGAAAGAAAATACAACAGCACACTGCCTGTTCCATATAAGAATATCGAGGTCTATCTATACACAACATCCTGTATCTGACAGCATCCAGGAAGAGACAGGGAAAGAGTTTGCTTTTCCCAGTGAACTGTGGCCAAAGGTTGCAACCAGAGCACTTGATGCACCCTGGTTTTGTTAATTTGTCTATATTACCATTTTGGATCTGTTTATGCATATCTAAACTAACCTACCAAGGTGCATTCAACATTCATTCAGCCACAAACAGGGCATTTCCTTTGATTAAGTTGGTGACTGCTGTTCTCATTTGCTGCCCTTTATTTCTTGTGCAACTGGAAGGAGGGAATGGCCATTGCTCCTTCTCCTCCCACATTATGTTTGTCTGATGGACACTCTCTAGTGACTCTTTTCCAGGCTGAATAGTCTTGGTCTCCTCAATCTAAAATGGCACAGAAACCTCACATGCTTCTGGCCATTCTGTGCTCCCCAGGCACACATCCTTTCTAGGCCTGTTAGAGCCTTTCTGGAGCTGCACACAGGGATCCACAGAGTCGGGTCACCAGGGATTTGTGTTGCAGTAAAATGCAATCTGCCTTCTCCTCACTTTTCATTTCTCTCCCAGTAACTCCCAAATGCCCTTTCCACTGCTGGTCTCAGAGAACTGTAGGAAAGGACTCCAAGATCTGTCCTTCCTTTGTGAGTGCTACCTGCTCCTGCAGGGCCTCTGTCCTGGGTTGCAGTGTAGGATGTACACAAAGTATTTATTCTATCACCATCTTCATGAACTGTTAAACCAGGTGGGGCAGTGTTTTCCCAGGCCCCCTGCCTTTGGGCTCTTCTGCTCATGGCCCATCAATGCCTTGCCCATGACTCACAGGTAACTCCCTCCAGGAGTTATCTCTGTTTAATGGGCCATCAAGGACCCACTTCACACTCCTCATCCCACTGTGAGATGCTCTGCCCAGGGGGAGGAGCCAGGCATTCCCACCTGGATAGAATCTGGGATTTGGGACAGGACAAGCAGCCCTGACCCACTGGATTCCCAGAGGAGCAGAGCTACCAGACCTTTCTATAGGATCACTGCTTCAGGAAGAGCACCTCACCTGGACTGCTTCCACCACCCTGCTCAGGTTGTATTCTGACTCTGTCAGTGATCCTTTGTGTTATTGCATTTATTTTATTTTATTTTTACCTTTCTTCTTATTAAATTGTATTTCTGACTTGGAGTCTCTCACTTGTTTTGCTTTCAAACCACAACAGCCTCCCCAGTACAGGAATTCTTAGGTTCTTTCTCTTCTTATTATCTGCTGCTTTGCATTTACTGGCTCTGAGCTCTGTCTACTTTTTTTATCACCCTGTTGGCTGAAGCTCTTCACAGTCATTACAGTTGTGATGCCTTGAATAATTTTGTGGCAACAGATGACTGTGGCCCATGAAACACTAAATTCTTTTAAGGCTGGCTTTTGTTGCCATTGCTCACAGGTCTCATGAACACTTTTGTCTTACGTGTCTGTCACATTAAGGGTGGGTTCAATCAACCTTTACACATGCAGAGAAGGAATAGAAACACAAACCCCAAATGTACCAGCACAAGAACTTGTCTGCACTGTTGGAAGGGGTTTGTCTGCTGTACCTCAAGTCTGTGTGAACTGAAATCAAAACTATAAAAGAGCCAATGGTGCAAGTCAATTATATCAGAAGTGTCAGTGAACTGCAAGGATCTCTTTCTCTGCCTTCCACAAATGTTCAGAAGAGCCTGATGATTCCACAGCCCCCAGGGCATTGCTTTGGCCCATGCACACAGAACTGCTGTCCCAAACTGAAGTTAATGAGGATTTATCCCCCCCAACATAATAATCCTCCTTAATCTGTAAGTCTGGTTTCTGGACTCTTTGTATGCATTATCCATTGTGTCAGAAGACAAACCTTTAACTCCAGAATTGTGGCAATCTTTCAGTGATCCCATTGACAGAACATGGCAGAGGAGCTGTGTGTGGTGTTGCCTCTGATTCCTTTCTGCAGTTAAAGTACATGAGAATTTCTCTCAGTTGTTGGAGCAGCCCCCCTTTCTTATCTTCCTGACCACTGTTTGCAACATCTGTCAGTGCTTATTTAGGAGGGCCCCAAGACACAAAGAGCACCAGGACAATTACTCTGAGCTCTGTACTCCATTGTCAGGATGCTCTTGTCTTGGGAAAAAATATGTTCAATGGGAATAAGATAAAACCATGTGAGTTTTTTTATGGTTTAGAAAGTATATGTTGGCAAAGGCTTGTCTCTAGCAAATGCTGTTTCTTTTTTAAATAATGTCAGGGGAAAACCTCATCATAACTCTTTTTAACTATTGTAAGACAATAAACTGCTCTACCCAAATAACATATGGCATTTTTTTCATTTCAACCTGCACTATGTCTCTTTGGCAGGCTTCAAAATGTCCTCATAGTCACAGGGGGACAGCACTGACAGATACAGAACTCAGGAAAGTTAAATGAAAATTTTCCAATCCTTTCAATGGGAATCTTGGCAGAAGAAGGGAAAGGATAAGACAATGGAATTTTAGCTGATGGGGGTAGATGATCCTTCTGCTGCCACAGAAAGCCTAATGTATCTGCTGACAACTGTTGAAAGATCCATTTCCTCAATGATTTTTTTTTTGTTAAATACTTGTATGTTTAGGGACAGTTCTGTTTGCATGCCTAGTCAGTGTTGAAAAAAAAACAAAGGAAGGGCAACTTGTGTCCTTTCCAAACAGAAAGAAAATTCAAAGCAAAATTTTTACTTTCATTTTTTAAATCAGATCATGACAAATAGCATCTAAGAGCACAAGTAAAAGCAAGCAATTACTGCTGAGCATCACAGGAGCCCCAGTCCTGTAGGCATTTATGTGGCATTTCTGGGACTGCCAGCTGGCAGAGTTATACACCTGAAGCACATCTTTACATGGAAATCTCTGCACAGCCTGGGTGCTAATGCACATCATTTCACAGAAGGTTCTCAGGCTTGACTAAATCCCTCTGAAGTTGATGGAAAGACTCCAGGAGCCTGTAGGAATCAAATCAAAAGGGTGCACATTGTGCCTTCCACCCAAGTCTGCTTTAGCAAACTTGGGTGTCTCTGCCACTACAAAGCCATGCCCAATGTGCCTTTGCTCTTTAAAGATCAGATTTTCCTTTTATCAGACCCAAAGCTCTTCCCTTCCTACAAAAACCTATGTGAGGAAAAAACACTGCAACTCACAACTTCATGTTGAAAATGTATGCAGAGCAGAAGAAGCAAAACTGCTCATAATTATGATTGCTCAGCAGGTACAAAATAATTCCTCCTCCTCTCCTTCCTCCAACACTCTGATGAATCAAAGAGAAGCACAAACAGCACAGTGTAGTTTAGATGAAAATGTTACCAGCTGAATTAAATATCTCAGATACTAAATTACTTCACTTGCCCACTTTGTTAATTGACTGTAAGGGAGACTTGCTCAGGATGTGGCCAGGGCAGATTTCTGCTCAGACTTGTCATCTGGATGGCTGAAAACCTTCTGTGCACCCCCTGTGACTGACTGGGATGTTACATGTGGCAGACCAGCTTGAGAAACTGCTCTGCACCTAAAACTAAAAAAGAAGCATTGGTTGTGCTTATGGATGAGACTTTAGAGAAAAAAATTGATTTCCAGTAACTAGAAGACTCTGAAATATGCTGTTGGTGCACCCATAATAACTGTAATCATCCTCCCTGATAGCCTTAAAGGCCCCAGGATATATTTCAGAGTTATAGCATGAGATACACAAATATTTTGTGGAATGACTGACAATTTAAATAATTCCACAAAAGAGTGTCAAATGGGGAAGTAAGTGACTGTATGGTTCTGTAGACATGCATGTGTAGAAAAATTATTTCAAAATCCAGATTTTGAGAAATTAATTACACAGTAATTTTAGTAAGTGACTGGCTAAAACAATAATTTTGCAAAATGACTGGAAATTTTAGTTATTTTATAGATGACTCATTTTGCAACATGAATAGAGCTTCCTGATGTGCTTGGAAGTGAATTTAATGCCCAAGGAAAGGAAGGATTAACCAGCAATCACTACTCTCTGGATTCACCCCTCAGCACTTTGAACTCCTCAGTCCCAGCTCTACAATCCATTTATCTCTTGTACCAAACTGTCCCTCCCAGGGTGACTGTTGGCTTCCTGGGAAGATGATTTTATATTGGATGGTTCCAAAGAATAAGAGCATCTGCTTTGGGGCTGAGAGTGATATGGCTACTCTAGTGCCTCTGCTAATCTGACCCAAATGGATCTACAGTTTGAAAAATCAGCAGAATGCCCAAATGCCAAAAATTCTGCACCTGAGCAGACGAGCAATCCCCAGGTTTGTGGGGATGTGTGGGTGTTGGGGCCTAGGGGTGGATGTGCACACCCACTGTGACTGCCATGAATCCCCCTGGGATGCTGACTCCTGCCTCATCAGGATGCACCCAAAGAGCAAATCCTTGGTTTCAGGGTGCATTAAATGAAATTTAATAAAAAGGGTAATTTAGTTTCTGGAGCCCCGCCCACCACACGATGGATTTTCTCTTCTGTGGTGTTGAATAGGCTGAAGATGATGTCAGCTGTGTGGGACAGGGATCAGCTTCTGTGGACATGCATACAACATGCAGAAACCAGCCTATGACAAATGGCAGAGCCTTGGCTAATGCCTTTTCCAGGAGAAGGGGTCTTTATTCTCCAGGCCTTTCCACTTGCCCTGTCTCCAGCCATGACATCAGCTGAGCTCTCCTGTGCCAGCTTGCTTCCTTCATCCCTTGATGGCATTATGAGGAAAACACAGAACACCTGGTGATCACTTGAGAATGTTCCTCTTGGAAGTTTTGATTCTTGCTGGCAGGCTACAGAAAATGAGCGCACACATCTGAAAACGAAAATGCATATTGGCACCACTGCAGAGCTCTTCTGTAGCAGCCCAAAGGCACCAGAAGCTACTTAGTGGGGCAAAAATGCAAAGGGATACTCTGGATCTTTCTTTAAATGCAGGGTGTTAAATTCTGCATTGCCCTGACTCCTCATCGCTTTCTTGATCTGCAGCTGTGTGGAAAGCTCTCAGCAGAGCAGCAGAGCTGCCTGTGGGAGTGGGCCATGGGTTATGGTAACAGGAACCATCAAAGTGTCATCTCTTTGGCTTGGAACTTTTGTAGCTGGAAGGAGGTGTTTGCTTGCCTTCTCAGTTGCTTTTTGTTTTATTACATGAGCCCAAACACCAGGAAAATGACCTGTATATTGGTACCTATCTAGGAAGAACAAATAATCAAAGGGAGTTGTATAAGGAAGGCTGGAAGAGAAGATGCTTTCAGGTTTGTGAGCCTTTTGTGATTTATGGTCCATAAACTCCACTTCCCAAATGAAACGACAGGTGATTGTCTCTTCAGACTGTCAGACAGTCTCACCTCCCAGTTTTGTGTGAGAAATCCTCAAGGGATCAGCTGGAGGAGGGATCCTGAATCCCCTCTGACTGAGAACACCTTTGTGTGGGGGAATCCCTCATCTGACTCCATCACCAGAGAGAAAAGAATCAGGCTTCAGGTGTAAATTCACAGAAGTTTTCTTTCAACAGAAGATATCTGAGATTCCCAAAATCTTCCCTCTCTTCTTGCTTAGTCCTATGTTCCTTAGCCTGCATTTACGTTGCACTCCTTTTATTTTGAGACCAGGCTCCCTGGTGCCCAGATCCTACCAGAATTGTGTTTCTCAGATCCTATCACTGTACTGAGTAAAATTAAAAATAAAGATTAAAAAAATTGGAGGACAATTTAGGGTTAGAGGAGATTGCCTTAATGAGAATGCAGTGGATAACACACCTCAAACATGGACTAAACCAAAGCTTATCAACCGTTCGGCTGGTCTAGGAGCTGGACTTTGATGATCCTAGTGGGCCCATTCCAACTCAGGATATTCCATGATTCTAAGAAATCCACTTATATTCTTTGCAGTCAGAAAAATGTTTTAAAATGTTCTGTATCACCTCCACACAAACCCAGTGGGCACACACACAAACACACATGCACAGATTTGGGTAGGACAATAAATTCACATATTTATATGGGAACTTCTGTGTGCAGTTCCGAAGCTGCCAAACAAAGAGAACTTTTGTCTGCTGACGTTTGCACGTTGACCTGGAGAGGAAATAATGAAGATACAGCTGAGGCAGTAAAGGAGCAATTTCTTCAGAGCAAATTTACTCAACATCTAGAAAAATGAATAACACAACACTGAACAAACTGAAAACAGTCTCAACCTTTGTTGCTTCCCAACGGCCATGACACTATTTGGAAACCTCCTGTGAAACATACACAAGGACTGGCAGAATTTCTTGCGTTTGCTGCTTACTTTTTCCAAAAAAAGGGACCTTCAGACCTGTGCACCTGGAGGACACCATATGCTGTAGAATAATAATAAAAAAGGGGAAACTACTCAGAAATACTTCTTTGCCTCCAACCCTAACAAGACTTCTTTGGGGATGTAAAAGTCCTCTAATACTGAACAGATGTTAAGGTAACCCAAATACAATACCCAGAATCCTTTTTCCAGCCTGTTATTTTATAATTTATCAAAATGTTTAAATGCTCCTTCACTTGGCTATTAAAAAAATATTATTAAATGAAAGTAAGACTCTTGAGAAGGCTTTGAGCTTTAATGCATTTCACAGAACACCCAGTCAGAGAGGAATGAAGGTGCAAAAACCCTGCCAAGGGCTCAGTGAATGGATAAAGTGTTAGAGGTGATGTGTGTTTTTAGAAGTTTTTAGACAGTATAATTTCAAAATTAGGAATGCCTCCTTAAAGTCTTATTCAGGTAAGATGTTCATGGGATGAAAGGGCAAATGCTCAGCTTGGGCTCCTTGAGGTCATTAATCCAGCCTGGAAGTTTCTGTTTAGCAGACATGATTCTCTTCTTTGAATGCTAAATATTCACCCATATCTAGCACAGTTTATATTCTTACTTGTACACATGTCCTTATCTGAGTAAGGAAAAAACCATGCGTCCAAAACCAAGAATCCATTCTTTGGTACCAATGAAATTAGCTAAAAGTTGATAGAGCTACACTCATTTAACCCTGATTCAGAGGGAAATCAGAAACTCTAGAAAGGAATGTACTCAAATCCATATCCTATACTTGAAAATCTGGAAGACTGGTGAGGAAGGAGCAAAGCCAAAACCTAGATGTGAGTTTGGCAAGTGGTACAAATCCCAACTCAAACCACTTGGGAGCTTTGGACACTCAAGTTCTGCTTCCAAATTGGCTGCTGGGCCTTGAGCACATCTTGAATCTGGGGTGGATAAGTAAAACACAGCACCAAGAGGGTTTATTTTTACCTTCTCTTATATGCAGTGAGATTGTTTTTATATTCATTCATTTTTGATGCCTGCCTTGCTTACAGGATTTACAGATGTCTGTTTCTTGGAAACTCCGGTCAGTCCATTGCTGTTTTCCTTTTAGCCAGCAGGGAATGCTGGTGTATGGAAGTAACTCTCCCTCCCTGTCATAGGCAGAAAAGTCTCTTCCTCAGTTAGGAAAGCATAGGAAACATTCCCTGCACAATCTGGAAGAGATTTGTTTCTGGAACAGTGCTGTTCAAACAAAAGGCCAAACTGGCTTTCAAAGGCAGAGTACTCTTACCTTAGTCCACCTTGCTTTGCTACTGCTCCTAGCAGCCTTAAAGCAGGATGTCCTATTTTACCTAGCCTTCCTATTTTTCCTATTTTAGTGCTTGCTACTAAGGCTTCAGCCAAGAAGGATCCTCATGCTGCAGTTGTAGAAAGGCCAGCTTGTCTCCAGGCTGGAAGAAATTCTGATCCTTGAGTTGCCAGCCTCTATTCTTAAATATGTGAACGGTCCAAAGATCTCTCTCAGAGCTTGATGGGATATGACAAAAGCAAAGGTATTTATGTTCCACGGCTATTTTCCCTTGTCAGATCCAGTGAGGATAACATACAGATGTACTCTAAGCCTTTCAGTATTCTCAAGAGAGAAAGCCCCTTTGGCAGGCGTCCTCGCTTTTTCAATAAACACAAGGTTTTTCTCAGTTTTGATTTATAGCACTGAACGTGTCTCTTTTCCATTCTGCAGTTGATGATACTGAAAGCTGGAAGTTAATAGTGTCATAAAAAAACCCCCAAAGCCTCGTTTCCAAAACCTGCAGATATTCTTTAAACTTTTGAAGCAGAGGATATTTGGTGGCAAATTTTCCTGAGTAACTGAGCTCCAAGATAAATTTCCATGGGGACATTCTCCACTTTGCACTCCAAACCCACAGTCCCCAAGGAATAAGTTGCTCCCCACTTACTTGTGCCCCTTAAGAGTACCAAATGGAAATGTCTGCCAAAGGAAGGAGGAAAGGAGGATGATCCCAGTCCTGCTCTAGAATTGCAAACCTGCTGGGATGAATTGTTTGAGAGTAGCTCTCTAGAGAAGGATTTGAGGCTATTGGTGTGTGTAAGATTGGATATGAGCCAGCAATGTGTGTTTGGAGCCCAGAAATCCAGGGAGGCATCCAAAGCAGCGTGGGCAGCAGGGGAGGGGGGGATTCTGCCCCTCTGCCCTGCTCAGGTGAGACTCACCCCACCTACAGAGCTCATCCAGCCCTGGGATCCCAGTACAGGAAGGACAGGGAGCTGCTGGAGCCAGGCCAGAGCAGGGACATGAAGATGATCACAGGGATGGAGCAGCTCTGCTGTGAAGAAAAGCTGGGAGAATTGGGATTGATCAGCCTGGAGAAGGAAAGGCTTGAGTGTGACCTGTGAGATTTTAATAATTAAAAGGAGGCTTATTAGGAAGGTGGAGAGAGTCTTTTTATCAAGGGCTACAATCATAGAACTACAGGATCATGGAGCTTGGAAAAGTCCAAGCTTAGACCAAACACTACTTTGCCAACTCAACCACAGCACTGAGTCCAGTCATTCCTTGAACACCTCCAGGGATGGGGACTCCCCCACCTCCCTGGGGAGCCCCTTCTGATGTCTGACCACCCTTTCCATGAAGAAATTCTTCTTGATGTCCAACCTGAAGCTCCCCTGGTGCAGCCAGAGACTGTTTCCCCTTGTCCTGTCACTCCTCACATTGTCTGTGAAGGAAGCCAAAGAGCAGTGAAAGAGCATTGTATGACAAGGCAGAGCTGTTTATCAGTTTGTGACACAGGGCACCAGGATACACACTGTCCTGGCTTTTCATTCCCTGCTTTCCTTCCCCTCTGGGCCTCCATCCTTTTATCAACAGCCCTCCCTGGGACTTCTGGAGCACCTTCCCTGCCACAGCCATGGGGGAATGACTTTTCTAAGTGCAGGCTGCCTTCCTCTCCTTTGGGCAGGCAGCCCACTCGTGATGGGAGATCTGCAAGTTCTAGATGTGAAGGGTTCCCAGGAGCTAAGGCTGGAGTTCCTCCTGCCATAGAGAAGCTCCTGAATCAAAAGAACAAAAAATGTGGGTTTTCTTTTCTTTTCTTCCTTTTTGTTTTTTGATTTTTCTCTCTCTGAATGGGCCACATTTGCACAGACAAGTAGTGACCCCGAAAGAATGCATTCATTGCTACTGCTTATTGCTGTTTTTAAACACTAAGCTCCCATCATGATGGAGGTAGCTAGGCAGAGATAATTCCAAAGAGCAGTTCCTGTGAAACTGCAGCCTTAACTTTTACAACAGGATACTGTGGAAAGAGGTGTTATTTTTAGAGCCCTAGCTTATCTGGGAAATTTCAGCTTGCAGCTGAAATATTGCTTTCATGATCCATACACATGGATTTTTATAAATGGTTCTTGAGGGGGGTTACTTTTTGCTTCCAAGCCAGTCTTTGGTGACATTTAAAGATGTAATAGCAGCACTGTGAGGAGTAACCTGCTCCAAGAGCTCTTCAGGTCCATGAGCACAGGGAGATGTGTAGCATCCACAGGCAGCTCTTCCTTTCACCACAATGTGCAGGCTCTGCACAAAATCTCATGGCCAAAGCTGCACAACCACCAGGTCAGCTGGGCTTTTGGGCTGCTCCTCTGCTGCCTCACTGAGCAGAGCAGAGCTCTGCCCTGGCTGTGGAGAGAGAAAAGGCTCTCAGAGCTCCTCTCAGAGATCACAGCCCTCCCTGGTACAGCAGAAACACTGCAGAGGCTTTGCACCCCAACACTCCCCTGCCCTCAGAAAAACGAGCTTTATCCAAGAGCTGAGCCCCCAGTGTCTGTCTCTCAGTGGGAAATACCTGAAAGATTCCCTCTTTTTTATGCCAGGATATCAGCCCATGGTGTGATCTGCACACACCCTCCAGGGCCACTCTGAGCCCCCTCTGTGGCTTCCAACAGTGACACTCTCCCCACATATTTTTTTTTTCTCTTGCCTCCTTTTTTTTTGTTTACTTTCCAGGAATTGTTGGAAGTGTTTTCAATCTGCCTTTACCCAGCTTCAGTTTTGATCTTTCTTTTTTTTTTTTTTTTTTTTTTTTTTTTTTTTCTTTTTTTTCTTTACTTTATTTATTTATTTATTTATTTATTTATTTATTTATTTTTCTGGGCATCCTCAGTTGAACCTTGTGGCAGCTGAGCAGCAAAGTCTGCTGACTTGCAGCATCCCTGGGGAGCTGATTCAGTCCCTCTCTGTCTGTGGGTCTCTTCAAAGGGCTCCAGCTCAGAGCTGCAGCAAACTGGCAGCTTGCTCTGCTTTTAAATGCATCATAGAATGAGCTGAATGTCAGGGCAGGAGAGCTGGGAGAGAGGGTGGGGAGCAGAGGGCTGGATCCCTGAGGGAAGTGGTACAGGAGAGGAGAGGAAGGGCCTGAAAAATGTCCTGGCAAAATCCACAGGGAGAGACCCAGGGTGGGAGTGCAATCTGAGAGGTTTTGAGATTTTATGAATTTTATAATGAAATAGAGGAACTATAAAATTTTCTTTTTGGTTTCCTTGAAATGTGTCATTCCACTTCTGGAAGTTTATTCCTTTAGAGACCTCCTTCCCTTGCTTTTAATGAAATACGATTTTTTTTTTTTTTAAAGGTCATCTTGGAGTAAAATAAAGTTTAATTTCAGGATGGTCAAAACACAACACTTAAGCTTTCCATAAGCAACCCACTTTTGAAAATATTGAACTGTTCTTTCTTGATACTTTCCAAACCATTCCCTCCTTACTTTTGCTGGGACAGATCCCTACGTATTTTTAATTCATGAGCTGTTTTAATTTCTCCAGAACCCTGTGGCTGGATTTACTATTTGTAAATGCAGCCATGTGGTGCTGTCAGCCCTCGTGTGGAAGAGCAGGCTCATGGCTCAGCCATCCCCCTGGGACTCAGCACAGCTTCTGGTCCTGCCAAATCTCTTCACCCAAAGCCAAATTCTTAAAGGCACTTTGGCAAGCTATTTTTTTTTATTTTAATTTTATTTTAAAAGGTGCCCAAATAGGCTGGGCATCTAACACACACATTGACGTGATTTCCTGATAATTACAGCCAGCAGAAGCCCTGGGGGGATGCAGGATGGCAGAGGTGCCCTTGCACTTCTCTGCTGGGTCTTGTTGTGCTCCCTTCAGGGTGAAAAGCCACCCAGAGAGGTCACCCAGAGATGCTGCTGGACTCTGGATCTGGCACCCAGATCTGTAAGAGACAAATCTAATCCATCCCTGATTACCTCATTACATTAATTGCTACACGGCAAACTGGCAGCCCAGTGCACTAATTAAGATGATAGCATAGAAAAAAAACCCATTGAGTGCAGAAGGTATTACATAATTCAGAAATATTCTGGGGAAATGAATGCAAAGCAGAGCTAAGGAAATGCTGGAACACCAGAGTTAGTCTTCTGTCAGCCTTCCTTGCAATCTATATTCCAGCCAAATTCTCCTCATTTCCCCCTGAGGTGCTGCACTCCTGATAGTTAATCCTTCAGAGTGATTTTGAAGTCCAGACAGCTCTAGGATGATGGCCTTTTTATAACTTAAAAATCAAAGGTGATGGTTGCTCTGAGGGGAGGCACTTCCACTGTCACCACATAGACAGGAAAGGTGAGGAAAGTGTCAAAAAAGATTTTTGTCCCACATCACACTTGGCAGCACCACAGGGAAGCGACTCTCACACAGCATCATAATTAATATTTTCTCTTTTCTGCAGGTGCAGCAGCAGTGGCATGAAATTCAGGGGGCACTAACTACAAAGGTGTGCAAGAGGAAGAGGCACAATGGTCACAAATAAAGCTAAATTCAGCTTAGATGCTGCAATCACAACTCCAGGTTCCAGCTGAGATGCAGCTGTGTGCACTTCACTGATCCCCTGGGTTTAATATACACATTAATCCACCATGTTCACTACCTTATATACAGATTGCAGGAATTCATAGTCCAAAGTGACAGCCTGACCTCTGCACTGGTATTGACACTCCTCTGTGGTTCCTGGGAATTACAAATTAAATTATTAAATGTGGCTGATCTCTGAGCAACTGGACTTTTCAGAGCTCACACAATGTAGGTTTTCTTTATGGAAAACTTTTCTGTCCAGTCAGTTACACTCACTTGGAATCACCTCCATTGTTAAGGCCTTTAATAATATTTCTGTTCATTGATCACACCCAAGGAGTTAAAAACTCCCTCCTTTGGAAATGAAATCAAATCTTTCTTAAGGCAAGAACTCAAATGTGACTCTCCCACACCACAGGGAGATGCTGCACCAATTTCTCCCTCCTCTGGCACTCCCTCAATGCCAGGACAGAGAGTGACCCAGAGATTTTTTTTTGCCACCTCTGCTGGGGCAGATCTTGCTCTCTTGAGCTAAAATCCTTCCCTGCCCTGAAGTTCCTGCTAATAACAAATTCCAATGCAAGATCATGTTTGTGGCAAGTCAGTGTTTTGTTGAGCAAAACATCTTTTGCTGAGCAATTCTTTACCTGCTGCTGCCTCATCCCTGCCCAGCCCAGCAGAGGGAAACGTGTGTAGGCAATGAATTCCCTCCTCTTTTCCAGGAGGTTGCAACCCTGCATGGACTCACAGAGCTGCACCCTTCTAAACTCCCATGGCTGCTGTAAAAAAACTCAAGATGTGAATTTTTTAGTGGAATTTCCTGCAAAAATCCTGCAGAAAGGATCCTTGGAGGGTGTACACAGGGGTGCTGTGTTGCTTGAGAGCAAGTTCCTAAAATAAATGTCTCTGTCTGTGCATAGCACCTGTGAAATTGTCATCCTCTTGGTCCAGACACTTGTGCAGACAAGTGTTTTCCTAGCTTGCACTGCATCTGTTTGTCCAGTTCTGTAAATCATAGAATTGTCACAGTTGGAAGAGGTTTTTAAGACAATCAAGTTGAATCTCCAGCCTTGGAGATGGTTAAGGAGGTGGATTTAGTTTTCAGACTGTTAACCTTTCACAGACAGCCACTTCTCACTTAAAAGGCTCAGAAACTCCCCTCTGGTAAAATGGATGTAAAAAATAAAGCATCTCTTCTCTGACGGAGGACTGGACCATGTTGTCCTACTTTTTAAGTCCAAAAAGAACTGAGAGAAGAGTGTATATATGAAAAGAAGGATTCTGACTGCTAAGGAATCATCAGCATGTTGAACAATAAAAATAAGCAAGTACTGCTCATTTTGGAACTGGGAGGTGCAAGCCTGAGGGTTGTTTGTGCATCAACTTGTCATGGTGGCTTTACAAGTGTGTGCCTGCCTGTTTATTCATGGCTGCAGCCAGAGCAGCCTCCTTTCCACCCAGTCTGTACTGTAAGCAAGAAATATAATTTGCAGATAAGTAGTGTTGTGGGGAGACAAAACACCCATCAAAAAAAAACTACCCAAAAACTGTGGGAACTTTGGTGTCTTTATAAAAGGTGTTTTGATGGGGGAGAGACAAGTACAACAACAAAGTCATCTAACTGGTAACGGTAGTTAACATTTCTCCTAATTTCATTAACAATTTAATTCTGAAAGGAAGAAAGGCTGGCACAGTTCATTTGGTTGTAATTAGAAGGGCGAAGTAATAGGTGACTGGGGTTTGCAAATCACTCAGGTTGTTTTGAGAAACCAGTGTACAAAAATAATTTTTTGCTTATGATTTGCTTTCTTAAAAAAAAAAAGAAAGAAAGCAAATCTATTCCAGATATGTTTCCTAGCTTAAATGAGGCTTGTGATAAATGCTGAGGTAAAAGCAGAAATCCAGGGGTACTAGAAATAATAATTTTGAAATTGTTTTACCCTGTCTTGAATTTATATTCAAACTTCATGAGCTCTTTTTAATGCACGTCCTCCGTGCCTCTTACCACAACATGCTCTTCTCAAACACAGGCTTGTTAAGCTCACCAGGGGACAGGCAGTCACCCACTTAATGATCTTCTGTAGTGTGGTTTTCCACACTGCATGAGCTGAGAGCTGGGTTTTGGGAGGAGAGAAGTGTTTGTTTTGCTGTTGGGGACCTATTTGCCTGAGCAAAAAAAAAAGGCCAGATGAAATCTGGATTCATTGCAATGATCACAAAGAAGGCCATAAAGTGATTTTTACTAGAGTTCAGCTCTTGGTCAATGAGATTCATGTTAGCATATCTATGAGTGAGCCGTGGGGGTCCTGCAGCAGGTGTTGTGTGGGGACAGGCTCAGCACCCCCGTGGCACCTGTGCCCATAAAGCCATCACCCATCATGGACTGGTTGGGTTGGGAAGGATTAGTGGCACAATCACCCTCTCCCCTCCCTGGGGAAACAACTGCCAGTGCCACACTTCCCTCCTGCTCATGGCAGGACAATGGAGAGATTTGGCTGCAGCTGTGGGGACGTGGTGGGGCTGAGCACCTGTGGCCAAACAGCCCCAGCTGAGCGTGGCAGGGCTGAAATCCCTGTGCCAGCCCTGCACACCCCACTGCCAGTGCCTGGGAATGGTGCAAGGCCAGGGATGGAGCCCCTGCAGGTGGGGGAAACAGGGGATTCAGCAGAGCCCCCTTTGTTATCTGATTTTGCTCAAATATCCCTGATTTGCAAAGTCTTTCTGTGCAGGGGGAGTTTCCTAGAGCTGTGCAATGTGTGGAGGAAACCATTAATGTGCCTGAAGAATTAAGTGCCTGCTGAGGAATGTCCTCCTGAGGGGAAGAGGAGGGGCAGGCCCTGAGCTCTGCTCTCTGGGACCAGGGACAGGACCTGGGAACAGCCTGAAGTTGTGCTGGGGAGGTTTAGGTTGGATATCAGGGAAAAAGGTTCTTCCCCCAGAGGGTGTCGGGCACTGAACAGGCTCCCAGGGAATGGTCACGGCCCCAAGGCTGCCAGAGCTCCAGGAGAGTTTGGACAAAGCTCTCAGGGGTGCACAGGGTGGGATTGAGGGGTGTCTGTGCAGGGCCAGGGGTTGGACTGGATGACCCCTGTGGGATCAGAGCATTCTCTGTGTGTGGGAAGGTCCCTTCAGAGGCTCTTTCCCTTGTGTCACCAGGTGTGCCTTGACACTTGCACGTGTGTCTGACTCCTTCTAGGGCTCTGCTCAGTGTTCTCGTTTCTTCTGACCAGCCAAAACAGGGCATCAGAACAGTTCATTCAGTCAGCCTTTTTTTTTTT
>VWZU01007031.1:61479-125672 GCA_013397095.1 Sterrhoptilus dennistouni | reverse complement strand
TTTTTTTTTTTTTTTTTAATTTTTTTATTTAGGGATGCTTGGAAATATCCAGGGAACAGGCTGGAGGCCTGCCAGCATTCCCATGGATCCTGTGATGTCTTGCTGGGTGTGACAAAAGTTGGGGTCTCTGGGGCCCCAACAAACAGCCAGAGACAAGGCATGGGATGGATGAATTGTCTTGGTGACTGCATATGTCCCATGAGTGTTGACTGGACTGTGCAGGACTGTCTGGTTTTGTACTGTTGCTTCAGACCCTTAAATAAGTTGGACTATCTGACTAGGGCAGAAATATTAGCACAGCTATCTTTTTTTTTTCCTGGTAGGAAATTGACTGTGGGGCTTCTAAGTGTTCAAGTGAGTCTGAAAATGAAAATATTTGCTGTGTTTGTTCAATTTATTTAATATTTATTTAATATTTCCATTAAGTCCATGAAGCTGTTTTCTTGGTGATTTTTTTTAATATATTCAAAACAAAAGGAATTAAGAAACCTGAATTTAACATGTCAAGGTGCTTTTGGAGTGTCCCTGTTTATTATGTTCTCTGCATGGCAGCCCAGCCCAGCTCAGCTCAGTAAGAATTAGTGGCTTTTGGAAAGCTGTCACCCATGAGAAACAAACACCTTTTTTTTTTCTTTTAAAGAAGTCAACAACACAATGAAAATCATTATTCAGGCAAGGCACCCATGCACTGATATGAGCAAAAGTTCTAAAAAAGGAGAACCTATGCCAGTTTATGGGAGATATTAAAATGGTGTTGAGTTTTTTATGCTCACTGGGAAATGGACAGAGGCCACCAAACTCATTTCACAAAGGCTGCTACAAATCCTCCAGTCAGTAAAACCCTTCAGTCACCCACGGCTGGATTTGAGCTGGCAACTGCTGCAAGCCTTCAGCACTCAGCCCCTCCTCCCCCAGTTTTTATGGTCAGCAGGTGTGTGTGTGTGTAGGAGAGACTGTGCTCTCCCATTTAATTTGTTGCTGCTGATTTATGGCACAATATCAGTTAGGCAGGCTTCATAAAGCTGGGGGCCAGGAGGGACAGCTCCATCATCTGCCCTGTCCTCCTGTGCAGCACAGCCCATTAAGCTTCACCCGGACACCAGTATATTAAGCTCACCAATGAAATTGAGACGACAGCACTTTTAAGTGCACAGGAGATTGAACCATGTGGCCCAGATGGAAACAGGAGAGACAGAAAGTCCTCACTGCTCAAGAGCTCTGCAGCCTCAAGGTAGGAGAGAGTTGAGTGAAGTCCAGCTGATACCAGAAGAAAAACCCATCCCTGTCATGGAGAAAGAGAGGAGAGTCCCCAGATAAAAAACAATGAGGCGAGGAAATCTAGATTGAGAGCAAAACAACAGCCAGAAATTTGTGCCAATCTGATCTGTGAGCACATCATACCTTAAATCCAGGTATGAGGATAGGCAGAGCCCTGGGTATGACAAGAAGGAACTGCAGCAGGAATAGAGGATAAAAAGCAGGAATAGAGGATAAAAACCTCTCTGCCATCCCTTTCTCTTTCCTTCTCCCTTCAAGCTTCTGAGGAGGACTAAAGGGGGGAAAAAAGGCAAAAAGTTTCTTTTATGGATAATGTTAGAATTGCCTTTTATGCAGGTTTATAAGGGCACTCAGAGGCACTGGGCATGTGATGCTGAGGAGTGATGAGTGTAATGTCATCTCACAGTGAGATGTTCCAGCATGGGGAAAATCAACCCTTGGGACAAGCCATGACACCAGGGCAGCTCTCCTGAGCCATAACTTTCCTGACTAGGAAACAACTGACTAATGAGGAACACACATGGAATTAATTTACTGTCAGAACGGTGGGAAAAATGATCGTTTTGTTTTATTCCATCAGAGCAAAAGCATCACTGGAGAAAAGTCAGTCTGAGCTCCACAGTTTCTGAAAAATTAAGAATGAGATGAAAGAGAAGCATTGGAAGAAAATACAAAGCTAAAACGATATTTGGTGGACTTTGGCATCTTGTTGCCTTCAACAAGTTTTAGGGAGAAAACATGCAATATCTTCCCTGGAATTATTAGGTGAAATATTATGGCTTTTTAATGGTTCAAAATCCTCACTCATCATCTCCTTTCCAGTTTTATTCTTCTGTGTGTTTCAGCACCGTCTGTTGCTGCTCAACAGCATGGTGTGACTTCATTTGTGTTACTAATCTTGCTCATTTTAATGGTATTTCTTCAGCAAAATTTTTTCCTGTGTACTTGGGGTTCCTTTTGGGCTCAGATGAAGACTTTACCTTTGCAGAGAGTGAGAGGGAGAGAGTCTGTCTGTCCCTGTTATTGCTTTCTTCAGTTCACCCATGTCACATTATTGAATCTGATTCAAGGGGGCTTCAAGAAGTAAACTACAATATAGGGCATGTGTTGGGCGAGGATATTCCACAGATCAGCTTGTCCACTGCCCCTGAAGTCATTTTTTCTGCTGATATTTCCAAGTTTCCCCTTCTGGTTGTTTTCTGAACATCATGGTTTTAAGGAGTAGAACTATCTCCTGTCCTTGTCTATCTGACATGTTTCTCTTTAGCTGCACTGACTTCAGGAAAAATACACTTTTGTGGACACCATAATCAACTTCTATTATGAATAACTACAGGGGAAAAAAGCCGTTGTTATTAAAGGAAGAAGAAGAAGAAGAAGAAAGGAATCAGGAACATCAAAAAACACTGGCATCAACTGAAGATTTTATAAGATTCTGGATATAAATATAAAACCAAGTTTTCTTGGGCAATGATGTCACCTGCACATACAATATGATCAATAAATCCTCTTTTGATAAAGCCCCTCTTGCACCAAACCCTCTCTTGTCATTTTTCTGTGCACCAAAGAGACTTTGGGCTCCATCCACAAGGAGGGAGGGAAAAATTAAGAGCTGTGGGGAGAGACTGGAAGGGAAAACAAGAAAATGATGAAGGTTGTTTTAATAGAGAGAGAAGGATGCAAAGTGCTGGAAAATATGTCAAGAAGGAAAAACTGTAGAAGTGGAAAGAGGAAATTCAGCAAAATATGTAAAAGTCAGAGATCAGCAAGCCAGGATTTCAGCTGGGGTAAGCAAACTCCACTAAAGTGAGTGGAGCTGAAATGAGTCCCAGCAACTGAGAATCTATCCCATTTTGTTCCATCAAAGGAATAAAGAACAGGAAATTTACTTTATAGAGAACGTAGAACTCATGAATGAAGTGCGATTTAGCTGGTTCCCAGAAAAAAAAAATCAGCAAGAACCCTGCTAAGGCCTGCTGTTCTATAAATATTATCTGATTAGACTACTTATATTTCAGAAAGCCTGGTGTTCATACACTCAGGGGATGCTCAAGAAGATCCACATGTGATGCCTGGGGTCTTGGATGTGCCCAAGCACAACAGGGAATAACTGAAGGCAGGCTGAGATTTGCCAACTGCATCTACACATTCAAAACAGGTCACTCAGCTTTCCTTGAGCCTTCATATTTGTATCCCTCAGTCCATAGGTTCATCACAGCAGGCAAAGAAGGCAACAAAGCACAGCCTCCTGTCAGAGCATCAGAAAGTTCTAGAGAGGTGCTGGCCCAGCTTTGGAGGATGGGGCTATTTGATTTGACACAGAATGAGTAATAAATCAAGCCCCCCACAGCCCCATAATTAAACCTCATGCAAGGCTGCCCTTCTTGAAAAGCTGCAACAGCCAAGGCTAAAGGCAGAGGTGTGTTTTGGGGTGGCAGGGAGGGCTCCAGAGCTCCCCTCCCACCCTCAATCCCTCCCTGCTGCACTGTGGCAGCCCTCCATCCATCTGGAAACGCTCTGGAGTCCGGAGGAAGCTGGAGAGCAGCGATGTGCAGTGATCCCTCTCCCAGCCCGGGGAGCTGTGCCAGGGACCGAGTTCAAGACCTGGACAATGCCCTGCTTGGCCAGTTGATTGGATAGAAAAGTTAATTTACAGCCACAGTATGGAGGAGGGCCCAGATTCCAGAGAAGGCTGAAGTCCCTGGAAGCTTGGCTGACAGATCAGTAGCGCTGCTGCAGCAGCTGAGATTTCCACTTGTTGCAAACAGGGATGAAATTGGGATGGCCACGTACACAGGGAGCCCGAGGGGACCTGCACCTTCCCCTGGGTGATGCTGGCTGCAGATCCCAGCCAGGATCAGCTCTTCACCATGACCACAGGTAAGGTCTGGGATTCTCACCCATCCAGCTGGTGGGTGTTTGAAAAGAAGGAAACACGGAGATGATCAGAGCTGCAGTGCCTTGTACCTGAATGCATCACATGTAAATGCTTCTGCTTTGTGTTAAAACACCAGAATGGGAGCAAGCAGATCCTTTCCTGGAGGCTAAGAGCAGATTCCCCAGCTCCTGGAGAAGAGCCAGGATTTCTCCCAGGCCAGCAGGATTGCCTAATGCTATCAGCTGCCACATCTCCATTTCAGTGTCTCCCTGACTCCGCCGTGTCAATACATTGAGACAGTGGAAGGATTTACACTTACAGAGGAAGGATTGCTGAATTACTGTGCTCAAGGAAAGGCCTGCACCGAGTGAGGGAAACCATCCAGCACTGGCTTAGAAAACTTTTGCAGCAGACTGTGACACTCAGCCCTCCCCACAGGGGCTGTGGCTGCAGAGATGTGCAGCACTGGCAGCAGCAGGAGAGGAAGATGTTGAAAAGTCTCCCTAAATCAATGGGAGATGTTAAGGGTTTCCTGGGGAAAACAAGACCTGTTTCAACAACAACAACAACAAACCAGTGGGATTTAAAAAAAGTGTAACAGAGATCATGGGCCTATTTTTACTATGGCCAATGAATATTTCTGAAGAACTTTCAATAGCTTTATTTCACTTGAATACTCTGTTACATTAGAGAGAGGATGCACCTTCTGGCAGTAAAACAAAGCACAATAAACACAGCAAATTTAACCTGACTTCCCAAGTTCTGGAATAAAAGAAGAGGTTTTGAATCTGGTAAAAAAGATCCAGCACATTCTTGTCTCTGAGTGAGTGCCCACTAAGAATAGATCTTGACTACCTGCCTCATTCATTGCCCTTAAAACACAGGGAGCCATCCCTTGCAAAAGGTGTGCCAAACCTCTTCAAAGGAAGTGGCTCGTGAAATAAAACTTTACAGCTAAAAAGCTAAAAATGAAACTTCACTTCTTCCCAAGAGTCTGCCTTAACAGCCCCCTCTGTTATTCTTCTTATTCTGATGATTCTTCCTGTTATTTGTACAGCTGAGCCAAAGTTTCCAGGCAATTCACAAAGTTGCTCAGAAAGCTCAAGTGGGACATGAGGTATTACAAATGGTAATTTTGACTCTTGTTTACGTGACAGTTTCATTTACACCCATTTTTGGAGTCTCTTCACATTCGAAGAGGTATGAGGGGCCCACTTTTTTGGCATTATCAAATAAATATTTGGCATTATTGGATAAACATTGTCAGATGTATTCTACATGTATCATCAAATTATTGTTATTAATTTAATTATAGTATGTCCTAATCAAGTTTTGGGGTTTTCCAAGAAGAATTCGGTGCTTGGTAAAATCCCACGGAAATCAAGGGAATAATAAAAAGAATTGTTTTGCCTACTCCTATTAGATTTAATAATTTTTCTACTACATGAAAGGAAACTGGAAGAGAATAGAGTGTAAATTAGGTTACTCAAAATAGGTTCTTTCTGGACTTCTTATGCAGGAATACTGTCAACTTTTGCAGCTTCATAAAAAAGAGAAAGAATTCTCAATGACAGTGATTCATTTTATAATTCATTCATCATATTTCTTTCAGGTAAAGTTAAGAATATTAAAAGACTTTTCAGTACAAAGACAAAGTATTTCTCCCACAGAAACTGCAGGGTTTTTTTTAAGGGCAGTTTTTTAGTTACTACAATAGTTGCAAAATTAATCCAGTCAACTTCTCAATACCCACAGCCATCCCAAACCTGTTTTCAGCTGACCAGAGTATCATTTATTCTTTTGCCTTTCACAACAATTAGGAATAACACAGGAAGGTAATATTTAATGTAATGAGATATTTATATATGCACTTGTAAATAAAATAATTTCACACCGTGTAAGGTATTTTTATACTTGAACATGGCACTAGTATTTTCTTAAAAAACCTAAACTATAGCTTAAAAAAAGAGATATTTGAAACTGAGCAGTGCTTTTGTTTCCCATTCAATTTTCACAAGCATCCTTTTATTTTTCTGCCTTTTCTATCTTCCTCCCTCTCCAACTTTTCTTGGCTGGTGCAAATGTACATGAGAAATTCTCTTAATGAAAACTCATGTAGATTTCTCAAACTTTTCTTTTCACAGGGATAGCTCAGGTCCAAGGAGCATGCCTGCACATGTGGGGATTTTTGTCTCAAGACATAGTATGAGAGACTTTTTGATGGCAGCCATAGGCTGGATTGAGCTCACCCCATATAATCCACTAACATTTTTTGTTGTATGGGATGACATAATCTAAATCTAAAATTGGCTTTTGATACGGGGAGCAGGGCTGGTTCAGAGCTTGCTGAAAGCAGTAGGAGTTTCTCTACTGACTGCACTGCACTTATGATTAAGTCCTTTGACACCATCTGTAGAAGGCATTCCTTTAATTTAAAAACCTCCCAGACCCTCTGGTGCACAGCAAGGCTTTAAGAAGCTGCCTGCATCCAGTGGGGCTGTCAGCCTACCTGCTCCCTGCATGTTCCAGAGCCCTGCAAATTGCCCTCAGTGTTTTCCTTTGGGTCAAAAAGATCATAATGCTCATTGTACCATCTTGACAGCTGAATGCAGAGACCCCTTGAATCAATAAAGTATTGCTGATGTGCCAGGGAGATGAAAAGCCTTTGCTTCACTTTGACTTTTTTATTCCTAGCAAATTGCCATTCACATTTCAGCAAAATTAAATATCCTTTGTTTTAGGTGCCAGCAACTGATGGGTAAAAGAAGTTAATTGAAAGCCACTGGCTGCAATACCCAGGCAAGATAACAAACAAACAAACAAACAGACAAAAAACCACAAACAAAAACCTAAAAGAGAAGATCAGGGCAAAGGAGTTTGACACCAAAATCTTCTCAGGTCTACAAATGAGCTTTTTACTTTTTTTTACTCATAATAAAATCTGTTAAAAACATGCATTAAAGCACTAAAGGCACAAATCAATGAGACACCAGTGGCAGATACGCAACTTGCTACATAATTCCATTTAAAAATGACTATGAATATTGATCTAGCTGTGTTCCTATAGCTCCAAGAGCCCAAGACTATTTGAATGGCCTTCCAGGATGTGCATTGAAATGCCCAACAGGGCACTGAGATTTAAGAGGGATACGCTTCTATTATAAAGTAAATTCAGGTGTGAACTTACAGCAACTGTGGTGCACATGTGGCAGTTTGTTTGGCTCTCTATTCCTTAAATTATCAAAGATCAGCCCAAGTAAGTGAAGGACTTTCCCCAAAAAAGGAAAGACAAGCTGTGCAATCCTTTTTACAGAATCAGCAGCCACCATGGCTTTCTAAAATGATCTAAAAATATGATTTACAAACAAACTAGAAGATTGTATCTTAATTCAATGTAACTTTACAAAAAAGGGTTTTTTTTTAAAAATAAGTTATATTCCTTCAAGTACACTGCTACTTCCCTTTCTGACCTCTGCAAATACTAACTCAGGTCTGGATGGAATATGCTTGGGGTTACGAGATACAAAACTGCATCTTTTCAAGTTGGATTTCTTATTATACTGTAGAGGAAAGAAGGACAGGAAAGAGGAATTGACCTGTGAATTTCCAT
Source organism: Sterrhoptilus dennistouni (assembly GCA_013397095.1). Taxonomy (NCBI): domain Eukaryota; kingdom Metazoa; phylum Chordata; class Aves; order Passeriformes; family Zosteropidae; genus Sterrhoptilus; species Sterrhoptilus dennistouni. Next base: position 117,906 of record VWZU01007031.1, on the reverse strand, counting down.
CTGTGACAATGGAAAAGAAAACCTTTATGAATTTACTTTCTTTTTATAAATCAAAAGGCAAGGGCTGGAGGAGACCTGTGTGGTCTCCAAACCTGGTCCTGGTCCCCAGCACACAGAACAAAGGACATTACAGCAGCTGAAAGAACAGGGGAGAACTGATGGACAGAGCACAAGGATGAGAACAGCAGCCAGGCAGGGGATAGTGACAGATTCCTTCAATGGGCAGGAGAAATGAAACTTGGTACAGAAAGGACAGGATGTATCTTAAAATGAAGAAACTGGAAATCTGGTGCAGGAAATCACTGAAGGAATAACCAAACTCCAGCCTGACTATGGCTGGAATGGGGGTTGTGACCAAACGCAGTTTTTGCTGTTCCCCAAAAACATATCTAATGATAAAACCCATTGATAATCCTGCACATTAAAACAGACAGAGAATGTGGATAAAGGAGATAAAACTCTCATTATCTGGTTACTCTCATTTCAAATGGAAAAAAAATTTGGGCTAAATGTGCATTTTGGTGTGAAAAAAGATCTGTGGAATCCCAGTCCAGACAGAAACATTTCTGAGCATTGTACATTATTGTAACCTCGAATAAATACGTTGGAGAACAAATTCTACCAATAACATTAGAGACCAGAAACTCCTTTCAAGGCTTCCTGACAGTTTTTTTTTCACTGCACCTCTCATGGAGGAGGCAAAAGGAGATGTGTTCTTTGAACTGGGTTTGGAAGGTACTTGAAGAAATGACAGACAAACTGTTCAGAAATGTGACCTTAGCCAGAATGCTTATGACTCAATCTACCTTAAACTCAGGACACTGAAAAACCAATTAAAACTATAAAAAATAAAGGAAAAAAAAATTCAATGATCTTAGGGCAAAAGTGACACAAATTGGTCTGAGAATTTCTAGGACTTAAATGTGGAGGAAACAGGCTATCTTTGCATTAAAGTACACAAATTTATCTGGAAAATTTGTGTCAGACTGGTGTTTGAAGAAGGATTTCACAGCTAATCCTATCTCAAAACAGGATTGCAAAAATAATGAGATCTTCCTAATATGGGAAAAGGAAACATTTTCAGAAAAGGTTTGTAAAAGAAAAGCTCAGTCTTACAACTGGAGATTTGTGAGGCTATTGTGACAATTGCCCAGCCAACTTCTTCCAGAAAATTCAACTGCCTTAAAAGAAGTGGCAAAGGGCTCCTCAGATATATAAATGGAAAAGAGGAAAGGGAAGGTAAGTGTAAAACAGGACAAGAACTTTGCCATATTTTTCAGTAAGTCCAGTTGCATGGGCTGCAGTGCCAAAAGCAGGAGGGGGAATGGAGCACAAATACCGACAGTAAAGCAGGTGCAGGTATTTTCTAAATTAGTATGTTTGCTGTGTTCCCCCTTTCAGTGTGGTGTGCTGGATCCAGGAGTGGCTCAAAGCCTCACCTTGGGCAGAGAGACAAGAAATTTGGAGATAAGGATTTGGAGAAATTTGCATCTCCTTGGTTTTCTTGGAATGGGACAAACCTTCAGGACTGGATAGCACATAACCTGATAGAAAACACTGTTCTTCAGACACAGTGGCAGCACCACCCATTTGGCATTAACTTTCAACAGTGTGTCACCAGAACATGGATGAAAAGAGTCACCTGGAAAACAAGGAGGAGGAGAAGCAAGAAGAGCTGAACAAGCTCAGACAGAGAGGCTGACACTGTGGAGGTTTTCAAGGCAGACACACAAAGACCTGTCCTGTTCTCACTTGGGGACTCTTCTTTACCAGATGACCAGCAAATGTAAATCCATGGGGAAAAAGTTATTTGGCCCATATACAACATCATTCTGATTTGTCTTGAGGGACAATCTAAGTCAATTTGGGTCTCTCCAGTGGGGCCATGGAAGTAGCACACTGTTGTCAGGGCTGGGAACAAGAGAAAGATGTGCCTCTGTCACAAATGCACAACAGGGATTTCCACATTGGAGGTGGAAGCAAAAACATTCCTGTGCTGTAGTGAAAGGATTAGCTTTTGGACTGATCTCTTCAATTATTTTCATGAATGGTCTTGGCACAATCATAGGAATGCACAGGAACGCATTCATCAAACTTTTTGATGAGAATTTGGGATATTGCCAGTGCAGCAAAGGATCAAACTGTCATACACCAGGAACTGAACTATTAGAATAAAAGAAGTGTAGTAGGTCATGCACTTATGAACTAATGATAACAGTTTCTGGAAAAAGCTGGGAACTGCAGTTGGAAAAATTCAGGGAAAAAAAAAAAAAAAAAAAAAAAAAAAGCTTAGGGAAGCTTGAAAATGCTGGTCAGTACAGAATGACTGGGAGTCAGGGTGTGAGGCAGCTATGAAAAAGATTGCTGTAATCCCATGATAACTGTTTCCACTCAAAACAGGAAAGTGCTCATATCACCAGAAAGGGCAGGAACAACGTTTCCTGGAAAACTTTGAACTGCTCTATTCACCTGTGCCTAACAGAGGAATCCAAACACACAGACTCTTCAGTGGTGCAGATTTCATGTCATGGTGAAACTGAGTCCTATTTGGTCTCTCACATTTCTTGTGTTCATGCAACTGTGTGGTCAACCACAAGAGAGGAAAAAACCTTTAGAGGCAGAGATTACTCTTGTAAGATTTCAGGATGTAGTTTTTGTAGAACGTGCAATACTTGAAAGTCATGTTATTTCCTTTTTAAGACTTCAAATACATACATGGATTTTTACAGATACTTAGCTTTCATTTTAGTAGAAACTTTAGGAGTTCAAACAGCCATTTTACCAAACCTGCTCAGCAGTTACAACCAAAAGCTGACCCCCCACCAAGGAACTGAAAACAGCTGAGTTTCCAGAGGTGCCCTGTACCTCCCAGGTTTTGTCTTTAGATGGACATGGAGGGTTGGAAGGAGTAGAGCCAACATGTAACATTTGGCCTCTTCAGAGAGCTGGGTTGAGAGTGCCTTTATGAAAATCTGACTTTTTGTTACTACTACAGCCTGAGTGGGAACTCCTGGTCATTGCTTTCTTATGAGAATTCTGATGCTTTTATGGATCATCTGTGTTCATAAATCATCAATAGTTCTTAGGCAAAGCTCACATGATGTTTTGTCTTCAAATGATGTTGTCTTCAAATAACACAGAGTAACACAGGTCACAGGCACCAGGGAGGCTGAGCACTACAGCAGAGAACAGGGCAGGGAGATCTTGTCCTTACAGAAGAAAGGCAAGGATTTCTGCCAGGGCATTTATAGTTGTCTTCAGAAAAAGTGTAGAAAATTAATATCCAAATTCCTCTATGGAGCTGAGTGCTCCTTTTTGTTGGCCCAAGCTGTGAAGTCAAGGCCTGTTCTGGCTGGGTTCATACCCCAGATGTGCCTCCCCACGCAGAGCACCTCAGATCTCAGCAGGACTCCTTGCTGGCTTTGAAAACACAGATCTGTTTGGGGGACTCCTTTCATAAAGCATGGTGGTGTTTGAAGGGTTGAGCAAGAACAGGCAGGTTTGGGATGAGTCCCCCTTCAACCTGCTGCCTTTGAGAAGGGTTGGGCACTGCCTCCCTCCATGCCAGAGCAAGGGGGCATGAAATGAAATGAAAGAATGAAATGAAATAATGAAATAAATGAACTGGAATGATGTGTTTGCAGCACATAAAGAGCACCCAGAGTGAGACCCATTGCAACAACTCCCCCTTGATGCTGAAATTCAGCACAGGTTCAAAAGGTGATATGACAAAGACACGGAAGAGAAGTCCAGGAAGAGCTTTGCTTCTAAAAATTTGTCTTCCTTGGGAAATTCCCTGGGACATATTGCTGCAGGCTGGGAAAATGCTGTGGGGAGTTTCACTACCTGTTTGCCATGCACTGACTGTCTCCTCCAGGCACCTGTTACTGGTCAGTGGCCTATTTGAACCTTTGAGCTGACCTAGAACTACCCTTCCCATGTCCCTTCAGAGCATAATTTAATTAATCACAAAGAAAACAGTAAACTCTCTTTCTCTCTCTTCCTTAAAGATAAATTCCTTTTGCTTCCTAGGAAAAAAAAATCTGTATGGATGAATTTCAACTTCAGGCAATCAGTAGCATCAACACGTTGATAAGAAACTTGTAAAAAATAGTTCCTATGAATTAATCAGTCACTTCTAATGATGCCTAAATCCTTCAAGGAGATCCACACCTGCAAAAATTTAGACATATTTTCCCCCATTAAAGTAGGTTCCTACAGGCTAATTTCATATTTAAGTATGGAAGCAAATTCCTAATGCCATGTTTAAGTATATGCCTTTTATTTAGATGCAGCAAGAACCCAACTATTTCTATTTTTGCCTTTTCTTCTGTCCAGTAACTGGTCAGTTGCAATCTGTATTAATAAAGTCTGGTCTATACTAAAAAGTCTGGATGAGTCTTGCTCCCTTGAGGATATCCTGCAGTTAAAATAAATGGCTTTTGTTCCTCAAAATAGGACAACATAGAGATTTAAAAGTCTGGGCAATGATTTCTAATGTGCAGCAAGAAAAAATAATTTAAAAAAAAAGTCATTTTGCAGTAAAATTTAGATGACTTTTCTCCCCTCAAAGCTGACAACTCAGCTGTTTTCCTCTCAAGTTGTGAAATAAAGCTGTTGCTTCAACACTGATTAGCTGTGTACAACTGGCTCTCTCTAGCCAGATTGTCTGTGTGAACGTATCCATGGAAAATAAACCACTCCTACAAATGAAATGTATGTTTATAGGCTTGATTTTTATCTTAACGCTTCATAAATAGCGTACCATGTGGACAAGCACTGACAAGATAAAACAAGTGGCCATAAAAAGGTTTGGCCTGGGAAAAGTCTGCTGCTGAATTTCAAAGCTACCTCCAGTCAGAGCACTGGACATAGACCCAGCACCAGCCACACTTCCCAGACCACCATTAAGCAGCCAAGAAAACGGAATTTTTTAAGGCAGTGGAACTCCAGTGGGAGCACTTGAGTAAATGCTCACTGCAAATGCTGACAGCAAGCTGGAGGTGCCAGCTCTTGGGTAACTTCTGAAGGTCTGGCTGCAGCTTAAAAGATAAGCAGAGACCATATAAAAAATGCAGACAAATTGATGAGTTTCCAACACTTGGAATGGTAGCTCTGTATGTGAACTTCAGCAGTGAGCAGCTGGAATGTCCTTCTCTTCAGAGACACTTCAGAGGGGCACTGATGTAGAGAACAAAGGAAACCAGACTGCCACGCTTGTATATGTTCAGTTGATTTTTTTTCCCCCGTTTTTTTGTGTAGTTCCTTCTTTGGGGCTGTAACATGTAAACAACAAACTGCTCTGAAAAATGGATTTTGAGTTGCAATAGTTACCCTGCATTTGATGCTCCATTCAATGTCTTTGCCATTTATTGTAACACCCAGCTGAGATTTCTGCACAGCACCTGCAACCCAGGCTGGCAAAAGCCTCAAGTTCTGGACTGTGCTGGGATAGCAGAGCCCAAGTGTTTTCTAAAAGGGTTTCCTCTTAGCACAGAGGACCCTTTGAGCCCCTCTCATGGTCACTGCTGCAGATACTCAGCAGGGCAGGGTGAGCCTGAGCCCAGCTAGAGCACTGCTGTACAGAGAATTGGCAATGCTGTAAATCAGAGGCATCACCCAGGGACAGCCCAGCCCTGTTCTGGACAGGGGCACCACACAGGTTGCTGTAATCTGAGAAGGAACATCTGGCTCACAAGCCTTTCCCTCACTCTTTTTTTACGCTGAAAGAAACTCCAAGCCCCTCCAAACCCACACCCCTTTGCCAGCCCGTGGAAAAGCCTGATAATTATCTGCCTTTTCAAAAATTAGCAAAGTATCACTTGGTTGTGATTAAGCTCATTTCAAACCTGTTCCTCAGGAAATGCCACTACTAAATTCCAGGCAATTCTTCAGGTGAACTCATTTAGCACACAATAATAGAGAAATACATTTGTTCCAGGAGCTTTCTTGGCAGAACCTGATATTTTTATCTGTTTATTCTTCCCTCTGTCTCCCAAACTCCCTTTGGATTTTGCTATTCTGTAATTGTCCAGGTTTTCCTGTCTCCTCCTCATGTGAGAGATGGCTGGGGAGGGAAGGAGCTTTAATGAAATGAGCATGGATCAGAACCACAAAATAAACCTAAATATGGCCCTTTTTTTCTTATTTTGCAGCTGACCCCCATGCATTGTAAAACATACCCCTCCATAACCCCATTAAAAATATTTTGAGTCTCAAATATTCTGCATGTTTTAAATTGAATTAATTCCTTTGTCTGCATGCTTTGTTAATTAATTAACATTGTGCAGGGAATGGGATAAAGCAAAAACAACAGTGTGATATTTTCTTCAGAGTCTCGCAGTCTAAGTTGAAAGGCAAAGAGCAGAAATCAGTAAAATAAAATGCTGGAAATTATGGCCAGAGCTTCCAAAGTAATTTAGACACCTGTGTGCTTGATTTTAAGAAGAGATCTCTATGGTGGTTGGTCATTTTCTGTGAGTGGGGATGGGATAAGTGGCAGTCAATGAAAATTAGGTGCATATTGGAAATCTTGAGCAGAGCCACTAAAAAACAAATGTGCCCAAAACACTTGACCACTTTTAAAAACCTAATACTGGAATTTTTAATTTCTTTCTACACAGCTTGAGCTTCATTTGCCATTTGATTGTAGGTTTCCATTATATTTCTATTAGATGGGCTGGTATATATGGAGCTCTCAAGAGAAATAAGCATCATCCAGAAGCAGTTTTATTAAACATTAGCTTCCTCTCAACCTAAAAGTGAATATTAAAAAGGTTTACAGCCTGGAGGGTTTTTTCACCTCTGAGTTTGAAGAGACCTTTGGCAGGGGCCAAAGAATCCAATTAAAAAGGGACTTGACACAGAACACAAGAGAAAACCAAGAGAGAGATCCAGAGAGGAGAATAACATGTCTTTATCAGTAATGAGCTTAGAATTTTGTATGTGGGATCTCTCAGCCTGAGCCACTGGGCTTGCCTTGTACCTGTTGTATATTCTATTCTCCCTCTTACCTTATTTACCACTGAGGCACTTCAGTGCAACCTCTCTCCAGGTTACAGCTGTATCAGGTTAGGACACCTGCTTGATATTCATGGCAAGGTTTTATTAGTAATGGGCTTCCCTGAGTTGAACTCAAGTCAACAAGGTGATTGCATCTAGAAAGAAAATACTGTGTTTCTTCCTTCTGTTGTTCATTTAGTTAATTTGTACTGTGGACAGAACCTGAGGTGTGAAAACCCCCTTTCTTCCCATAGTTTTGCATGACTGATGAAGGCAGAGCTTTGCTTTACAAAAGAATCAATAATACAAATCGCTTTTCAGGCTTTCATCCCTCAGAGCACTGTGAAAACGTATCCCATCTATTCCTTCAAAAGGGAGATGTGACTCTCCTGTCCTACATAACAACTGGAAAACCACTGGTGTTAGAAGAGTGTTAGAGACCATTTTAGAACACAGGCCCTTTCTAATGACAATTTTTCTTTGCCTATTTTGGAAATCCTGTAAAAGCAAAACAAACAAACCACAACAAAAGCCCCAGCCAAAACAAACCCCCAAACCCCACAACAAATGGATATTTGAAGAGAGATCAATTTAGAGGAGAATTTTACTTTCCCTCTTAGCAGTTAAAGTGCTTCACATGCCAATCCTGCTCTTGAGCCAACACAGTGCTGATCATGCTGGAAGCTCCTGCCATTTCTAAGGCTGGAAGTACAGGAAGAGATGATACTCCAAAAAACCTCAAAGAAAAAGTCTTCTCACAGATACTATTGTGACCAATACAACATTTAAGGAAGCACACAATCATTGGAAAAAGAGTATTTTGCAGTTTGCGTAGAAACTATTCAACGCCATGAAGGAAGTCATAGGATCATTGCAGTCAAAAAGTGGTTTGTAGCTTCAGAGAACAGTTGTCTCCTCAATCCTTTACAGGAGGCTGCTTTTCAGGGCTAGGCCACATAGAAATGTGCTCAGTGCACTGACAAACTGTCTACAGGCGAGCCAGAGACTCTTCAAAAAGCTGTATTCCTAAAGTAAATAATCAGAGCTGTCTGCCTGTAGACATGGTTTGCTTTCCTGGAGGGCTGAGCAGGCAGAAGTTCATGCTGATTTATTAAAAGCCCAGACCTTCTTCCTTTAGCAACCTTGATGTAAAATTAGAAAGCTGAATTCAGACACCGGGGTTGGGAAATGTTGGTGGCCTGTAAATATGATTACAGGTCAGGCAGTGCAATTAAAGTTCCCAGGAAATAATCAGTATTTTCTCTCTCTCTCTCTCACTTATACTCACACCTCCATTTATCCCTGACTTCCCTCCCAGCCCTGGGACAATGAAATTCATCTGTCTTCCCTTAACTCTGGCCCATTCTTTCAGAATGAAGTGACCTACCTAAGCACACTTCCTGCTGATGTACTTGCCCCGAAACTGGAAAATAAATCATATGTGATGCTATTTTGCCCATCCCTTGCTTACCTCACCGAGAGGTTCCCCACCCATCTTGGCATTGCCTTTTTGAGGCAGGAAGCATGAAATTGTGACCACATAGGGTAAAAGGTGGTGCCCCAAAAAAGCCACAAGGACTCTAAATTTAAGCCTGCCATAAAAGTTTTGAAAATGATGACACACAAAGCAGGAGAAACTATGGGGAATGAAACACCTTAATTTTGAAAAACCACAATGATCCACCCAGCACTTTTAAAGCTTTCAGCTCTGAGGCATGAATTAACCACAGGCAGAGTTTTTAACCTACCAAACACAGGCACTCATTCTTTGCAACTTTGCAGCTGCCTTCAAATGGGATGGATGTGTCCTACAGACTTACAAAAGACAACTCTCAACATGTCTATGTCTGTTTAAAACACCCAACAACACACGCTCACAGTCCAGTAGGCTGGGATTCCCAGAGCTGAACTGGTGACCCCTCATTTTGTAATGGGAAATTCAGGATACAGGACTTGTACCTGGATTTAAAACTCCAGGGCATCCTTGTTCTGAAAAAAAAAAAAAAAAAAAAAAAAAAAAAAAAAAAAAAAAAAAGTGTTCTGCATGACTTCCCCTTGAGCCTGGGTTACCCCCAAAAAGGCATCTGAAGTGAGTGTCGTGAAAATTTTGGTCTGGAATCTGTGATTTCAAAACTCTTGTGGGCTGGCCACGTTCCACACAAAGGTGCTGACATTGTATTTACCCGTGAGTGTAATTAAATCTATTTATTGCATCATTCAGTATTAATTTGTAATAATTAGTTAATTACTGTTATTAATTAGGTGCTTTTTGGGCTTCGCTTTCATCTGAATAACACTTTTTTTAATGGACATGGAATGATGTGAGGTGTCTTCTTAAACATGACACTACCCAGAGCCTGTGGTGAGTGGAAAACTGTTCTGTGCTTTTAGCTAAACCCTTCCCTGAAACAGGGAAATGCTGATTAGTGTTTCCCCTGAAGTTACGTTTTGGGGGAAACTCTGAGTGTTGGTGAACGTGCATATCAAATTAAATTGAAAACAAACCCCCTGCCCCTCTCAGCCTAATCACTGCTTTTCTTGGAGAGATGCCGTGTCTTAAGGTTTGGCTTTGTTTTTTTGGATTTTCTTTGCACGAGCTCCAAAGGTGGGGTGAAATTACAGGAATACAGGGATGGAGGAAATTCAAAGAGAAACAAAAGATGTGACAGGGCCAAGGCACAGTTTATAGCCTTCTGCAGGTAACTGCACTTGCTCTCTCAGCCAGGATTTGCCAAGAGCCCTAAGGTGTGTCTTTCCTGCAAAAAAAATTAGTAAGAGTCTACTGCCTGGAGATGTGAGGTGGATTTAAAAATCAGAGCCTGGAATTGCTCCAAAATTTCTTACCAACATTAACTCTGTGTCCCGAGTAACTCTGAATTCCAAATTTGAGGTGATTTCAGTAGCATTTCCAGAAGAGCAGCTTCAGGCTAAGCTCCAGGCTTTACTGAATTAAAGAGGGGAAGCACCAGTCTGAAAGCTTTAAAGAGTTTTCTTCTGCGTGCACTTGTCTACATGCACATGCAAGCATTTTAAAGCAGATGATATCCAGAAACCACATTTACTATTGGCACATGATGTTTCCCCATCAGTCACTCTGACAACAAATACAGGACTTCCAATCCATTACAACCTCGAGACATCACCAATTTACTTAAACTACTTTAAAATGCACAGTAAAATAATGGTTTTTTGTAGAAATGAGAAGTTGGGGATATTGTGCAGCAGTGGAGAAGGCTGAAGGAGTCTTGCGGTTGCAATTAGCCCATTGCAATTATGGAATCTGTCAAACTGCAGAGGAAAAAGTGAGTCCGACTCTGTCAGAGCCAGAAAGTCACTTTAAAAAAAATGGACAGGAGTATTGTCATTATTGGGATCATGCTGCTTGAGATAGTAAAGATGATGGTTTATATTTTTCTTCCTTTCAAATTTTGGACACTGTGGCTTCTCCAAGGAACATCTCCCCAGGAGAGGCTGGAGACAGTGGGTGCCACAGAGAGGCAGAGCCACCACGCCTTCCACGGGAGTGCAGAGTTCCCTGCCCACTGCTCTGTCTCGAGGGCTCCCTTCCCAGGAGGAGGAAAGAAGGAGCTCCAGGAGGGCAGATTGCCTGGCCTTAAAAGGAGGTTTCCAGGATGGAAATGTTGTGCACAGCCTGACTTTGCCGGTTGCTAAATGAAGGGGAAAATATACAAATGGGCAGGAACACTCACACAGATGTTGTGCAGGGAACCTTTACACACCCATCTTCTCTACTCTAAAAACACATTACCACTCTTCCCCTTCCACTTACAGAAAACTCCTCACTTTTATGACTTCAATAAAGAATTATATTCTGCGACCAAACTGCTGAGTCCTCTCTGGAAAAGGGGGTGGCTGAATCTACTCCATCACGCTGTGGATGCTCTGTTTTTCCTCTGTGCACTTTCTAAAGGCGGGGTGTACCATTAAGAGGCTTGTCTGCAGACAGAAGGGCAATAATCTGACTGGAGCCAGTCAGTCCATGACCTCAAGTGCACCATTTGAAAACTACACCTCAAGCCTTGCCCTCATTCTTACTCCACCCTCTGCAGAGCAAATCACACCACTCCAGTTTCATAACTCTGGGAGGCTGCTCACCCACCCTGCCTATAGTGCTGTCAGCAGCTTTTGGGAGGACCCAGTTAGATAGGGACTGTTTAAAGACAAAAATATTTCTTCTATTTTTTTTTTTTACTAATACCTTGAGTGCTCCTTGCTGTTCACATTGCCCTTTCCAAGCTTGCCAGCATGTCTGAATGAGTTTGCATGGTGTTTATAAAGAACAGCATTATGACTAACATACTTTCACAGGTCACAGAACAACTTATATCAATCCAGCTAATTAGCTCTTTTCTGTGGTATTTTTTTTTACATGAAATATTTATTCAGTTTTCTTATCTACTGGAATTTGTGATGTGCAGACAAAGGCATACCACAAAGCGATTCGTTATGAAAACCACAAGACACTGATCTTTATTTGTTCACAAAACCAGTCAAAATTAATTTATCCTAAGGGATAAAAGAGGCAGGGAGAACAAACTGAAAGATGAAGATAAGGCAGTCTGAAAGAGACAGCAAAGCTTTGCCCAACATCTAGATCTGGCACCTCACCCTACAGACAGTCAGCTGAATTTTTCTACTTTCAGCCTCTTTATTTGCATTTTAGGCTGACTCTAGTTCCTACCAGCTCAGGGAAGCCAGAGCCTCCCGTCAGGTACATCTCTACCAGCCCTCGGGAGGAGTCTTTGCTGTGTAAATCCCCTCCAGGCTGGTGGCAGTGGTCTGGGAATCAGGGACCCTGTAGGTCATCCAGCTCATCCTTTGCCCAAGGCATCCCTGTCCTGCATCCCTGTCCTCCCTTGGTACATGCTTTCCAAGTCTACCCTTAAAGGTCTCTACAGCTCACCAGCTAATCTAATTCAGGTCTTCATTTTTCTCTGCCTTTAGAAAGTGAAGGTGCTTTAACTGCATATTTCTCCCTCCAGATTATCTTATCTACCATGCAAATGGAGCATGGAGCATCCCTTCCCTCCTTTTAACTGTCTTTTATGTACTTGTGGGATCATGCTCCTCCTTCAGTCTTCCTTTTCCAGACTAAATTACCAGAGATGAGTCACTTTTCTTTGTAGGCCATTTCTCTAAAACCTTTGATCATACCCTCTATTCTCCTCTTGCTTCCTCCAGTACTCCAGATTACCATACCAAGCACATCATCTGATTTAAAGATTGATGAATGCTAGGAGAAATAAAGAGGATGATTTTACTAGTCCCAAACTTTCCTCAAAGTATTTTTTTTTTACTTTTCATTGCAGACAGGACTTCTACTGCTTTTGAAAAACATTTTGCCAGAAGGGCTGATGCTGCATCCAGATCTTGAAAATAAGACTTTACTATTTTGTTCTTCTCCTGGTTTGCCATTTATCTCAGTGGAATTTCCACCTGCTTCTGCCAGATGCTGCCAACACAGATTCATAGGAGCTCTATTAACTTTTAAAGTTCAAGTTAACGTCATTCTAAAAAGCCTCTTGTTTTCATCTTACTGCCATTGGCTGAAAAAAAAAAAGCAGCAGTCCTCTTTTCAGCAGCTCATTAAAATCTTACTAAAATACATGCCTGAAAAAATAGGTAAATGAACTCCACAAATCTGCTGTGACAGTGTCCAGCCTTCCTTCCTTCCTTCCTTCCTTCCTTCCTTCCTTCCTTCCTTCCCTCCCTCCATGACTCACTAATATTTTTTTTCCTTGACATGACTCAATGAGGAAAATTAGTGCTCCAGACTTATCTTGAGGCAAAGCTTTTCTGTTAAACCTGGCTAAAACATGCTAAATATTTTTAGGTCACCTTACTTTCTTTCACTTTTCTACATATAGATGGATGTTGCCTGTGTGAGCCAGCAGGACATTTACAAAAAAAGCAGCTTGTGTGTCTCTGGTTTGCAAAGGACAAAGAAGAATCACTGATTCCCTAAGCAGCATTTCTGATAAGAGGAGCTGATTAAGTGAAATGCAGATGGAATAACAGACTGCCATCTGCTTTCCTGTTTTAATTTTTGTGGTAAATTTGGAGAGCCTGTATCTCTCATTTATGCATATACACACTCATGAATCTTAGCTGCAGGGCAAATAGGGAGTACATGAGCATTATTAATTTGATAAAAAAACCCAAAACAAAACATGAAAAAAAATTCCTTGTGTTAGTTTTGAAGGGACCTTTATCTTTTGTTTGAACTTCAAACAGAGCTAATGCCAAGTAACCCAACCTTAATTTACCATGAAAGGTACTAATATTCAGTCCTTCACAGAAATGATCCACAATCAGCATTCCGTGCAGGATCTTCACCACAGTCAGTGGAGATTTTTTGTTGCTGTTTCCTACTTCTGAATCTGCTTCACAATCAATTATTCATCCCATGTTCTCTACCTGAGAGCCTTTCATCATTATCTCTGAAAAGGTAATCAGGATGAAAACCATAATTGCTGCTATTTCATTAATTTATAACTGTCATTCCCTTCTGTGACTTGACCAAAAGAGGATTTCACTCATTGCTGGATTGCTCAGGCCATTTGCAACTTCTAAAAAATTATTGCTACCTAGCGGTTGCTCTGTTAAGTTCAAGTTTACCAAGAAAGGGGGGAAAAAGCCAAGGGAGGCCTCTGGGTTTAGTCTCTGGTGCAAAAACTGCCAGGGGGTCACTCTTGGTCATGCTGTTGTCCAGCTTCCCACCTGTACTGGCACTGAATTTAGCTGCCTTTATCCCCATCACTGTCTGTGCTCTGGTTTGCATTGCTGCACAGTTACCTCTTAGCTATAAACAAGAGGAAGCCTTCTTGTGGAAAGATATATTATGAAGAACATTCTGTCTTATATTTCTAAACATGTCAATCTTAACATTTCAAATTTTTTTTTAATGCCTGAAGTTTAGTGTACTGAGATCCTTTGCCCAGAAGGTAATATTTGGATCAAATTTTATTTAAAAGGTAGGAAGAAAAACGTGTATATTGCTGTAGTTTTAAAGCTAAGGAGTGATTTGACACAACAATAAGGAATCTTTGACATTTTTACCAATTTCCCCATTAAAGAGAGAAAAAGGCCACAAGTGAGAGCCACCCTCTGCCAGCTCCTTGTGCAATGGTACTCAGCAAAGTGCCAGCTGAGGGTGAGTAAGAAATCTGGAGCTGGATGGAATGCCAAGTACAAGCTCAGCTGAGGGGAATATCTCCCTCTGCAAGAGGGCAAGACCCCATTGTGGCTTTTCATCTTCAACTCCCCAGTGCCCCCACGACTACAGACCAAAGGGCACAATCTTTGCTCGGATGGCAAATTCAGCAGCTCCTGTTCTCTTTGCCATGTCCAGTGCACAAAGGTCTGCCCTGGCCACTGCTGTGGGTGGGAGTAACCCTGTGACAAGATGAGGAAAGTCTTGCCGTGCTGTTTAAACTCCAGCTTTAATTGTATCTGGTTGCTGAGATGCACATTGCTCTTAAAAACTGGAAGCAGAGAGTTTGGCTGCTGGAACGGGAGCTGCAGAAGCCTGCTGACAGTTTCATCTGGTGACAGCAGCTGCTTTCAAAGCACTTTAGTCGCTGCTATTGAGAATATTAATTAAGGACTTGCTCTTTCTGCCTGCAGATCACAAAGGTTTCCTGGCAGTCCCACCTAAACAAACCAGGCTGGTTTAACCATCCAACAATTTCCCAATGTCCTCTGGATCCCATTTACCACCAGCTTCTTTTCTGCAGCAAGTTGCAGAAAGGAATATGACTCTTTTAAGGCTGGATTTAGCCAAGAAAACTACGCTAAGGAAGAGCTACATCATACTTTAACTGGGATTTCCATCCAGTTCTAATTAGGTTGCATAAAAATGTCTCCAAACATATTTAACTTGTATGCAGTGGCATAACATTCAAGGCTTAAAATTTTAATTTATGGGTTTGGGTGGGTGCCTGATACTTCTGGTGTTTAATGAATCTGTCCTCACTTGGCAATTTGCCATTGGTGATCACAGGGGTTTGTGTATGCCCCTAGGTATTTATATCTGCAAAATTGATAGTGTGTGAAATGTCTTATATTTGACAAAACATGGCTGTTTTATTTTCTTCTGAAATGACATAATTACTCCTGCAGGATATGTGGTCAGTTGAAGATTTGCAATTTTTCATATTAAAGAGTTCTATATATTATTCCTGACAGGCAATGTTTTATTTTTTGTGAAGGATTCAGAGTCTGTTTAGTTAGAAGCTGCATTTTGTTTAAGTCTCACACTGGAAAGCTCTCTGGGACAGGGGCTATCTTTGTGTTGTAACACAATTGAAACAATAACTTTAAAAACCTCTGTAAAATGGGATTTTCCATTAATTGTGCAGATGGTGGTTTGTTAAAAATACACACAGAAATTAAAGTGGCACAAAAGCTAGTAAGAGTAAACACAAAAAAAATCTCTTAGTCTAAGTCCAGAAAGAAAGGAACAAGAGACAAGAAAAAGCCCATGGATGTTAATAAAAGAAAAAAGAAAAGGAAAATCCTTTGTTATCCAAGCAGGACTTTTAAAATATCTTTATTTTTTCCTTTCAAATACCACCAATGACATACTTAAGTAAAATTTTCACTCCCTTGCCAGTAACGACTGAAAAACTCCAGTGCTAAAAAAAGACAGGAAAACAAAATCAGGAAGGCAATCCTCTATGAAAATAAAACCAACCTAAAGCCCACTGGATACAGTCTGAGGCTTCAGCACTGGTACAACAATAAGCCTTTTGAAGGTCTCCCATTTCAGCTACAGTTGAGAAAAATGATGGTGTTGTCAACCCCTCTGAACTGCTCTGGCTTTTGTAGATGTGCCACCATAAAAATATCAATGCACCTCCACTTTGAGTGTCTGCCCAGGTCCATCCAAACTTGCTGTGTCCCTCCTAACACAGTTGCACTGACAAATCCAGCAAATCCAAGATTTATTTCTCTGTCACCTAAAGTCTTCCTTGTGCCCTCTAAGGAAGGAAACAATAATTTAAAGGATGCTCCTTTTAGAAATTGCATCTACCAAGGCTATTTTGTCATGGTAGTTTCTGACCCTGCCCCAGGACTGGTCTGGGAAAAGCCAGCAGGTAAAAGGGCTGGTGTGTTTTGATGATAATGTGGATCAACAGTGGTACAACAGCTCTTCTGAGTGCCTACATCCCTGTTATTTGTGCTGTGCTGAATATCTTGGCAGAAAAAAATTGTAGGTAATGTCCCTCCCTTGTCTTCTTCAGGAAAGGTCTGATAAATCCAAAGTTTAGAGCTCCTTTTTCTAACAGCTCTGTTTGCCTTCCTCTCTGATGGGCCACTTCCTCAATGCCATAGAGCCCTGGATATTTTTAACAGCTTTTTTTCTCCTCCACCTTCCTTCTCCTCCATAGCTGCTGCTCTCCAGGGATCCTGTCTCTGGCTGAAGGGTGTCCAGATTTGCAGGAATCCTTCTGGAGATCAGTCTGGGGGAGCACTGCTGCCTGCTGTGAAACTCCAGTGAGGAAACACCTCCCTGGGCTCACACCCTGGCACAGGAGTTTCTCTACAGAAACCAGGCATGGTCTGTCAGTTCAGATCAGGGGTGATAACATGTTTTCCTCTGCAGAAGGGTTTTTATGGGGCACGTTGGGTTTGTCAAGATGGAGAGAGAAAAATCCAGGACTTTCTCTCCAAGTCCTGGAGAGAAAAATCCAAGACTTTTGAAAAATCCAGGCAAGCTTTTTGGCCAGCTTGTTTTCCTGCCTCTTTGAGGATGTTTGCTGCTGCTCTCCTCCTGGCCTAACCTGCTGAATAATCTCCATCTCTGTTCTTAGAGCTTGTTTTTAAATTTCTATTCAGAAGTTTGCACTTTTTGCTATGACCTGCAGCAATTTTACCTCCCAGAAAGTGATTTCTTTCCAAAATGCAAATCTGTCTGCTGCACTCTACCTTTGGCCTCCTTTGAAAGTTTCTTTATGTCAACTTTAAACGTGTTTGTGGCCCCCTTGTAACTCTCCAGCTCAGAATAACTGAAATTAAGGTTGTGACTTTAACTCATAATATCTGTCCACTGAAATTGATATTCTGAATTAATCTGGCCTCTTTACTAATGAAATCTCCTTTTTCTACAAGGGATCAAATGTCTGAGTTACTCATCACAGAGGTGATGGAGATATTTTTGCCTGACAGCTGTAACTTATTTCTTTGGCCCACTGGGCCAGTTCAGTCCCCTTGGCAGAAGAGTGACCCATTTTGGCCCTGCAGATGAGATGCGAAAATTGTATATAATTTTCAGTCTCTGAGAGAGTTTGACATCTTGAGCAGAGCTCAGAGACACCAATAACACACAGAAGGGGAAAACTGTTTCTGTCTGTTTCTGTTCACTTAATAAATGATTTAACAATATCAAGGCTCTTTTTTTTTCAGATGAAAATTTCACTTATAATCCTGTGCAAGAGGAAAATAAGAGAGAGAAGGTCTACAAGCAGACATGCCTGGCACTAGAGTTTGAAAGAATCCCTCAGTATGTTCCCAAAATCACAAGCAGGAAGGAAAACACACACAAACTTCTTCAGGCCCCAACTCTCACACGCATTTATTTGAGGTTTTAGGGGTCTCAGAAAATGTTAAAAAACCAAATGAGATTACAGCAAAAAGACTCACATTTTTGAGATGCTGTTTTCCTAGAATCTTTCTGCATCAAGACCCTTTCCATCCCCAGGGTCTGTTGGGTGGGTGGGTGGAGGGGGGAGGAAGGGGAGGGCAAAAAAGAGCAAAGGCAGTGAAGACTCCACTAGTACTCGTTTAGTTTGATTAACTGAGTGATACTTAAGTTATGATGTACATCGATACATATTTCTGTGCAAGTCAGACCAAGAAAAGGACACTGGAAATAAGGATTATTTATTAAATTCTACTGTAAAAAGCGGCTGCATGTTTGCGTCTCTCACTAACTCCTCTGACACGAAATAACCAGTGTTCCTGGAATATTTCAGTTTAGTAAAGAGGTTTCACTGCTGAGCACAGCTTTTTTTTTTCCTCCTCTTTTTTTCTCTTCCCTCCCCCCTCTTTCTCTTTGAGTCTGAGGCTAGGATAAAACCTCAGTGATTAGCTTCGTTGCCGGCAACAAGCCTGATTCTTTAATGTAGCTGCTCTGCTCCTCAGCTTTGTTTTCATTATTATTTGCATTGTGCAGCAGATGACTAAGAGATAGTCAAAAGATCAAAGGTTTCCTTTGATGGTTTCTATCACGGATCCCTGCTGTATTAAAAAGGATCTCAGGTCAGGACATTCTTGTTCACACGCAGATCTGAACAAGGGGCTGCACGGGGTGATCAAACTGGATGAAGGCTGAACACATCCATCAAAGGGCTGCCCACACTGGCCCAAACAGAAGAGGAGGTTCTACCTCCACAACCATGACATTAACTAGTGACAGATGTCTCCCCGTGGCTGCTGCTTTGATGTGCCAGGACTTAAGGAGAAGCAGAGAACACGGAGGGGTTGTGCTTTCTGCATTACTCTAGAACCGTTTTATAAAATACAATACATTAAAATAAATAAAATAAAATAGTAATTTGTAACAAGTGATTTCTGATATCAAAGGGTTTCTGATATCATTTGCTCCTCACAGAAGAACACAGATAAAGCCAGCTTGCAGACCCAAGCCATGCCTGTGTCAGGTCTTTCTCACACATTGCATTTAATCTTGCAAACATTTAGTAAACAACAACAACCACTGCAGCCCCTCTGTGGAGTGAAGCACCTTCATGCACAGAAGGGAGAAGGGGATACGGAGACCAAAACCAAGTCTCTGAAAAGTGCACTGGTGCAGATTGGCCTCATCCACATTTCAAACTCCTGGCTGCAAGCTAAAATGATTTTGGGGGTTTCTTTGTGAGAGAGGGTGGTGACATTTTTATGCCATTTTGTATTTATCAGGTGAAGAGCGCTTTTGGAGTTTTGTCAAAACCCCTGCTCTGAGCTTGCTCTGAGTTTCCCACCACACCAATGACAGTGCCATTCTCCTGCACTGAAGAGACCTTTACTTGGAAGGGGTGTCCAAACAACCTACACCCATTTCCTGAGTAAAAGGAAAAAAAAAAAGCAATGACGAACCCCCACTTTTCTATGCCAGGCCATTTTTGTTTACATTCGGACTCTTGCCAGGTTAAATGCTGTCATGTCTCTAAAGAATATTAATCTACCATTAAAATATTTCAGTGTGGACTTGCCCTAAATTTCACAGACATCTCCAGCTGTCATTCACTGCAACAGCAGCTCAGTTGCACCTCAGGGGGGAGGATTCAGCTCTGAATATGTCATGTGAAGAGAGGTTTCTAACCCAAAGTGAGTATTGAAGCCACCTGCCTCATGTCAGCAGTGAGCTCAGGGCACTTCCATGGCTCCCACAGAAGACCCACAGAGCAGTTCATTCTGTCTAAGCTCCCGATCTGCTGCAGAGAGAGTTCTCCTGGATGTTTAGACATCAAAAAATGAAGCAAAATGAATCCCACCATAACAACACATGATGGCTTTTATTGTGTAGCTGATGCCAGAGCTGGGATTTTAGAAGGAACCTTGGCCAGTGGTTTTGATTTTCTTCGGCAGCTCCCACTTTGACCATCCTAAATTGGTCTCTTTATTAGGAATCTACTGGGCTGATTTCACATTTTAAGCAGCACCCATCTTTGAGATGGCTTTGTTCAGCTGGGTTCCACTCTGTGCTTTAAAAGAACAACTCCCAAACCAACCCTTCCCTGATGCTCTTTGATGCAGTCAGCAGATGCAAAACCAGAAGAACATGAAAATTAAAGGGGAAGTTTAAATACAAAGCCCATTGCTGAGCAGCTTTGTAGCAGTGTAAGAAGGTGTGCATTCTTTAAAAAATGAAAAAGGAACCTTCTCCATTGATAATCAGAGCATCTTCTCCTACTGAGCAAGGAGGATACAAATTGGCAGGAGCCTCCTGATCTCAGTGTGCTTATGAAGCAAAGGGAAAATTCCACTCTTGGTCTACAGTTTAAGGGAGCCTTTTTACTAATAACCATATTACCTGTAATGGCCTCAGAGTTACTTGATTTCAATTCCAGAAACTTGACAGACTTACAGCCCAGATTTTAGCTGTCCTCCTCCTCCTCTCTGCTGAGACATTACCTGACATCATAACAGGGTTTTTCTCTCTTCTCAGAACATCAAATATCCAATTCCAGTAACAGACGGTTGTTTCTCTGTCAGTTCAGTCTTTAGCTGCTGGAGAAATGGAGGTGATTCTTTCTTGCTACACTTTTGATACCCTGCCTTCTCTTCCAAAACCATCACTTTTTTTTTCATGTTAGCTATTAATCATGTTTTGAAACATTTTACAGTGGTGAGTGTTTATGCTATAGTTTTAGTGGTGGCAGTGTGAATACCTGTAAAGTGGAAAACTCCCCAGAATTTGGTCTTAAAGGTGTTTTTAAAGCACAGTTTGTTGCAGGGCTATTGAATTCCTTTTCTAAACCAGGACCATTTTCTTGATGACTAAATCTACTGGAAATGTTTCAATCAATATTCCGCATATGCTGATGATTAGGGAAAGCAGGATGGCCTGTGTGCAGGATTCTGGTACAGCATTCTCATGAACTGCTTTTTTTTGTGGCTGAATGTAGGCTCTAGAGTTACACTGCTGCTTGCAGAGAGAATGCCTGGCAAAAACGTGAGGGCAAAAGCACATTTGTGTATGCACAGGCCATATCCCAGCCTGTCAACGACTTGAAATAACATGCAAATAGGTGCCAGTACATCTATCATTCTGTTTATTGTCTTTACTCACTTTCAGTTTGACTTCTCATACAATTCTGGCTCTAAGCAGTTGATAAACACCGTTGGACTACTGGATTTTGTTTCCCACCAACATCACGTCTTTATCTTTTGGAAAGGTTGATGAAATACAAACAGTATAAGAAAAACTTTACTGGCAAGGGCCTCTGTGTCCTGCTCCACCACAGCAATGTACTACGGTTGCTTTGTATCTGTTGCATAGTTTGTTTGAGTGACACTCCGACAAATGGTCTTTTTAGCACCGAAACTTAAACAAGGAGTGGATTGAGTAAAATCACAACCTGGACTGACTCAAAATGACATATCAGGAACATTTTTTCAGTGGTCAGTTTCCTGATGGTTGAATTAACTGCAGCTTTATCTTGCTGTGTATTGGCTGCTTTACCTCACTTTCACCCAATTGCTTTCTTATCGTCATAAACACCACTGAATTACTGTAAACTGCCAAAGTGGCAGAGCCCTGCTCTCCAGCCCATGGGGGCAATCACTGCATTTCCCTCTCTTGGTTGCCCATTGTGTTTGAAATCACCTCAAGAGAAACAAGCCAACAGAACAATATTGCCCAAACTGTCACACACAGCAATAATTCTATTGTTGTACACCTGGATAGAAATTTCATGGGTTTTACTCAAGCTTCTGTCAGGTTGGGTTATAAAAAAAACCACTTTTTTCCATGCATTTCCTTTCATTTTGTAGTTGCCAAGATGACATCCAGAGGAGGCTGAAGGAAAGGCACTGAGACTGGCATGGCTGGGTTGCAATTCCTTCTTCTCAGGGTGAGAAGTCTCACTGAGGAGAGGTGTGAGAGGCCAAGGTATTATATTCTGCAAGTTAGGGATGAACTGTGTGTATGAATCATTTTTTATTTCAAAGGAAGTACAAGGCACCGAAGATTCACCAAAATTCAAGATTCACTGGAAGATCTCACTGATCAGAAGTGTTAGGGAAAAAAGCCCCTAAAGACCAGAATGAGGAGCCCAAAGTCAGCCCCTGCAGCTTCTAAGAAGTGCAAGGAAAAATCTGATTTTTGAAAGTCTGAAGTTGTTAACCTTTCCTCCTTAATTTCTTTATGGGAGGAAGCAGGGTCCTTCTGCTCAGGAGAGAGAAAAACAGTGTCTAAAATTTATCTTGTGTTTTCAGTAGCTAAGAGTCACTATTGCAGCCACTTTGTGACCAGTGCGCGTCACTGGGTCACAAGAAATAAACCCATTTGCAGCTGCTGGGACACAGAGGAAGACAGAGGTGAGCCAAGGCAGACTGAAAAGTGGTCTGTGATCTGATCCCACCTCATGCTCCTGAGCCCATCAAAACTTTTTTTGAAAATGCCAGGTTTTCTCAACTTGTCCAAAACAAAACAAGAGCCATAAAGAGTAACTAGAAGGCAAAATTTTTATGTTGATTGGAAGCTTCCAGATTTTAGGAAACAGCAGTTTGTGTCCCCAGCTTCAATTCATTTCACCCAGCTTGAGCTGAAACATCATTTCTGCCCCTTTCCGTTGTTGCAATAGCCAAGAGGAAAACGTGTCCAACAGGAAAAGATCCATTTTGCTTCTGTCAATAATACATTGGGAGCTGTCAGGAATGTCTGAGCAGGTGTGTGTGGACATGATTGGTAAGGAGCTTACAAGCAGCTATCATTAAATGTGTAATAATAGCAGAGTGCCAGCAAAATGAGACAACTAGAGCAGTCAGGGATACAGGATTTATAGATTTATAGACTACTGCTCTATGCACCATCCTTAACTCTGCTTTCTAGGCTGGCTCTCCAACAATCTCGTGTTTGTACTGCCTCTGCTGTCATATGGTGTCCACATTTTCCTGGGATCTGAAAATACAAAGTCATCTTTGTATAAGCACAGAGTTTACCTGCTCTGGTTCAAGGGGGTTTAATATAATTTGTGAAGACTGTTTTCTTTATGAGCCTTTCTGACTTGCCCCTTATCATCCTTTGAGACATAGAGAAAAAAGTATCTCCTTAATATGTGATTTTAGGATTCAGGCACTTTGTTGAGTTTTCTCCCTTTCAAGAGAGGACAAGCAATATGCTAAGAAAGTCATCATAGTTTTATATCTATTTATATCTATTTCCTTTCATGGAAGTGTCATCTTTTGGAGAAGCCTTTGCCTCTCTCTAGTGAGGTCTGCACAGAGAAATCAGTGTCAGCGACCACAACATAGTTTTTCAAAGGTGACTTAAATGCAAAATAATGTTCATGCTATGAGGGTTAAAAAACAAAAACAAAAAAAAAAAACCACCAAGGAAAGAGGCACGATCCAGCTACCCAAGTGGTAGCACACCGGAGACAGAAAACTTCAGAAAATTTTACCTTCAGAAAACCTCTCAGATATATTCAGTGGGGGTCAAACCAGCAGAGCCACCTGAATTCGTCCTCTTATTTAACATGACAGAAACTGGACTGGATGCAGAACAAAGAAAAGTGTTTCGGCCTCACTGTAGGTGATTCCTGAAATTACCATGGGTCAGACACCTTGCAAGCTAAAAAAGTGACTGCTGGTAATCAGAAAGGGTAGAAATAGTGGTACTGTACAATATTTTAGGCTCCAGTAATGTGGAAGGGAATTTTTAATTCTTCTCTTTTTCCTTTCCCTTTCTGGAAAGCTGCATGCCTGGATGGTGTAGACAGGGTGGGAGATTAAAAACAATGAGCAATCTATAGCAGTTAATCTGCCCGACTGGGAGGGCCTCAGGCTGTGCTGGACACTTGGGATTCATGTCAGCTGTCTGGTTTAGGGTTGCAGCAGGACCACAAAAGGTTTCCTGATTGGAAGTGTGTGTGCACTCAAGGCTCACCACAGCACTGCAGATGGGGCTGCAGGGTTGTGAGAGTGGTTCCAGGCAGAGCCAGGAGAGAAGACAGCATGTGAAAAACCACTGGGGTTACTGCAGAAAGGAACCCAGCTCCAGGGATCCCAAGAGGTCAAATGATTTCTGCATTATTGCAATGGCTGAATGAGTATTTTGTGACTTGTAACATCCAGTGCTGGGATGCCTATCTCAGGTTTTGGTAAAATTCTCCCTAAAATAAAGGGCCATTGCTAATCCATATCACTCGGAGCTGCCCATCTGCCTCTGACAGCCAGACTCTCTAGAGCTTCTTTGGATAAACTCAGAGTTATCAGGTTAAACCTCTTAAAAACAGCTTTTGTTAAGGGAAAAGGAGAAGATCCTGCAGGTCCTAAGAGGATAGCTGCGTTTTGGGCACAAGTTCCAAGCATCAGAAAAGTTTATTTTCTTAATTCAGCCTGTGTGGCAGCCTCCAGTTTAACCACATCTCTGGCAGCCCTAGACAATGTATGAGATCATACCCATCCCTTGGATAGCACAGCTGGGCTCTCTGGACAGGAATACAGTGATAATTCATGTCTTTGACACCAAAAAATGCCTATGTGCATTATTAACTGAATTAGTGCCCCATGGAACGCTTTCTTTATGGCATTTCTTTGGCCTATGTTTATTATATCAATGCACATGTAAATTCATAGACTTTTGTGGTTTCAGAGCATCTTTTTTTTTTAAAAGATGGCTCTTACAATTGTTTTCAGAATGACATCAAATTATTTCCCCCATCTCCCAAATAAAATAGCCTGTGATTTATCTACACTTTTGGAATGAGCCAAGGGAAAAAAAATAAACCTGCTGGAATAAATTAAAAAATGGTACAGTGAGATTATTACTTCCGTTCATCCATCCAGAACATCCTGAGAGGATGACTAAAGGTCTTGGTAGCCCATTAATTTCAAGTACTGTCAACTTTCTCAGTGCAAACATATATACGAATACAGGGAAGGAAAAAAAAAAAGAAGACAGAAAGATGAGTGAATCACTTCTTGCAGATACCTTAAGGTAAGGGTGGGATTTTGTGCTGGAGCAGTATTTTATCTGCTTGTAAGGGTCTCATGAGAAACAAAAAAAATGTACCTGAAGGGTGGACTCGTACACAGCTGCACAGCTTGTTGGATTTTCTGCATGTATGTTTCAGAAATCAGTAAAGGAAAAACTGATTCCTCAGCCTTACTGTAGACCACAAGTCAAAGTAAAATCAATTCAAAGGACTCAAAAGGTTCTACTCAGGGTTTTTAAAACACTGGGAATATTTTCATGTTTGTAGAGGTTGTTGGCATCTACCTGGTGACTTTCTGGTTAAATGAATTATTCCATATAAATAGCCCAGTTTAAAACTTAAAATGCCAGCCAAATGAAACGTGACCAACCTAATTTTAAAGTCCATTTGTAGTAACCCTGCAATTAATAAACTAGTTTTTTAATTAAGAAATGAAACTTAAAAGTGATTACTGATTTGTAAGCACTCTAACTCACAGCCAACACGTTTTCATTTTGTTTGCTTGGATTTACACTGGAGGTCAATTAATCCTGATGAGATTAAAGTCTCGGTAATTTTGAGAAACTGCATCTCTGAGATCAGGCAGTTTAGCTTTAATGCATCTTAATCCACTTTCATACCTCTAGTTAATTTGCATTCATTTTCCTCAGGGTCCGTGTAAGGTAAACACCAAACACAATTTTAGAAGTATTTAGGCAGGATCCCTGATTTATCCCCATTTTCCTGGCAGGAGTTCGTGTGGGTGACACAGGATCAGAGCCCTCACTCTCCAGCGGGGAGAAAGGCAGAGGAGGGAGCTCTCTGTGTCTGGTTTTGGCAGAGAAGAGGAGCTGTGTTTTCACTGTCCTGCCTTTTATTAGCAACTAGCATTTTTTCCTCCTTGCAGCTGAAGCCCCTAACAAAAGGCGAAGAATAAAATGAGACAAAAAAGCATCTGCTCTAAATGGAATTGGGCCAGTCCAGTCAAGTTTAAAGACTCTGAATCATTTGAGGGGTATGAGACTGGCAATTTACTAATGACTACAACTTATTAAAAAGGCATGAAAAGCTCCCTAATTACATATTTGGATGCTAAGTAGCCATTCTCAGCTTCACAGACAGCATGACTTTCCCTTCCAGTCTTGTCCCAGACCACACATTAAAAAGAAAACAGGCATCATAAAGGCTCAGGCGTTTTAGATGCTAGAAACTTAAATATTGTAAAAGACTTGACCAGACTTTTACTTGGGGCTTTATGCTACTCTCTTGTTTTAACTCTCATTGAAGGCTGATTTTGGTCATCTCATAATATATGCATTTATAAATAAATTAGCATATATCCCAAATCTTCCAAAAACAACATAGCACATTAATCCCAACCACCTTTTTATTTTTTTTTCCCTACTCTGCCAGGCTAATTTCACTGGATCATTAGTTTTAACCATCTATTACACAGTAAACAAATCCTGAAAAGCTTAAGGACACAAAGTCAGACACTCAAAGGATTGGGAGTGCCAGATTTAGTGCAAAAGTTCTGTGGGGCTCAGTGCAGGGAAATCTATTTACAGTTCCTATTACACAAATTGCTCCCTGCCTTTATTTGCTGCATAGCATCCAAAGCCAGCATTAAATATAAAATTGTTCATTTCCTGATGAGTGTTTGTTTTGTTTCAATAATGTATTGACCTAGAGTTGGAATGCTCCACAAACATTCTTTGAGTTTATCTGCAAAAGACACCCTGTAAACACGCTATGAGTGTTGTTATCCCAGTTTTCTAGGATTCACCCTTTTCCCTCTCTGTCCACCAAGCAAAGGCACATTTCTGGACATGATGGGTTCAGTGTGTGGATGCTGCATGAGGCTGCTCATCACACAAAGCCCAGCCTGTGTTGGCTCTGCAGTGTGTGACACATCCCCTACCCAGCAGAGGTGCAAACCTGCCCTTTTTGGACAGTCCCACCCCTGGCAGAAGCACAGGGACCCTCCATGGAGAGGGACCCATTTTCCCTCTTTTACAGGAAAGGGAAATGAGTACAGAGAGTAGTAACATTACTGTCAGACAAGGAGAATCCATTCAGTCTATTACTGCTGGTTGCAAAATCTGAAATCTAAAATCTCCCTACCAAGCAAGCAAGCAGTGAAAATCCGTGGTTGTCTCTTCAACAAACATTTAAATACAATGTAGGTGTAAAACCCAGCAAAACAAAGCTATTTTTATATCAACAGCTCTACAATTGTATGAGTACTTGACATACACCTATTTATTTTGCAAAACAACAGCCAGGTAACAGAAAATTCTTCTGAAAGCTGCTAATCCCCTATGTAAAATTCATGCAAGTCTTGTTCTGCTCTTTGGATGGGGTTATGCAGACAGGTGTCTCATCATTCCTGTGAGTAGCACCCAAATCACAACCAGTATTTCACCACAAAACACTGTGCATGGAACACATCTACTCTAGGAGTTGAAAAGTGTTGGCTTTTTTAAAACTAAGAAGTGAGTGCCTAAATTACCTGTGGTCCAGAAGAACTCAGCTCCCCTGCCAGTGCAATTCCATGTCTAAAGAGGGTGACTGACAAGGCTCTTTGCTGCAACATCACTCACCTTTCAGGCCTCCCAACAAATGCATAGCTGGGCACACTTAAATCCTGAGAGGAGGTTGCAATTTGAACCATGGTGGCTACACCTTACTTCATTTATAGGATAAAAGGACTGGCAAAAACTTTCTGAGGAAGCAAGATTTTCCTTGAAACAGAGGTGGACATGTTATATTAAAAGACAAAAAAAAAGAAAAAGAAAAAGAAAAAAGTAATACAATATTGAGAAAAGGTTACTCTACACAGAAATAAAATCCCTTGCAGCTTTCCCCACAGAGACAACTTCAGAGCTGGAAAAGGAAGGGTAGGTGGGTAAGTGGCAGGTGGTTCTCCTAACTTTGTCATAAAAGCAAAGTCAGTGAAGCTGAGGCAATTGTCAGTTATGGAATTCATGTGGCACAGAGGTGGAGCAATGAAATGGGGCTGAGTTCCAGCTCCGTGCCTCTGAGTAGGGAGGGAAGACATTAAAAAGCCAAAGCCATTCACATATGGCCAGGCACAATCTGAAGACCACACTCATCTTCTGGAGCGTTCTTCAATAAACTTGAACAAAAGCCATGTACTATTAAAACAACAGAGGCATAAACACCAGGTTTTCCCTCAGCTGATAGAAGGACAATGGAGAGATGATAGTACAACCCAGAAGTGTTGGAGGGAAAAAGGCTAAAGATTATAAATGTATTTTTATTCTTGGCTGACACTTCTATCAACCCAGGCCAAAAATCACAAGAAAAAGAATCGCTGCTTTCCTTTATCCACATAAAAGTATTCTGTGCTGAGCAGCACTTAAGAAAAATGATCAGATTGTGATTATATAACCCTAGCCTGAACTTGGTGACCAGTATAGTCATGTCAAATTAGGATGCATTATTCAAGCGGCAGGGAAGGATGAAAGTGTTTACCATCAGATATAAACCCCCTGCATTTCCCTTTCTTCCAACCTGTTCTCTTCTTTTTCCTTTGCTGGCTATGTTGGTGGGCTGGCTCACTCACTATACCAGCTCTTCTTCAAAAACACAGAAATTATCAGTAACAGATGCTGATGGTGACTGAAAAGAAAAAGAAAGACATCCACTCATTATTTCTCCCCTCTGCCTTTACCAAAGGCTCTCATCTTCTCCCCCTGGTTTATTTCTTGCTCCTCTTGTCTCCAGACCTTTGCCCATTCTTTCTTCTTTTCCTTCCAACCAGGGTTCCTATTCTGATTTTTTTTTTGCTGGGGCCCCTCCACCTGACCCCATTCTCACTTTCTTTGTCATCTTGTCTTTAACTTCTTTTCATAAAAAGGCGTAGGATTCTGCCCATCAATGTCCAGGCCACAACTTGTCACTTTTCTTTTTTTTTTAAATCAGATTTTAAAACATGAAAAGGCAACAACAAAATGAAAGGAATAAATGCTGCATGGATAAGATGAGGCTGAAGCAGCCATAAGCAGTGTAAGTTTTTAGATTCAGTTTACTTATATCTAATTATGATAATGCAATATAAAGTTATATTTATTATTCAGGTATATTTTGTGCATAGTCATTCTTACTCTCTGAAAATTCCCAAGCATATCACGACCGTAGCAAGTTTAATTTTTTTGACCTCTTTATAGCTTTGAAAGCCATCAAAATCCAAATTTAACTGCCCAAGTCTCACAAAACCAGAGCACCAAAGCCAGGGTTGGTATTATTAAATTGACCACCACAGAACTTGTTTACACTGCAGATGAATTTAATTTATACAGTTTCTCCTCTCCATCTGGAGGTCACAGTAAAGGATTTACAAAGTACAGTTAAATATTTTCAACAAAATTTAAATTCCTCTATCAAGCTGGTGTAGACTGTCTCATTCCTTTTAACCAGTCATCAACAATAAAGCATAGAACAGAGAGTTGATATCTTGATACCATGGAGCTACATGTGGACATTCAAACACATAAAGAGAGAAAAATTCCTTTTCATTTTTTTTTTAATGAACTTGTCAGTAGAAATGGGTCAAGCCTTGGGTAAATATGTCATTCCAGTAACCAGATTGCTTGATTCTAAAAGTGCAATAAAAGGCTTTCCATAGCAGAGACCAGGTCCCTGGATGCTTCTAAAAGATTCACTGGGCTACCATTAATATCTGATAGAAGACAAGTAAAAAAATTGCCTCTCTCTTGAGGAGAAGTAGTGGGGTGAACTGGTGACCATCATTACCAGAGACATGAAGCCGTAGTCCTGTTAAGAATATTACAGTATAACCTCAGCTTTTCATTGGAAATAATCTTGCTCTTTACACTAATCCATCCAGAAATCAGAACCACCAAAATGGAAGGCTATTGTTGGGATGAAATATAATTAATTTTTTCTCTCATCTGCACCAGTTCTGGCAGTTCCCCAAGTGTCTGGCTTCCCCCTCTGCTCTCTCAAAGGCAAGAAAGGGCTACTTTGGGGGATGAATTTGAGCACTCAGCTTCCTGCTCCACATCAT
Organism: Sterrhoptilus dennistouni; assembly: GCA_013397095.1. NCBI lineage: Eukaryota > Metazoa > Chordata > Aves > Passeriformes > Zosteropidae > Sterrhoptilus > Sterrhoptilus dennistouni. The sequence goes on along the minus strand of VWZU01007031.1, from coordinate 88,185 downwards.
TCTGGGAAGGGGCATCCACCTCCCTCCTCAGGCTCTGGCAGGGCCCTCACTCCACACACCCTTTGTGCCATGGCCTCACTATCCTCACAGTGGAGAATTTCTTCCCAACTTCGCATGCAAACCTACTCTCCATCAGTTTGGGCCATTTCACCTGGTGCCCTTTGGATACTGGAAGGCTGCTGGAAGAGAAAGAAATGCTGGAACATTTAATAATCCAGCACACCCTTCTCTTTGGAACAACAGCAGTAGAAACCAGCAACTGCTCTTCAGCCTGGAAGCAGCCTGTCATCTGCTTGGAAGGCATTTCTCCTCCCTGCATGCTTTTGGGATGTTTGTCATTGATTCCACAGCAGGCTTTTTGTGCAGCCAGCAGCACACAGGACACTTGTGCTGCAGTTGGTCCTTCAGAGGGAAAGCACAGTCCAGGACAGACAGAACCAGTGCAGCTCTAAGGAAAGAGCCTGAGCATTTCTGCCTGCAGAAGTTTGGCCAGGTCTAAAGGAAACCTTACTCACAATCTCACTCTTCTCCCTCGCACCTTCCTTTCTCTTCCTTTTTTCTTTCTTTCCTATATATATATATATATATATATATATATAAATACATTTTTTTAAAAAAATTTTTTAAACTTGCAATGCTTTTCTTGCCCCCCACCCCGATATTGCAGCTGAGCAGCACCTCACTGAAGGCATTACCTGATCACCCCGAGCACTTTCACAGGCGGGATTTTGCACACCCAGCGTTCAGCCCCTGACAGTAACAAATAGGGGATTAATTAACACCGCAGTGATTAAAAAGGCTGGGGATCCCGACATCTGTAATGAATGTCCCAAAGATAAGTGTCAGTGCATGGGGTGGGGATCTGTAAATCAGGGTGCTGGCAAGAGGAGCTCTGCTCTTTCTCAGCTCATTGCCATTCTCCCAGCACTAAGGAGGGGAACAAGGCAGAGCTGAAGCATTTGAATAAACCCTCCCTTTTTCAGAGGACTTAATGAATCATGAGCAGACCATTCTATCTTGGGTTTTGCAGCACTGAGGGGACGTTGATGAAGCCCTTTACTTGCCCCACAGTGTATGAAAGTCACAGTGCATCAGCAGGAATCCAATCAGTTACATTACAAATGGTTTTATTTCCTCCAACATCCAATTTAATTCTCTCCTTCCGTTTCACCTCACTTTGTCTAATCCAGCAATTTGCTTCTAGATAATTTCATTTTTGCTTTTTTGCTCACTGTTAAAAAACAGGGACAGCTCAGATGGAAACTCCTCCAGTAGGCCTTCAGTCAAAGATGAAGTTGATTAAAATGTCATAAATGTAATAAAAACTACTGGCATTCAGTCAAAACCTGACAAATTAGTTATGGCTTGTCTAATCCACATTCAGCTATAAAACACGATTTACCAAATACCCTCACCCAACAAAGGGTATTGGGTTTCTTACTGAATTCCCTCTATTTGACACTCTCATAATATGCAAACATATATGGATTTAATTTTTTCATTTCCTTCCGGATGGAATATTTCAACTTGTTAATATTTACACAAATCCTGGTAATCCTGAAAACTGTTTAGGCTTTATTTTTCTTTCAAATTATATTTTCTCCAGTTTTCTTTCTGTTACGTCTATCCTTGTGCGTGGATTTACAAGAGCAGGCAAAAGATGAAAATGACTTTTTCAAAGAAAATAGTGGAAATAGGCAGAAAAACAAGACTGTAAAAAGATATATTTTTAAACAACGTTATTAACTACCTAATAGCAGTTAATAGCTATTGGTATTAGTTAATAACTTACTAGTTAATAGTGGGTCTTAAAATTCTTTGGAGAAATGGCTAAGATAGACTCCTCACCGTGCCAATAAAGGTTAAGTTGACAATGATTTGAAACAATTGCAGAGAGGCACTTCAGAAACTTTTTTTTTCCTTGGTGTTTCAACCAGTCAGGGAGTGTATGAATCCCGGAACTGTCCCCCCATGGAAGAACCAGTGCCTTTGCATCTGTTTAGGGCCACTTTTGAATTTGTGTCCTCCCTACAATGGAGACATGAAATTCAATCTGTGACATTAATAGGATCAAATGGTGATGTTTAATCCCAGGGAACAGGCAGAGATCGTTTGAACACTCCCTGCAACCTTCATGGCCCTTGCTGAGGTCCTGACCTTTATCTTCTCACAATAAAGTTTGCTAACCAAAGGCATCTTGTTTCTCTCCCTAGGTATTATAATAAACTAGATACATATTAGCTTCCCTGTCAGGTGATGTCAGATCCAAGAAAGTGTGACGAGCAAAAAGTGTCTCTTTTACTGAGAAATTGGGGTCTTTTATAGTGCTGCCAATTTTCAGAGGAAAAAAACAGCAAGCACACATCACTAATTTTCAAGATAAAGCATGCCTGAAAACAGTTTGGTTTTTTTTTTTCTCTCAGGACACCCTGTGTGACCAACTATATTCCTGAAAACATGTTCTTTTGTACACAATGGATAAAACCACAGTATTTGAAGTGTTCTTTGGAGAAAAAGGTTATTTGCAGAAAACTCGTGCACTTGGGCTAATATAAGAAAGAAAGCAATGAAAAAAATGGGTGTTTGCATCTTTCTGATGGGGCCCAAAAACAATGGAAGGGATTAAGAGTTAACAATTCAACTGTGAGTAAACAATAGGTTTGTTAAGGAAGTTGACTAAAGTTCAAGACAACTCCTCCAAAAGTCTCTTCAACAGGCAGATGTTAAGTGAATGGAAAACTGCCTGGCACAAAATAACCATGGAGGAAGCCATGGGCCAGGGAAGAGAGAGGGTGAGAAGCACAGGGCTTTCCTCTAGGAGGGCAGAGAGCCCAGATCAGTCAAGGCACCTCAGAAAAATCATCCTTAGCTGCAATTACCTATTCCCAGGAAGCAATAGCATGGAGGATGCTCTGCCAAGGAAGTCCTGCAAAGCCAAGTGAAGAATCAGTGCTGACAACCCAATGTGTTGGCACAGCCCTGCCCTTGGTACCACTTGGGCCAAAGAGTGAGGATTTTGAACTGCAAGCTGTGAGGACAAGGCAGACAAGGAGCAAAGAGAAGTAATACACCAAAGGAGATTTGGGAGGAGCTAATTTCTTTGATTTTGATGTCAATGGACCTCAGAATTTCTTGCCTGTCCCAAGGAGAGTAAATGGCCTCACAGGCAACAGAAAATACATTGTCTATTTGAGAGACACACACTCCTGCCAGGTTCTGAGAACCTACCTGCATCAATAAATCCTAATTTGAGAATGGAAAACATGTGTACTTGGCAGATCCATCACTCCCAGTTCAGCATGTGGAGTCCTGGGACCCAGCACAGTGACCAGCAAAGGGAGCTGTGCCACCTCTGCCCCCACAGTGACTCACCTGCTCCTCAGCACCAATAAACCAGCTGTCAGTGCCCCCCTCTGCCTTGAGCCACACACTCCCAAAGATTTCTTTCCTGTGTCCCTTCTCTCTTTCATGACAATGTTTGCATGTTTTTCAATGTTTCTGCTCCATTTGGTGCTTCTTTTATGTACTCTCCAATTCTTTCCTTCTCTACCACCATCCACCCCTATTTTTCCCAGTTGCCATTCTGCTCTTCCACACTCAACCTATCCCTGCTATTGTCAGCTCTGCAGATATTTTTCTCAGAGGACATTCAAAATACACAGAGCCCTTCTGAAAAAGTTATTCTCTCTTTTCTTGTGGATCTTTTTTTTTTTTCTTTTTTTTTTTTTTTTTTTCTGGGGTGCTATGTCTAATCAATACCAAGTGACTGCCACGATAAAAAAAAATTCTCCCATCTTAAAAATTGAGCTATTTCAGGACAAAAAACAAAGTAAGGAAGAAAATATCTTGAGGTGCCCAAGAGTCAGAGCAGACCAAGAGCTTATACAGAAACGTAATTTCTTTTAAGTGTGGGCTTTGTTCTTCTTAAACTCCATGGGACAAACTCCCTGATGTGGATGACACAGAGCATCTCGTGATTGGCAGCTGAGAGCATCCTCTCCAAGGCTGCTCCACACCCACAGAAAGCTGTCAAGTCACCTCTGAGGGGCAGCCCCACCAACATCTTGGATTTAGGCCAGTGTTTCCCAGCTGTGGGTCACGACCCCACATGGGCCAGGGTCAACACAAGGTTCACACAGGGTCACAGACAGTTGGAGAGAGCTAAAGAAATATTTAAGCTTAAGGATTTGTATTCAGGGTTTTTTTTCCCATTTGGTGGGGGAAAGGGAAGGAGTGGAGCTGCACACAAACAGACGATCCAAGGAGGCTGATTGCTTCAGAAATCCTGACTTAAAATATTGAGAATTCCACGCTGGAGAGAAAGAAAGTGGTTCCGTGGCTCTTGTCTATGCACCTTTTTTTTTTTTTTAATGTGTTAGTTTGAAACTAGCCAGAAGTCTGGAAAGGTTTCAGTAACCTTAGTAGACACACTAGCAAACAAATACAAGAGACATCACCATGAGCATCCTTGTAATAATACCTGGCTTTCGTCAGGAGAATTTGAAAGGGTTCTCAACAGTGAAAGCATTTATACTTCTCGTGGAGTAAAAGGAGGTTTTCATTATCCCCATTTTACAGAGGAGAAGCTGGCCTGGTGACTTGCTCAATGTCATGCAAAAGTTTTGTGGCAGAGTTAAAAGCTGAGTCCAAAATTGAGTTCTTAATTAAGTTAATGCCCTTGTCACAGCACCACTCTGTATTCAGACCCCCTCCCCACAAAATGCATTTCCCATCAAGTGGATATCACCAGCACCTATGTAATTAGAACTTGTGCAATCACAGGAGCATTGCAACAGACCTCAGGGTCATGAAAGGTGTGAGAGGGATTAATCCAACGACTGGATTTTTTTGATCTTACACAAATAACACAGATAGAGTCATAGACAGTGATTTGCCAATATGATTTCATCCCTAAGGGGAATACTTGCAAAATCTTGCCCACACTTGATTAAGGAGATCGAATTTGGTGGCTGCTTTTGTCCCTCAGGAGCAGGATGGGAGTCAAACAAACACCATCATCACACAGCAGTGAAGGTGCTGAAGGTCTTCCCTGCATGGGCCACCTGCAGCCCCTGGGCTGGTTACTGGAGCTTCTGACAACCTGGAAGAGGCTGAAATGTGGGAACTGCCATGGTGTGGGACAATCTCAGAGCAGTGAAGCCAAGCTGGACTCATGAGCAGCTCTAGCACTGCCTTCCTTGTGTGCACAACCCAGAGCAGCAAGTGTAGCGTTGGCTTTGTCCATGAGAAGACAAAAACCTCTTCCACAGCTTTGCTGAAGTTCAGTGAACTGCTGTGGCAGCCAGACTGACCACAGGGGATCAGCTCAGCATGGCAACAAGCCCTGGAGCAGGGACAGCCAGCCCCAGGAGCCTGCACTGATGACATTTTACAAGTCAAGATACTTCCAGTTAGCTGATATTTGGCACTGGTTCATTAACCCAGCTGCTGGCACAATCCTGCTTTCTTGTGTAGATAAGAACTTGGCCTCACCCATTAAAGACTGATTTGTTAGCTGGGAAAAGATCATTTATTGCTTTCACATCATTGCTTCAGCTATCCTTGGATAAACTGGCTATGCAATTTAATGGTTGATAGCTTTCTGCTTCCAGTATTTTCTTCATATCTGCATTCTATACAGTTTCCTACTTACTTCCCCCCCCGCCATTTACTTTAAAATATTTTAAAAAATGAAAACTTGTAGTAATTTTCAGTGTCATTTTCTAGCAAGGGAATCAATCTTATACAAATACATCTGCATGTAAGAATAAGCCTATTAAAAATTAACAGATTCTTCCACTGTTTCCTCCCTTGAGTTTGGGAAGTTTATCTGTTTACAATCATCACCTCTGTTCCTGCAGGGGAAGGTTGGGAAGCCTGGGACTTTCAAAAAATATATTTATGCATGTGCTGAGTGGGGTGGAGTAGGAATGGATACACATTGGGAAGGTTTTGATTCCAGAGCTCTTAGAAAACTGCTAATGGGATGATGAAAGCTTGATTTCACGGATCTGTCTCACTCCACCAGCCTATTTTGCAAAGCTCCTTTTGTGTATGGCAATTACTAAGTTCCATCAAAATACTCATAAAATTTTTACCTGCTCAAAGCAAAACCACTTTTCGTTGCCCAGAAAAACATAATGATGAAGATGTTTAAAAATCTCTGCACAGAGACACTCTGGACTCCCTTTCTTCTGGAAAAGAGTCTGAAGTGTCCTGGGGCATCCGAAATGGCACCACAAGCTGCTGTTTCCATGGTAACCAAATCACACATCCATAATTTTATTTTTTTAAAATAACAGAATGAAAAATATTATGGCTCTTAATTTCATTGTTGTAGGTACTTGTGTGCCTGTACATTTATAAACAGCATTAGGGCACTGAAGAGCAGCAGCAGCTTGAGTAAAAATGATGGCAAGTCTTGCCTGGCAAGAGAGAAACTCACAGGACCTCTTAACTGTTCATTTTCCAAGATCTGGAGTTTTTTAAATGTGAAAGTTTGTTTAGAATGTGTAATATCAAGAGCCTAGGTGTTTGAAAAAGACTTAATGTTGAAGTTTGAGCTAATTGTTTGTTCTGGAAAGTGCTAGTAACACATATATATAACCATAGATATAATTTGATATAATTTTATATATACATTACATATATTTCAGTGTGGCAGCAGAATCAGCTGAGTTGCACTCCTCTTCTGGAAGGGGGAGGATGGCTAAGCACAAGCTCAGAGTTTCTGTTAAATATCATACCTAGGTAGTCAAGACAGGGAAAATACAGTACAGGAATAGAGAGGAGGCAGGGACTAAAAGTAACACTTTCAGCTCATGCCACTCTCTCTCCTCTGTGACTAAGTAGGAAATTGTCGTTATTTTCCTTCATCTGGAAGGAAAGGGCAGCTCAACTATCTTTGCTGGAGTCTAAATAGGATCTAAGAAGAGGAGTGGTCAGTTCTCCAGGTGAGCTGGTTGTTTTTCTCTGTTCCCTCACTACCTGATCCAGGAATTGGGCCAAAGAGCAGATTCCCTGATGGAATCCCAGCCTCAGTGAAATCAAGGCAAAAGTCTTATAAGGCGGAAGTATCCAAGGTAATCTCAAGTTGTTTGAACAATGGAAGGGACTCCAAACTCAAGTATGGTATGAAGGTTAAGGTTTCCTGCAGCTGTAAATGGAAGGAATAAAGAGTAGATGTACCACTCATCAGAATATGATTGGTTTTTTAAAGAGTTTTGACAGTCTTGTTTCTGCAAAGAGCAGAGCTAACACAATTATAAACACAGAAAAGAAAGGTCTCCCAAACTGTTCTAGCCAAAGCCACATGTTTAAAATGCATTACAGTGGGTGTTAGAGTCAATCAGTGATTATCTGGATCTAGGCAATAAATAAATACTGATAACTTTAATTATAGATCTGTGATAGAACTCATGGAAGGAACATAAATATGATATCTGGAGCTAATTAACGCTCAAAAATTAACAAACAAGAGAAAGATAAACAGAATGAGATAATCTTCAAGTACTATGAGGAGCTAAATTGTGTGGTGTATTTCCCAGGCAGGGTTGAAAACAGCGACAAATCTAAATCAGTTTTCCTGGGAATACCAAGTTTCTTGTAGGGCATATGAAACACATAATGCATAAACATCCCTGATACCTACTTGCAAGGAGCTCAGTGCCAGGTATGGTGATTTAACACCATTCAGCTCCCCCATGTCAGCAGAATTCTCATAAACACTGGCATGCCCAATATATTGACTGCGTGATTTCACATAAACCCACGATTATCCCCATGCTCCCAATCCGTAAACAGGAGTTATATAAATGGCACAATTTCATGCAGTGTTTTTATCTGAAGCAGCTGCCAGCTGTGCCTTTACTCACACCAGCACATCTATCAACAACTCCGAGCCTTCTCAAATACAAGACTTGCCCCCACAGAAAACACAACTATTTGAAACCTAAAATTATCTCTGTCCTCGCAGCTGTGTCGGGTGGGTTGGTGTGAGCCCTGTGGCCTGTGCTGTGGAGCACTCACTGGTGGGGCACCGTGGTGACAGCACAGCTGCCAAAGGCACTGGTCACCTCAGGTACTTCTTGTCACCAGCGTGTCTCTGTCAGCACCGAGCGTGGCTCTGGTGAACAACATTCAATTGTCACCTCGCCCCTGTTCACCCCCAGGACAGGAGCTGAGAGACACAGGCAGCATTTGTGCACAGTTATCTGCACCATCTCTGCAAGGGACAGCGTCCAGAGGTCACCAGAGCCACAGGAAAGGCTGCTCCTGACTCCAGGGACTCTTTGGTTGGGCTGCAGGCACTCCCTGCTGGATCCTGCTGTTGGAATTGCCAACCCGGATGCCGTGTGTGAAGGTGGTTCCTACATTCTGCTGCACACACAACAGGAACCCAGGTGAGGCTGTGACTGGTTCACAATTCATTGCAGGCAGACAACTCCAGACCTTGCTTTTCCTCAGTCTGAATTGGACAGTTTACAGGGCACTGATGCCTTAACGTTTGTCCATTCATTTTCAAACACTCCAAATGTGCATTTTGCTCTCCTCACCCCCTTGCTTTTCCTCTCACCATATGACCCATGGTTTCAGTTAATTTCTACATGGAGACAAGCCCAATTACTGCAGATTGCTGTAATGTTCAAACTGGCTCCATGGTGAATTCTTGAAGCTGCTAATAAAAAATGCTAAGCCAAGTAATAAAATCTTGTTTAATTCAAGTAACCTAAAACTAAGCTCAAAACACAGAGAGGGGAGATTCCTCTCTCTCCTCCATAAAACTGTTCCAGTCCTTGTGCTATCAAGGCAGATAAAGAGAACATATTTCACTTCCAATGTCTTTACTCCATTAGGACTTTTTTTTCTCTCGTGGAGAAAGCACAAGTGTACCTTCAATACCACTGAAATACAGCCATGTGGCAGCAGAAGAAACTCTGGTTCATGCTGCTGTCTCAGCACAACTGTATCTTCCTAAAAATGTTCCATAGAGCTTGCAATAGAGTGAGAAATTATTTTTCTATGATAAAACCTAATTATAAAAATGAAACCAAAAAGCTTTTGCTTTTATAATTAAAAAGGGAAATTAATTTTCCAACAGTCAACCTGTCAAATTTGTGGATGACGAAACCAGAAAAAGGATCTACCACAGAAGTTAGACAAACATCAACAGCAGTTAATACAAAAATATCTATTGTAAAGAAAAAGTAATAAAATACAGGAACTGGCTGTCCATTAATACAATTTCATAAGTTGCTCTTCAGACCTTGTCTATGTCTTGTTTGCATGTCTGTTAGAAACTTAAAAAGGAATTTGCTGTAAAGTTTCAGAGAATTAAAGCAGCAAAGCCTTGGTGGCAGGAACGGCTGTGGGGTAATTGTACAGGTAGTGCATGATCTGTCTTGTTTTTGCCAAGGCAGAGCTGGCACATAAGAGTAGAGGGAACTGGGTTAGCACTGGAGAAAACCTGGAAGTCATACAGCATTTAAACGTTTCCATGAATTTTGCTGGTTTCTCTTGCATGGCTAAAGCCATAGCTGGTGTAAATCACCTCCTCAGGGGGAAGAGCAAGTATCAGGTTGTACTTTAGCCTCGTGTAGAGTGAAGCTCTTGCAGCAGAAAAAAATTGAAAGCATGTTTGACAACTCATTCTGCCACAGAGTCTCAGTTTGTTAAGTCAACTGATCTTCCTGTGCCTTGGTTTTCCTTTTGAAATATGCAGAGTGTATTATACATATTATTACAAATTAACTCCAGGAGTAAAACCAGGAACAGCATATCTGTGGGATTTTTGACACTACAGGCAAGAGAAGCAGGTGAGACTCGTATAAATCATCGGGATCAGCGACTAGAAATGGGCCTTGGAAAGGGCTTTCTTCCTCAGGCAGAACTGCCATTTGCACAGCAGTTTTGGCTTGACTACTTTTCTTTGGGGTTTTGCATAGCTGGGCTATTGCATTCCTGGCCCTGGCTCCCTTCCACAGCAGAAACAGTTGATCAAGCACAATTTGCAAGAGTACATCGTGGTTTAGTATTCCTGTCTACCAGGGACAGTGTTTGGCAAGCAAAAAGCTCTGGAGGTGAGGCTCTCTGGGCTGTGTGAGTGTGCACACGTGTGCCCAAAGGAGAATGGGCTTCAGAGAATGTCAGCTCTTGGGAGCAGCTTCTGGAAAGATTTCCAGGACTTGGAATCTGTCATGATTAAAACCAGTTGTTCACTTTCTTATCTTCTGTCAAACTTGAGAAGTGTAATGACAGCTCTTAAAGATCGCACTCTCCAAGGATTGGGAATGCTCAGAGTGGCACGTGAGCCAGAGAGAGGGAGGCAGATAAAAGAAAATCTGGGGTGAAAGTTTCCTTCTGCGTGTCACAGAAATATGGGCACGCTTGGCTTTGCCTCCCCCACTAATGATATAAAAACGTATCATCCCCAAAGTGTTCTTGGCTCCGGAGCGCAAGTCTAAAAGGCGTCTATTGGTATTGATATCACAAACATTGCTCTGTGCTCCAAAACGAACTCTTTTGGCTCGTTCTGTGAAATGTCAGCTCGGAAAAATAGGAGCTCTCTGTTGTGGCAGCCTCTGCTTGTCATATGTGTACACGCACCACACGCACACAAACAAAATCTGTTTTAGGGACGGCCTCCAAGGCAGGGTCTTTTGGGAAGGTTACCGCTGCACCATATGTAGGACGTTGATTTATAGTTATATTTTTCACAGCGTGACACACATTGTTGGTGAGCTGCGGCTGTGATAAAATCGTGGAGGTGTAAAGTTTCACTGGCTGGATGGTGAGGAGCAGGCAGGGAGGGTGTAATGCGAGTCGAGAGCTGCTCTCCAAATGAATGAACTTGTATTGTGGATCTGGTTACAGCCGGCACACTGCCTTAATCCATCAACAGCAAGTTCACTTACAAACCAGCCTTTGTTTTTAATCCATGAGCCTTTGGGGATTCACTATAATCAAATGGCCAATCACAGGAACACATAAGAGGGGAAAAAAAGGATTGCTACAGTGAAGTTTACTCTCAACCACAAACTCTCCCTCGCACCCTCCCCAGGTAATGCAGATAACAGTATAATGCACAGCATTAAGCTTACAGGCATTAAAACTCCCCCAGGTTGGAAGTTAAGGCATGGCAAACCAGATCTCGTTACTTTCTGGGGGTGCTTCTCTGAGCCAGGGGCAGGCTTTGATTTCAAACCACGTGTGCTCACAGCACAGACACAGCCTGGTGATGGAAGACAGCCACGGGGATTGTGAGTGCTGCAGCTCACTTGGAGTTTTCTCCTGTTCTGGACGAATGAAAAGAACGTCCTGGATCCTGCAATCAAAATGTGTCGAGCTGAAATAACATATGCTCCTTGGCAAGGGCCTGACATTAAGCCTTGGGGTGTGTCTCTGTATATATAAACAAATGCTTTTCTTTAAAAATGTGTGTGTGTGTGTGTTTTATTCTTTCTCCGTTTATCATAAAACATAAACAAAGAGCAACCTTTAGGCTACTTTTCCCTGCAGGAGACGAAGCCAAACATCTACTGCTGCCCAACAGCCCACATTAGGATGGCAGACACATCCACGAGGATGGCAACGGGGACAGACCACAGTTCCCACAGTTAAATTTTGGTTTCTACTCCAAGCCCACAACTCTGGGCTACCTGGGCCTCCCTGCCAAGCTCCTGTCCCCACAGTCCCCCAGCATGGACCCAGAAGATGAGGATGACTTGGTGCCATATGGCTGAGCTCCCCAATGTGTGTGTGTGTGTGTGTGTGTGTGTGCTGGGGGGGGCACAGGGTGGCAGGGGAAGGTGGCAGGACATGCACGCCACACCGTTAAAGGAGTGACAGATGGTGATGAAAGTGCCATAAAACCACAGGCACTGACAGCTCAGGGCCAGCGCTGCAGCAGCTGCTGAGGTATCACGTTGTAAACAGCCCCCCTTGCAGCCCCTGCCACAGGAGCTGCCACCTCTCACAAATCTGCCCTGTCCTCCCACAGACCCACCCCAGCCAGGGGTGAAAGGCAGGTGAAGGAGATGGTGGCAAGGGGCTCGTGGTGGGGCTGGGAGAAATCATTTCACACACTGGGCAACCTGAGATGAGAACACAGGTAGGGAGGCAAACACAAAGCCCCCCCAGGCCAGAGCTTGGTGCCACCAAGCAGCCACTGCACATATCTGGGCACTTGTCCCCAGGCTGGTCTCCCAGCCCTGCAGGTTTCATACCCAGGTGGGCAGCTCCTTCCTAGACAAGCCCTCATCACTCAGCTGTTCAGCTACTGTGAGCTCCCAGCCTCCTCTGGAGACTTCCATCAGACCATGCAATCTCTCTTTAGGTCTCATTCCCATCATAGAAAAGAAAAACATTCAGTATCTCCTCTACATGTAAACTCTGGATGACCAGAAATCTGGAAACAAGCTCTCTGTTCTTAGGGAACTCCTCTTTCAAACTCCAAGAAAGGTGAGACACCACAGACTCTTCTCAGGAAAGGCAACACTGGAGAAAAATGCTCATGGGATTTCAGCTCAAATGGCTTTTAAAAACCATCTTCTCACCTTTATATGTATATTCACAGACACACACACATATTTTACCATAGTGCTGCCTGCTGAACCAAACACAGATCATGGGAGTGCTGCAGGATTATTTCTTCTCACTTTGAGTGTGCTGACGCTGTCAGTTTAGCTAAGAGAGTATCCCAACTGCCAAACTTGAAGCATTTTGGTGCCTAATTTGCTTTGTTTTCAGTCTGGAGAGGAGGCAGCAGGGTCTCTCTTGTCACTTACAGCCTGAAGAGGCTGTGGCAGGTGCCCCTGAGGACAGATACCCAGAGAGTGCCTGCTTTCCCCTCTGCACTGGGAAAGGAACAGGGAGACTCCTCACTGTGGAAATACTGTACAACAAACAGCACAGTCTGCTGGAAAAATTTAGCTGGATCACTTGTCATACGAAAAGTTCTGTTCTCACCCAAATAAAAACTTAAAAATGTGCTGACTTCAAAAGAAATTGCAAGATATTACATTTTTCATGTTTGTTTTTTGTTTTTTTTAGGGAGTTATTTTTTACTGGTTGGGTTCTGATTTGTCGTCGTTTTTATTCTATCATGACATAGTAGGAATAATTTACTAACACCATGCCATTAAAATAGTTCTATAAGTTTATTTTATGGCTTTTTTTTCTGAAGAAGGCTTTAGTATGTAATGTCAAGGAAAACATCTTGTTTCCTTTTCTTGACTCATTTTTTTGTAACAAACAGGTTTGAGATGTAGCTCAAAGTCCAGCTTTGGGGTGGGGGGAGCCTGTCAGATGCTGTCCACTGATCACATCCTAATGAGAAATATTATTTTGCCCCACTCTCTCCTTCTTATTCTGCTCCTTACCTGCTGGAAGTCCTGAAAAGTCCTTTCACCCTGTTATGCCCTTCCTTTCCTTACATTTACCTCATCTGGACTCTGAAGAAATTAGCAGTTTATTCCAGCTTCCCTTTGGAGTGAACTCTCCATGGCAAGCCTGGAGTTATTTTCCATTTGCACCAGAAGCAATTTAGCCGTGGCAAAGCCCTGCCCAAGGAAATGTATTTTTTTTAGCAGCACCACTGAGCCCCTGCAAATCTCCATGTGGCTGTTCCTTAGAAAGCATCCACTCTCTGGCCTTGCTCATTTAAAGCCACTTGTGCTGTAGGTCAGGCTGCCCAAAGACACACCCATGGTCTCCTCACCACTGAGCCTCCTGAAATCCATTTGGTTTTGGGTGCCTTCTCCTCTATTTCTGTGTCTTTCTTTGGATAAAGGTTTTCAGACTTTGCCAGTAATATGGGCCACTATTTTTGCTTTGTATGGGTGTGGACTCCTGTGTAAAGCATTTAAGTCTTCTGACTGAGTGCTTACAATTCACCACTGGCTTCTGTGGCTGCTGTCTAAGTCATCCATGGAGCTGCAGATCACAAGCTGAAAACCACTGTTCTGTGGTACCTCAGTACTTATGTCTATACTTAGTTATGAAAATGGTATTGCTTTAGGAAAATGCAGATAACCAGGCTGCAAAGTCACAAAATATTTCAACATCTCTACTCCTGAACCATGGTGTCAGTACAAAAATCTCTCTCCTTGAAAATAAACATAAGAGAAAGCTCTTCTGGGTGCTGAGGAATGTTTCCAACATGAACTCTGCACACTTCAATACCAGAAGACTTTGTAGAAGGCAGAGTAATTCCCCTTCCCTTTCCCCTCATCCTAACTCCTATGAGTTTATTCTCATTCTCATTTCTGGAGTGGTTTACATGTCACAACAGCAAAGGAAGAGTAAGAAAAAATGTCTGTGTGTCACCACCACCATTAAGATATTGGGAATAGTCTGTCACCTGCTGGAAAATAAGACTGAAGCTCCCTGGTGGCAGTGGAAGGACTGGTGACAGTGCAGGCAGACAGCAAGTCCCCAAGGGCTCCCTGCCATGCCCCTGGAGATGCTGGGGACTGATCTGCTGGAGAGCAGCTCTGTGGGGAAGGACCTGGTGGACAATGAGCTGTCCCTGAGCCAGCAGAGCCCTGGGGGACAAGAGGGCCAGTGGAACCCTGGGGTGCATCAGGAGGAGCATTTCCAGCAGGTCAGGGAGTGATCCTGCCCCTCTGCCCAGCCCTGTGGGCACATCTGGAGAGCTGTGTCCAGCTCTGGGATCATCAGCACAGCAGGGACAGGGAGCTCCTGGAGCGGGGCCAGCGGAGGCTGCAGAGATGATTTAGGGCCTGGAGCATCTCTGCCAGGGAAAGGCTGAGGGAGCTGGGGCTGTCCAGCCTGGAGAGGAGCCCCAGCTGAGAGGGGCCCTGATCCCTGTGTGTCCCTGTGAGCAGGGAGGGCTCAGGGCAGGGCCCAGCAATGGCACCAGAGCCACGGGCAGGAGTAACTTATTTACTGTGGGGCTGTCAGAGTTTTGGAACTGCTGTCCAGACAGGCCATGGGGTCTCCTTAACTGGAGATAACCAACACCCACCTGCACCTGATCCTGTGCAACCAGCTCCAGGTGATTGTGCTCCAGCAGGGGCGTTGGGCTGGATGATCCACAGGAGCCCCTTCCAACCCCCGATCCTGGGATTCTCTGAATCCAGACACCTGGCAGAGTAACACTGAAGACTGATTTGGTGTCTTAAAGGATGTATGAATATGTTACTAGAGGCTTGGGTTTACAAATGAATTTACGAATTTCCTTTAGAGATTTGGGCTCTTTTCGGTGAATTTATTTCTTGCGTTACTGAATATTTTTTTTTGTTATTTGATTTTGTACTTTTTTGTTATTTTGTAATTTTTTGATATTTGTATGTTCATCCATTGACTGAACATGGATTGACAAGCTAGGTTAAAAAAATACTTGAAATATTTGACATTGTGTTAAAGTATCATCACCAAGCCCAACAGAAAGCTGGTAATTACACACACCTCTGTTTCCTTGTGCATAGAAAACCAAGCTCAGCTTGACAAAGAACTAATATTTTGCCAAGGTAAGAAAGTTGAAATCAGATAGTGTTATTTTATTACCTTATTGATAAACATGGACTGCTAGAATGTTTTAGCAGTATCCAGCCCAGCAATCCATTACTCATACAGTCCCTGTCTGTAAACTCAGGCCCTTAAATGGCTGAACTATTCTTAGCCTTATGTGGTGAATACACAGGAATGTTCATGGACAGAATATTAAGGACAGAAGATGGCCTTAACAGTGCTTGGCAAAGGGAGATGGGATTTATGGAAAGTTTCCTTTGATGCTGTTGACTCCTAACTACTGCCTTCTGATGCTGCCCCAACATACAAAATTAGCATTAAACTTGCATTCCAGATGAATGACAGGGAATAAAAAGGAAGAGGGATTTCAGTTAAAGCCTATTGAACTAGACTCAAGCCCAGCACCTAGCCAGGTTTAAAATCAGGCTGGATCTCTTCAGCTGGAAATTCTCTGACTGAGAAACTCTCCAGCCACTTCCTAAACAGTATCCTTCCTGTCCAATTCCATTACAGGCAACACAACATACCTGGTCCAAGTGCTCTTTGTGGCTGGCAGGATCACCACTGGATGCCACAAAGATGCTTTAGATCTGCAGCCATTTTGCATTGAAATCTGACTTGGGGGTGAGTCTCCTTTCAAAGATGCTCAGTGAACACAGGAATCCTCTAAACCCCTGCCCTACAGTTATGCTTGTTTGTCATCACCAAAGCAAGAGAGAAGATTAGCCAATCAAAATAAAAACACTATTTAAGGAAAAGAAAAGGGAGGGAAGACTTCTATGGGTGTCCTAAAATGTGGATCCATGTATTAATTTATATCACCTAACAGCCATGAGAAGGGACTGAACTGCACATGAGTGTAGTTTTTGGGGATGGATGGCAGGCATTTCTACACTACTCTAGAGCTTTGTGACTACCAGACTGCACATCTCTACAAGAGTGTGATTTTTTTTTTTTTTAATGTTGACAATGAGTTTTTCCTGAATTGGCTTGTAAATCAATGTGATTCTCACTGCAGTAAATTAAACAATGCCTTCTTCAAGGCAGAGATGAAGGATGGCTGGGCCTGTGAGGGAGGTACTTGACCCATTCTTTGGAGCCTTTCTGGGCTGGGACAGAGCAGCTGCTAAAGCAACACCACAAAAATGTGTGATACTTCGAGGGCAGAGTCTCAGGACCCCCCTCTCAAACAAACCCAACCTGCCGAGCAAAAACACCTCATGCAGTGAAAGAGAAAGGGAGAGAAGGCTCATTTCTGTCCTGGGATGAGGTGAAGGAACCAGCAGCCACCACTGCTGGGAGGTGGAACTGAGGCTCTTCAGCAGCCTCGGTAAACTGGGGTATTTTTTCCTGCTCTCGAGCCCCAGAGCAGCAGGTCGGGTCTTGGTTTGGGAGTGACACAGAGGGGATTGCTGCCACCTACTGAAATCAGGATTTTTAGCACTTGGGCTCCTCAGTCATAGTCTAAAGATACTGCAGCATCAGTACGGTATTCATCAGATTAAACTGCTTTTCGTCCTTCCTAATGATGTTCAGGAATTGAAAACAGCATTATAAAAACTCCATCAATCGTACCCTCAGGACCTCCAAACAAGCAATAGTCTACCATTAAACTGTATTATTGTAAAGCTATTAAATTTGAGAACTGAAACCTTGCTGTGAGGGTGTATTTAAACCCAGGCAGATTTTTAAGCTAGATCAGGATTCTAGATCTGCTCTGGTTCTACTTACACAACAGAAAAAATGCAAAATTATTTTAGTGAGAGAAAGTTCACTCTGATATTATTTTTCAGACTAACTTATTTAGTATTGGACCAATGGCCTTGAACTACGAATTTGAAATCAATTACTCTATGGACTGGAGATGGCTTAAGAAATCTTGACTAAAAAAGCTGAGGTTAGATTTTAATCACTCTCTCTCTCTCTTCTGTTTCTAGGATAGACACAAGTCTTTCATGGTGATAAAACAAAATCCCCATCCCCCACATCAATGAACATGCACAATAATGCCAGGCTGCAAACAGCACTTTCTCTTTTCAGCAGGTGGAAGAAGTGCCCCAATGTCCTGTTTTCAGATATTGAATATTGCTGTTACGCAGAGTCACTTCACTGGCAGCTGCTTCCCAGCAAGGACTGAAGTGTCCCAACACTTCCCTTAACTCCTCACTGGAATAGTGAATGCCTGCAAGCCCCAGGGGGGAGCCTGGCTCAGAACACTCTGGGAACACAGCGACATAACACTCACACCATGGGCTCTAACCCAAATTTACCAGAAGTATTCATTAACAAGCACAGCCATAAATAACAACAATAAAACACAGAAACTCAGAAGTCATCTCATCTCAGGCACCTTCCACGGCAGAGCTGAACTGACTCTGGATGCTGTTTCTGCTGACCCACCAGTAATTTGATTGCTGTAGAGGCAATGCAGTGTGTCAGGCTGTGATAGATTTGATCTTTTCTGAAATCCAGCTGTTTGCTGTTTGTGTTGGCTGTTGCTTAAGTCCTGGAGATAATACAGGTGTTCTGTGCTGCTAGAGCTGACTGTGCTGGAGAGAAATCTGGGCAAGAATGGAGTGAGGATTTGTCTGCCCTGGTGAGTAAGAGCCTGGTGAGTAAGTCTTGGAGAAGGAAGGAGAAAAAGGCCAAAAAGTCTTCTTTCTGGTTTACCTCAAAATTAATGGAGGCCTACTGAATGGGTCTCCCCCTCATTAAAAAGAGTGGACAATATAGAAATAGAGGTCTTTGTTAGCTGCTTGGTTGGGTTTTATCTCATTTTTGCAGGTTGTTTGGATGACTCGTCCTCCTGCTCTTACAGTGAACATCTGATCACATCCCCAAAACCATGAGTATGTTTTCAGTCATATGTTTTGCAAGTTAGCACTCATGCCTAGCCCCCAACCTAGAGCCATCCTCAACCTACACACTGAGGCAAACTCAGGTGTTGACCAACTGACCATTGCTTCATCTCTTCAGGTGAAGCAATTTGTCCAAAGCTGGGGGAGAGCCTCAGTCAGGACACAGGTCACAGGGGCTTCCCAATCCGAGCAGAATGTTTGGATGACCAGGCAGAGCAGTCAGGAGAGTTCCTGCTGTACACCAGCTCAGGTGACTGCTATCTGTCCCCAGTATCAAGGAAGAAATACAAGGTAATCCTATGTGTCTGTTTTTATAAAAATGCTCGACAAATATCATGAGCAAATAAACAGCTGCCTCTGAGCTATTTACAGTGCTGTTAACCAGCTTTTAGGCTTCAAAATTGATCACCAGAGTCAACAGAGGGTTGAACAAACATATCCACGGTTGAGTATTTGTATTTGAGATTAGGTACACATATACAAGTGTGAATGCGTGTGTTCAGCCAAACTATTGAGGAACTGAGCCTAGACCATAAATGGCATTTTGGTCAAAAAGCAATCCAATTATTCATGCAGCCAACTCATACTCATCCTTACCTCCTTGCAACTCAACTGAACACTTATTTGGGACTCTTGTAAATATTTTATATTAAAGTTTGGACCTGATCTTTTCTTTAATGAGTTGCTTTTGGTTTTCCCATTTTGAATTCTTTCTCCTCTACCAATGCCTAAAGCCTCAGTGTCCTTTGAAAGGAGTAATTCAATACTAAAGGTTCCCACCACACCTTTGGGAAAACAAGGAAACAGACAGTGCACATTCTTGCTGGAGCTCCACTCAGGTGTGCAGCACTAGGAAAAAAAATCAGTAAGGCCCATTTCTATTTCAGGTTTAATTTTTCCTACTGCAAATAAATTAAAGCCCACAAGTGCTCCAGGGTCTGACTCTGCCTCTGCAGCAGTGATATGTGTGAGCAGGGAGATGTACTGATGGGTGGATACTGCAACTATTCAGGAGGGACCTGGATAAACATCAGAGCCAGAAATAACCCAGTGGTAAACTCAAGTGAAGGCAAACAGTTTGGCTTTTACCAAGAGGTGTGTATCTTCTTTTTTAACAGCCTTTTTTACCCAAACCTTCAGGGAGCTATGACTACTTGAGATCTGCTCTTTTCACAGCGCACCAGTCAACTGAAATACCAGGAGAATATCAATTATTGCAGTATTTCAGCTTTACAAACCACTCCATTTAGGCATTTAATGAAAAACTGCCCAAATGTGGGATCTTTACACCCAAAGCAGTATTTTTTGGGGAAAAAAACCCCAATGAATTGTATTACACAGTTATGGAACATTGCACTGGAGAGGGAACATCTGCCCTTAGGGAAAAGCAAGACTCCAATCAGTGGTCAGCAAGTAGAGGCTCCACCAGGCTAATCCAGGTTCTCAAACCTGGACTGCAAGGAGGAGCTGCTTGGGGGCAGAGCACAGGTTTTAGGTGCTGGTGGAGGAACACATAGTGCCTGAGTCCATCCTATTAAAAAAAAAAAAAAAAAAAAAAAAAAAAAAAAAAAAAGTCCCTTATTTTCTACTAGTCTAGTACCTTTTGTCAAGCACTAAATCTTCATGGGATGAAAAAGGAGATTAAACCCAACATCATTCTTCTGCTGTGTGTAAGAGATTGGAGGTACAGGGGGTTATGTCCTGAATAACAAGCTACTTGACTAGAGGCTGGTTTTTAACAATGCCACATTTTTATATTAATAAAACCCACCAAGCTGCATGCACTGTAGCTATACACCCTGTTTTACTCTGGCTCTGTTTTAACAGGGTTTTAAAGCCATTTCACCTGAGTGCCTGCTGATTACCATGCTGAGTTTTTTAAACCAATCCATTGAATTCACTTCCTTTCTGCGTCCCCAGTGCCCATTCACCTATAGAAATACAGAGACAAACAAGGCCACAGGTGCAGAAATTGGGCCTTTCCTGCTGTTTATTACAATGTTGACCTTGGGGATTTAGTGAGGGGGTGGAGGGAGAGGGAAAGAAAAAGAAGAAATACACGCTTTGCAATAGGATTCTGCTAAAATCCTACCTTCCTTTTCTCATGAAGTTAAAAAAAAAAAAAAAAGCTGGCAACAGACACAGACATTGAATTATTAGGAGGTGAAGTGGGGGCAGGGCCATTTCTTTTGCATCTCTGAAGGGATTTGGGATGAATTGCTGCTGACCAGAAAGCCTGCTCTTCCTTCAGACCCCCTTTCTCTCTGCACTTTGCCTTCTGGTTATTCTGGGGCACGAGAATTTGCCCTGCCCTGTGGCCACCTCTGTGGTCACCCAGATGCCTGGTTGGTGTCACACGAGCACTGGGGGACACAGGCACCTGCTTGGTGTGCCAAGGATGTGCCTTGGAGAGGAATCCTCTCACAAAGGCATGGCCTGCACCCAAAACAGGGTGGCCTCACACTGAGGCTGCACTGCCAAAGGAGCCCTGGCTTCCAGGAGCAGAGTGGGATCCCCAGAGGAAAGGGGCTTTGTCCACAAGAAGAATTCAAGACTTTCTTGATGGAAACTGGCAGTAGTGAGCGGGTCAGGTGTTAAAAATGCCCCTGGCTGGCTGGATGGGGAGCTTGGGTGGGTTAGTGCCACCTGGGGCCAGCTGGATGCTGAGGCAGGGCAGCACACAGTGGCTCAGCAGGACAGGAGTGTGTAAGGGTTCAACTTCCTTACCTGTCTGTAAAGGTGTTTGCACCAATTTCTGTGGCTTGATCTCTCAGTGGATTGATTATGTGAATGCATCTAGTAAGGGCCAGACCCTCACGCCAAGGTGTCCTGGGTTGCAGTGTAGGATGTACACAAAATGTATATTCTGTCACCATCTTCATGAACTGTTGAAACCAGATGGGGCAGTGTTTTCCCAGGCCCCTTCCTTTGGGCTCTTCTGCTCATGGCCCATCAATGCCTTGCCCAGGACTCACAGGTAACTCCCTCCAGGAGTTATCTCTGTTTAATGGGCCATCAAGGACCCACTGCAGGACTCCTCATCCCATTGTGAGATGCTCCACCCAGGGCGAGGAGCCAAGCATTCCCACCTGGATAGAATCTGGGATTTGGGACAGGACAAGCAGCCCTGACCCACTGGATTCCCAGAGGACCAGAGCTACCAGACCTTTCTACAGGATCACTGCTTCAGGAAGAGCACTTCACCTGGACTGCTTCCACCACCCTGCTCAGGTTGTATTCTGACTCTGTCAGTGGTCCTTTGTGTCATTGCATTTCTTTTATTTTATTTTTACCTTTTTACCTTTCTTCCTATTAAATTATATTTCTGACTTAGAGCCTCTCACTCATTGTGCTTTCAAACCACAACACAAGACCTCACAGTCGATTCAAAAATCAGAGACCACAGATGGGAGAAAAGATGAGTTATGCTCCAGAGTAATAATGTGGATTTAATGTGCAGAGAGTATAAACTGCATGTTAGGGGTGATCTTTCTTGTCTGGAGATTGAACTCATTTCTTCTGAGCACCAGTTCAGTGCCTTAACTGGATGCCTGCTGAAAGGGAAGTGCTCTTGCTCGTGCAGATTTAACCAGAGATTAGTGAGTTTTTTTGGGTACTTACGCCCTTTGGAAGCCAAGCTGCGTCTGGTCAGACTGGCCTAGAGGTCAGGGTTGTGCTTGGTTAGACACCCTGTGTTCTGCTGTATATCTCAGCTCGGAGCTGAGCAACCTGCTTCCCCAGAGTCTGCTCTGAATTTCACTGTCTGAATTTCACTGTTCAATATCAATGGGGGCTCACTCATTTTGTTAGAAAGTGGGTGCCAAAACCAAAATCCCCCTGAGAAACCTGACCTGCAGGGCCTGATCCAAAGCACTTTGCAGAACTTTTGTTGCCCAACATGACCAGGAGAGTCTGGAGAGCAGCTTGTGCAATCCTTGCCTAAGGCTGAGCTTTGGGATGGCCATGTCATGACTATGATGAGCTCAACACTTGAGTCACAGACAGAAGATTCTCACTGGTTGCTACTTGATATTAAATTTTTATCAGTGATAGCCAGGAGAGGTTCAAAGTGTGGCCCTGCACTGTATTTCTCTGCCATGATAATTCACATGGCTTTGGGGCTGATGCTTTACTCCCATGTCTTTGCCTTTGCCACCCATAAATGCCACCAAAACCAGTAGGTGAAAAACTCAGTGTAGCACAGCCAAGGACAGCTGGCCCAGAAGATGAGGAGCTTCAAGCAGGTTGAACTCTCTCCTGATAACATAGAGACTTCCCTCTCTAGGGGCTATAGATAAGTTTTAGCTATAATTTTTAAGATACCGTGCAGCCACAGATCTGTGAGAAATTTTAATTTCTGTCAATTTCCTTTTTTTGGAACAGAGGTCCTGGAATTTTAAGACTTATGATATCAATATGCCAAAGTTGGTGTTAATTACTATTTTCTGCCTTCCCTGGCTTAGACACACTCACCTATGACCAGTTGTGTTTAACCAACAATAAAATACACACAAGTTGTAAGAGCTCCCCTCCACCCCTCATGGTCACTGTGATGAGCTAAGCAAAAAACACAGTTTGCTTTGTCTGAGTTAGGAATTTAGGTTGTATTAGTTAACAAACCTCAGGTATGAAAATGAAGCAAGTCTTTTCTGCAGTATAGACAGGACTTGATGTTAAATCCCAAAATGAAATTCATCTTAGCCATTTTTCATATAAACTCAGCTTTCTGCATTTCTCATTTTCATTTGTTCAATTTTCCGCCTTGGAATAATTACTGTAAGTGAAAAAGCATGTCAAAACCCCCAGTTATTACAAAAAAAAGCACACTGGAACTCTCATTCTAGAATTCATCACTTCATAAAACTGTACATTATAGGACTGGCCATTCTGGGCCAAACATGTGCTCTGTGTAACCCAGTATCCTGTCTGGTACCATGATTAATAGGGGAAAGTGGAGAAGAAGATAAAAAATGATCTTTTCCCCTGCTGTTCTCTCCCACCTTCTAGTAATCAGTGGCTTACAGACACAAAATGTGTTGTAATAACAGGGATATAATGCTTCAAATAAATCAAAATTAAATTGCTGTTTACTCAAAAAAAGTTACTTAATCTGATTTTATCACAGTACTTGTTTTTAAAAAAATTTGTTTAAGTTTTAGAAGCCAATGTGTATCTTTATGCTAGCTCCAGAGGATGAAGCTGGAAATATTCCACTCAAATAGTAGTACCCAGGAAGAAAGAGGGTTCAGCTGGAAAAGAAATTTTAACTGAAGACATGACCAAGTCTGCCAAGGTGAAGGGAACTGTGAATTTTCTCCCATCCTGTTCTATAGAAACTACCTGGAAGTGAGATATTTTAATTTCATTTATTTCTTTTCCCTCTCTGCACATTCTTTCTTTATCCTCTTTCTTGCTCCTTGTATTTTTTTATTCCCACTGCCTCTTTTCTCCACTGCATCTTAGGAGAATGGAAATAAACACCCAGTTCAAAACTTCAAACCTATAGGTACACACATTTGCTTAGGAAACCTGCAGGGATTCCCCCCACCTCGAGCCCTTTTTAAACAAACACATCTATTTAGACAGTTTGTTTCTTTATCAATCTGTGAAAAGTTAATACAATTTTGTGTCATTTTTGTTATGGAAACAGCCCTGTAAAAATACCCTCTGGTCTGCTGAGACCTGCCCTTGTAACCCCAATAAATACAAATCACCCTAGAACTTATCATGGTAAGTTCAAATATGTAGCTAATGTAATCTCAAAAATCCTTCACAAAAAGAAAACAAACGAGCTCCTTTTAAACCCCTGACTTGTTGCTCTTGACTTCAGCTATTTGTTCAATATTTCAACAACACTAAACAAATGTGCCGGAAATACTTCTCATTTCTGAGTCACCCCCTTGCTATCCCACACTCCAGACTCTTCAAATTAGGGACTATCTTAAAAAGATGAATGTGATCCATTCTCCTCATTTCTTTTGTTTCAGTATTGTCTTCAGCATATCCCTGGAGACTCTCCTGTTATCAATCTGCCCAATTCTGGCTAATCTTTCTGGAAAATTAATTTCCCATCTCCCTGTCACAGGCTGCTTTGGCTGCTCTGTTCTGTACCTTTTCTAACTCTGAAACATCAGTATTATTAATGGCAGACAACAGTATATTTAATACCCTGCTTATGCCCCATATTAAGGTAGATTTTTCTGTTATTTATATCCTTTACAAAACTATCAATGAAGTTTAAATGATTTGTGGTGCAGCAGAGCATTGCCTCCCACACCTCCTTTGTAATATATGGCAATTAATTTGCATTTTATTGTTCATTTACACTGATGTATTTAAGACAACCAGATCTGCCCTCACTCTTTGTGACATATAATAAAATATAATAAGGAGCTTTAAGCAAAGTGCCTGTTCTCTGAACACACACTGAATAGAAGTACTCTGGCTGTTATGGGTATCATAGGGAATGTGACCAGACTAACGGTGGCATTTTAATATTTATCAACAGTATTTCACTAATGAGCACCTAAAACTACCTTCATGTCATGGGACACAGGAGAAAGTAGCTTGATTTCCACATCAAATTCTCATTTCAACCTAACTGCTCTTCCAGAGATGCACAAGAGTTCAGTTCTGAGAGTGAGCAGCAACTTTTGTGCCTCTTTTTCTGAGGCATCTGCATGATGTCTGATTTTCTAGAAAATGTTTTTTTTTCCTGTCATAGAGTTACAACACAAAAATGTCAAAATTGAAAGTGGCAAAAGTAAAATAATTTCTTTTGAGTAATTTCAGTCTTTGTGGCTCCTGTGTCTTCTTGAAGTGTGGTGAATGGGAAAGAAAACCAGTGCTGTACATGGTATTTTCAGGGACATGACCTTGGTCTTTGACACATCCTTTTTTTTTTTTAATTCTGCTCTCAGAATGGATTGGTAACAGTGGAAGTCAAACAACAGCAGCAACAAACTACACCTTGCTCTTCCCAAGGAACAAATGACTCTGCCTCTAATTCTTGTCTTTTCCCTGCAATTTCTCAACTGTTGGATTTGTGTCAATGAGACAAAATCACTTAATGCAGAGACATTTGTATGAAAAATATGTGCTTCTTTTTCCTTCATTTCCAGCGTTGCACTAGGACCACAAATGGCAGAAAACCAACTTTGAAATGTGCCTGACAATTTGTTGTGTGTGTGCTTCCCCTCTCACCCTAAAGAATGGAAGCAGTGCCAGATGATTGAGCTAATAAATGCCAATTTTAGAAAGGACTATTTGGGATCAACTCATATGTAAACAGTTCTAAAAGCTGAGGGTAAATCAGAGGACTGGCTACATACATATAAATAAATCTCTGTTTACTTTTCCTCAGAGGCATTGGACAAGTGAAAGATCAGAGTTCACTGCAATGCCATGAAGGAACTGCAGGTCGCAAGTTTCGGTCTCAGAGGTTTTTGGGATTATTCCCAGGCAGCCCAAATGTCACCCAGCTGTCCCCACACCTGCACCGTGCTACCTGTGCAAATATCACACCCATATTGACCTTCAATATGAGAAAAGGCTGTGCCAAAGACTGAGGCAGGGGCTGGTGAAGTTGCTTAATTCTGTTTTTAGCTGTTCTTGGAGCTGTCCTGTGAGGAGCTCTTTAGGCTCTGATGCAGCCCAGACTCCCAACCTTAATGTGTTAAATACATTGTCCACTTTGGATTGTTCACTTAGCTGCAGCAAATGCCTTCTATTTCTTCCTGTCTGAGTACAATTAAAATTGCAGGATATTTGCCAGACAGGCTGAGACTCTTCCACCACTCTCAGCATCCCTTGTATGAAGAATGATCAATCAAATAGCTCAGGCTCACCAATAAACAATGATTTTTAACTGTCCTGACAGGTTTGTTTGAGGCAGTTTAACACCCAGACTCATGCAGCGAGCTGTCCTGCTCTCTGTGCCAGCCTGCACTTCCATTCACAAATAAAAATGGGGGGAGCCTGAATGAATTTATCAGTGAGCTAAATATGGCATAAGATAACAAATAAAACCAACCTATAAAAAGAAGAAATGGCCACTCAAGAATAGGAAAACTCCTACATTCCTCTCTTGCAGGGCTTCACATGCAAGTCTTAATGATGTTTTAACCTTCATTATATTTCTTACATCCCCAGGTATGCAGAGGAATACCTAAGAACAGCAAAAACACAGCCTTTGTGCAAACTCACTCTAATTATTAAGAGCTGATATACTGCTGATTATATTTCAGGGAGTTTCTTGCGCAGTGATTTTTTAAAAACTCTCTTTGCATTCACTTCATTTACGGACCCAAGAATACCTACCTAGTGTAAACATGTCCTGGGGGACAAAAAAAAAAAA
>VWZU01007031.1:18410-59615 GCA_013397095.1 Sterrhoptilus dennistouni | reverse complement strand
TCTCTCCTCTCTCCTCTCTCCTCTCTCTCCTCTCTCCTCTCTCCGAGAGGTCCTTTGTCTCTGATATCACCTTATTTTCTTATTTATTTCTTTCAGCAGGGCACCTCTGATAATTTTCCACACCGATTATTTGTGTGACCCCGACCCACTGGTCACAGCTGAGATCACCAGTGCAGCAGAGAGCACAGGCACAGACTCAAAGGAGGATCCACTTCTGGGGAAGTATCCCAATGCACACTTTTGGCAGGGATAAATACTCTGACCCTGCAAAGCCTTTCATCTGACAAGTGGCCCCCAAGCCTTTGAGAAATGCACATGGCCACAGTGACAGGCCACAGGAGTGGGGTTGCTGCCAGTCCAAGTCCATCCCAAAGTTCTCAGCAGGGACAGGGTGAAGCAGTTCCATTTCCAGGTCCTGTTGTGGAAACACCTCAGATATTCCTGTGTTTGTGACCACGTTTACAGCCTGTATCTGCTGCACATATTGGAGTGCTGCTGAAGGAAACAGCTTCCTGTGCACTTCCCATGTCTCCTGCCACTCCTCCTGCCCCCCAGGGATGTGCCACTCATGTGCTGTCTGGTATTTTTTTATTCTCCTGGTTGGTCTTCTCTTGAATTTTTATGCCATAATGCCACAGTAAAGTCAGAGCTAAATTTGTGACATTCCAGGTGGCAGCAGAGAAGCTGACAGCAAAACCATCGCATGGGAGAAAGGAGAAGGTGGATATGGAGAGAGGAGAGAGAGAGAGAATCTTCACAGGAGGGCCTGTCTCTCCTTCTCAAACCTGAACATTATGAACTACACTGTATTTCTTCAGTTGTATAAAAAATAATAAAAAGAAAATAAATTAAAAAAAGCTTTATAAACAAGGACTGAGCTTCAGATAAAATGCCTTCTTGCCCTGCCAGCTGAAAGGAGAACGTAATTTGGAGGTAAGATAAGGAATTGATAATCTGCTGCTTGTGTATGATTCACTTAGTAGCACAACTACTACTTTCTTTAATAAAGCAAAAGCCCACATGTAAACACCATTCCCTCTGCCTAACGATTCCATATACTATTTGTTTGCCTTTTTTTTTTTTTTTCTTTTTTAACAACTCCCTTTTCTGCTCCTTGAGCTGTGCAGTAAATGCCACCACTAATGAGATAATACCAGTGTGTTTGAGAGCAGACTGACCCTGCTGTTTTCAAGCCGTTTCAGCTCTCGACAGTCAGGAGCCTGCCTAATGTTTTGTGGCTGCCTCTGGTCACTGACAGGGTACAAACTGCCTTATCTCCCAGTGGGAGGGAGCTCATTGCCAAACCCACGGCTACTTGACTGGGGAGGCGTCTGCAGCCATTCACACACACGGCCTGAGCCAAGCACAGGGCCTGGAACAAACACCCCAAAATAGCTCTGCTCTGAATGGGCTTCAATTTTTTTTCTCTGCGTGTCAACAGACGACATGCATTGTCACAACTGCCGGGTAGGATTCGAGAGGCTCGGTTATTCCAGTCAAACTCCCATTGTTCAGCATTTCTGCAGCTTGGGCACTTTCTCAAATATTCCCCCTTTGCTTTTTGCAAAGCCCTTTCAATGACCCTTTTTGTGTCAATGTAGAGCTCAGCTCACAAATCAATTGTTCTATTTTTATTTCCAATATTATGCTTCCTCCCAGAGCTCTCAAAGGATGGTGTCGTGCATTTTGTCATCAGCTCTGGCCAATATCCCCAAGAACTCCCTCACTGGGCAGGAAAGCAGGATTAGCAGGGAAGTGGAGAAAGCAACAGGAGTTCAAGCAATGGTAGCCCATCTCACCGTTAGGGCTGCTGGTGGAGATTTGGGAGATGGATATTCTCCAAACTGGAGTTATAGCCGAGCTGATCAGGGGATGTCACACAGAAGAGCCCAGGGGAACTTGTGGCTTATGGAAGGAGGGAGGGGACACTGCTGCCCTGCACTTCCTAGGGAGTCCAGTTTATCCAGAGCTCCCCAGACTCTGCCCACACTTGGCAAGGCTTGTCTGTGACTTCCCAGCCCCGTGACTCACCACGCGTGAGCAGCGTGACTCAAATGCCAAATTTCTTTCCAGGATCTCCAATTCACAAAGACTTTCTAGAGCACTGGACAAAGTCTCAGGTGCACATTGTCCCCCCTCCCATCTGGCTGCTTCTGGTGCTGCTCATCTCCTCAGCTCTTTCTGGGAACAGAGGGTCCCTCAGAGAGGACAGGGACCTTCAGCATGAGCAAGGATGGCTCCTACAAGACGACCTTACTTCTTTTTGCATTTTACTTTATGTTAGTGAAGTGTCTTCCTGCAGACCTGGGGCTCTGGTGTGCAGCTCTGGCTGCAGTACAGAGAAGGAATGCACTACAAGAAATAGCAAGTTCCTCTTGACTGCTGTATAAGGGAGATATTGGGATTGCAGACAAAATAAACACTCAAATTTCGGACATATCAGACCACACATAGCACTGTGTTATTTATGGATGAAGTCTCTTCCTGAAGGAGCATCCTGCTCCCATTTAAACAAAAAAAAGAACAAAAGCAACATGGGAATCCCATGAGGTTGAACAAGACCAAGTGCTGATGCTGCACCTGGCTCAGGACAACCCCTCAGAGCAATCCAGGCTGGGGATGAGCAGATGGAGCAGCCCTGGGAGAAGGACCTGGGGGTGCTGGTGGTGAGAGCTGGACATGGCCCATCCCAGAGACCTCCATGCCCTGGGCTGATCCCCCAGTGTGGGCAGCAGGGGAGGGGGATTCTGCCCTGCTCAGGTGAGACCCCCCTGCAGAGCTCATCCAGCCCTGAGATCCCAGCACAGCAAGGACAGGGATCTGCTGGAGCCAGGCCAGAGCAGGGACACCAAGGGCATCAGAGGGATGGAGCAGCTCTGCTGGGAGGAAAGGCTGAGGGAATTGGGATTGTTCAGCCTGGAGAGGAGAAGACTTTGGGGTGACCTCATTGTGGCCTTGCAGCGCCTGAAGGGAACCCACAGGAAAGATGGAGAGAGACTCTTGACAAGGGCCTGGAGTGACAGGACAAGGGGCAATAGCTTTACACTGACAGAGAGCAGGGTTAGATTGGATATTAGCAAGAAATTCTTCCCTGTGAAGGTGGTGAGGCATAACCTGGCACAGGTTTCCCAGAGAAGCTGTGGCTGCCCCATCCCTGGAAGTGTCCAAGACCAGGTTGGATGGGGCTTTGAACAACTTGGGATAGTGGAAGGTCCCTGCCCCCATGGCAGGGGATTTTGGAACTGGAGGAGCTTTAAGATCCTTTCTAACCCAGACCACTCTGATTCTATGACATTGTGAGGATAAATAAGTGAGTGCAAGGCCACAGGATGGGGTGTGAAGGACAAGGGGAGTGCAGGACCATATCACTGCTCCAGTGCTGACCCCGTTTGTCTGGGTACCAGCCACTTGTGTTGGTAGAAAAGTGTCCTGTGTAGGGAGCTTGCTGAAGGGATACTGATTTTCAAAAAGCCATCAATTCATTTCAAAGGTTTTTTTTTTTCTCTATCTTGTACCAAAATTAGGTTATTCCCCTACACAAAGGTAGAAAATACCACAAGGTGTGGTATGGCACAATGACTTTTCCATTAGGACTGGCAAAGAGGAATCCTCACTCCTCCTCAGAGGTGCAGCAGTACCAGCTGATGAAATGATTGCACCCTATGAGAAAATAGCAGCCTGCTCACAAATGCGTCTTCCTGCTAAAAAAGATTCAAGAAAACCACTTGCACAAATAGCTTTTAAATCAGATTTATGTGAACAGAATGCAAGCTTACGTCAAATCTTAAGTCAGAGCTTATCACAAATAAACAGAAGGGATTAAAAAAAAGAAATCCATCAGTAGAATCAAAGCTGCATTAACATAATGGCAGAGTCCTAAATAAATGTACTTCACAATACATTCTTTGAAAGAGAGAGAGAGAGAGCAAAAGAGAGTGCAAACTATGCATTTAATGTGTGCTTAAGCAACTGTAACAGCATAGTAAGAGCTTGTATTTTTTCTGGCACAGCCCTCTGTCATAATCCCATTGCATACTTTCAAATGTATTTTTAAATTGCTCAGCTTCTGTCAACAGATTCATTCAGGGCTGTGTTATTAAAAAAAGTGAATGCAAAATTCACAACCCCCACTCTGACTGACACACCTATAACGAAGGATCACTGAATCAGCCCCTTTCCACATGAAAATAAAATCAGAAATCACAGATATCAGAAGACAGTCCCTGTATTTAGCTCCAGCACTCCCGGATGATGCCAAATATAATTCAAGACTCATTTCCATTAAAAAGGTACTGACCAAAAAAAAATTTAGAAGTGTTTACCTTGCCTGACTTTGCATGGGTAAACATTCCTGCATCCAATGTAAGAGCTATATTTAGAAATGCATCCTACCAGGAAACTAAGTATGCTTCAGGGGAACCAAAACAGTCCAGGCCTTGACTCTGGGGCAGATGAAGTCAACAGGGACCCCACCCAGACCCAAAATGTGCAGCCTCTCTCACCCCAGCACGGGCAAATCCCCCCTCCCAGGCTGCCCAGGGAGAGCAGGGCTGCTGGAGCCATGGGAAGCCACACCAATTACTGAAAAAGGAACAGCACTATTGAAAAAATGTTATACAAGCAGTGGTAAACCTCAGTGGCCTGGGTTTGAGACAACAGAAAATCCCTTTGACGAGTAGTAAACACACTAAAAATAGTACTTGGTTCTTTTTAAAGTCAGCCTAAAATAAATCTGTTTGCTTTTTGTATCCTGTTTTGCAGCTTCATATGAAGGTGCCCAGCAGTCGTTTGCCAGCAGTAAAAATGAGTAAGGTCTTATTCCCCAGCCTGTCCTGGAGCATAATGCAAGCATAGAAGATGACAGGACTATCAAGCAAGGATCACATCTCAAGAGCAAAATTCCAGCCTGTGAGGAATGGCTTCATCTCACAGCGAGATTTTAATGTACCAAATGTATTTGGAAACAGAAAAATACTGACTTCAATGTCCTGGGCAGCCAAGCCAGAGAGGATAAGGAATGATCAGGCTGCAATGTTCTTGTCAGACCATATTCTGAACTATTTCTACCTGGTTAAAGACTGAGTTCCCCTCCAGGTCTCAGCTGTCAGTGGGAGAACATCATCCTCAGCTGATAAGAGAAAGAAAGTTTATCTCTTTCTACACCAGTCATAGGGTTTGGATGGATCCCTTCTCCTTTGTGCTTGAGCTTGATACCAAGAGTCCCTCAGCAACTAGTGGAGAGAACCAAGCACTCCCAGAAAAGATCAGACGTGCTCTAGGACGAATTAGACAGGCAAAGTTATTTTCTTTTAGATATCCAAACAGAGAATTAGCTCAGACTTAAATTTATGTCATATAAATAGATCCTGGGCTGGCTTGCTCCAGTAGACGATGCCATCTGTACAATCACCATCATTTATTTTATCACCTGTGTTTCTCGGGTGCTCGGAGTATGTGTGATACCAACACCTGGTCCAGCAGTGATTATGGAAGCCTTAGCCAGTCACTGCCCTGGTTCTTCTGGGGGTGGATGTGGAAATATAAATTCTGTAGTTCTGGAAAGAGTTTCATTTTGACTTCCACAACAAGTGATTCTGTGATCACAATATTTTAATTCAGTAACAGAATATCTCCAAAGTGTGCTTGTATTTCATTGCTGTATCTCTTGCACAGCTACAGCTATAGTGAACTAATTTCTAAAATCTAATGCGTTCTTTAGTTTCAGTTCATCAGGGTTCATTTAGCTTTTCTACTCAAAACATCCCAAACCCAACCAAAAACCAAAAAAGCCAAAAAAAAAGGCAATGTTTCCATGGTCATGAAAGTAGTAGCTGGAGGGATAAAAAAGTAGTAGTTTTATGATGCAGATTATGAGACAAGGATGGGAATTTAGTAACCTGTTACTTGCAATGTGCAATCATACATTTGGAATATAGGGCAGAATTACCATAAAAGCCAAGACTGGAGCTCTGAGCACCCTGATCTAGTTAAAGATGTCTTTGCTCATTGCAGGGAGGCTGGGCTGGATGATTTTTTTAAACATCCTTCCCAAGTCAAACCATGCTGTGACTATGACATACAGCATCAGAATTTTGGGCACCTGAATATATTATAACCAAATCTATTGTGCTCTTGATGGTAAAATATTTTGTCTGATCCTTGCAGAACTCATGGTCTGGATGAGTTGAGCTTATTCTTCACCCCAGACTGTTTTTCACTGCTGTTTTTCAGATGGGGATGTCGAGGGACTTGTCTGTAGAAGAAAAGGTGTGTGACAGAAGCAGCACCATCTCCTGCTGCCACCTTTCTGAAGGACCAGTGGAGTGGAACGTTTGCCGTGTATTTTTCCTTATAAAGAAATAAGGAAGGGCCCATGCTGAGATATCTAAAGGTGTATCTTATGGTAGAGCGACATACTGGCCCTAAAATTGTTTCAATGTTCCTCCTCATCTAGCAATTACTGAAGTACAAACATATAATCATGGGAAATGCTATAATTAACCATAAATCTCTCTTCCCAATCAAAAGGGCTCTGAGCTTTCATTTCAGCCTGAAGGAGTGGAACAAGAGCTCGACTATTAGGGAATCTGCATTTGAATCAATTCCTGTCAGTGTGCTGGTGTTGCTTTTTTTGGTCTAACCCACAAATTTGTACCTGTACGGTCAGCCCCAAAACTGTACATTATTTACCAACATCAGCACTAAAACTCAAGGATCTGGCAAAGTTCCATCTTGGAACTAAAGAGCTGATACTGTGCCCTCACTTCAAGAGACATCACATCTATGCCTGAAATTGCTGCTCCTGTAAACTATACGTACAAGAACTTGAGATGAAACAGAATTTTCTTACAGCTTTTAACTTTTTTTTCCATTAAAATGTCCCGTGTTTGTGAGAAACTGAATATTCCCAAACACAAGGCCTGATGTTGCACAGCATTTCACAGCTCTTTCCCCTGAGTTGCTTTAAAGCCCCACTTCACCATAGCCTATGAACAATTAAATACTTTGAAGGAAACAAAGCAGTTTTCTTTGTCGTATTGCTTTTTGCTTTGTATTTTAACACAAGGAGAAATGCTGATTGTATCACAACACTGGTTTTGCCACAACTAAAGTGGCAAAGCCTTGAAATTTAGGCTGAAATTGGGCTGATTTGAAAGTACCTAAAAAACCTTGAGAGGTTTTTAGCTTACACTGTATTTTTCTGGCATCATGGACAAAGTCCTGGGAGGGACTGTTGGGGCTGGAAAACAGAAGTGCAAGAAGAGGTGGAAGATGAGAAACTGGAGCTTGATGAAGTGACAGTCAAGGCGTGAGGAGCCTGCCAGTGGTGTATTCTTCCCTCTAAATGTGTTAAAATCCAGTAGAGATGACAGTGAAAGGGGCAAATGTCTGAACTCCCCAGGTAAGGCATACCCTGCTCATCAATCAGGCAGAGAACTGACTGCAGTGAAAAGGGGAGGGATGGCTCAAACATCTTTTTCTAAATCCTATCAAAATATCCCTCTGACACTGTTTAAAGTGCAGGGATTCTACTGCCAAAACCCCCAAGCAAAACAAAAACAAATGCAAAGTGCAGCTTGCCTGCTGATAGCACACGCTGTTCTGGAGCATCGGGCTCAGAAAAACCTACTGCACTGAACTCCTCTGGAGAGAATGCCAGTAAT
The DNA here is from genome assembly GCA_013397095.1 of Sterrhoptilus dennistouni. Lineage (NCBI taxonomy): Eukaryota > Metazoa > Chordata > Aves > Passeriformes > Zosteropidae > Sterrhoptilus > Sterrhoptilus dennistouni. Next base: position 51,951 of record VWZU01007031.1, on the reverse strand, counting down.
TCCAGGGACTGAGACTTCCAGGGGGTCACAGTTAAGGTTCTGCTGGTTTATGCCAGGATTCCTCATTTTCTGTGTTTTCAGGGGGGTGAGTTTTGCTGAGCAAGGCATTTTGGAAAGACATGAGAAACCACTGGGCAATTTTAACTCTCTGTTAACCAAGATTTTTTTGGTCACTTAATGAGCTTAATAGAGGATTTGCTTTAACTGTGTCAGAATGTGTGTTGGAAAGGAGCTGTAAAGGGGAAGCTGCATTTCTGAGAGAAATTCTCTCAAGCTCAAGTACTCAGAAGGACACTGGAGATTTAACTGCTTGATAAAGATAATAAACAGAAGAATTTAGCAACAGTGAGTTCAACTTCAGGTTTCTATAGCTGTCCATCCTTCCTGCCATTCCTCTTTCTGGAGGAAGAGAAATCCATGGGTAGAGAGGACTCCAGCACTGCCTGGACCTCAATTTTAGACACAGAAATCTTAGATATTTACTGTCACCTCAGGATAGCTGGTTGCTTTCTGAACAGGGCTCTTACAGATACCACATCCCTCAGATCCTCACAAGCCACACACACAAGGGTCTGATTCTTCAGAGAAGCCTAAAGGATCACTGGCTAAACATATGCGCAACCTGGTTAATGATTTTGTTCAAATGGCTAAAAGTGAGTTACCTTTTGAGCAAAGTATTCTCCTCCTTGTCCTGCAATAAAAAAAGCCCAAGCCAGCAATATATTTTTAACACCAAGGGTTGTTTGGATTGTGCTGACCTGGTTCTACTTCAGGGAGTTCCTTTGGCTACACACAAATCCAGCTGAAGCTCCTGCACCCTTCAACATGTTTTTACACCCACTCTTCTGTTGTTCAGAGACAGCTCTCAGTTACAGAGTGTAAATTCAGGGTACCTTGTCTTTGGCTGGCTTATCCTGATCTTCAGAGAATTTTTAGTCTCGTGGCATTTAAAAGGTTCTGGCTTTTCTTGTGCGGCACTTTTTTTTTGCAATGGAAAACAGGGTTTAGCATCTGGGATGGATAAAAAGATGTCTCACAGAGAGGTGACGGCACTGTTGGTGGACAGTTATAAGGGATGAGCTGGCCACAGCAGGAATTTCTTTCTAAATCCATCATGTGGTGGTTAGACTGAGGTTCTGAGGCATGGACAGGCATGGGGCATATGTCTGCTTTTCAGAAAGTGCTAAATAATGTCTTCTAGCTACTCATAAAGCATCGAATCCTGCAAACCTCTTCCACTTGATAGTCTTTGTAGACTTTGACAGATGTGAGTATGTTGATTTGGGGAAATGAAAATAGCCTGAACCTGCCTTTGATTTTATTTCTTGTTTCATTTCATTGCACAACCCCTTCTGTCTATAAAAGCACAAAACTAATTATCTAAATGGGTTATTAACAGTCTGATTTTTTTTTTTTTTAATATCACTTAATTTTGCCTCCCAGCATAAGAGTCTGCTTCTCAGAACCACAGAATTCAGTCTCAGTGCTGTGCCCTAATCAAGACAGAGACCCACGTTACAGAAATGAACTCATCACCTACTTGAGGCACAGGAACTGAAAGTAGACTCATGTAAAATGTCACGAGATTTCTCACAACTGGGCACATGCAAATTTAAAAAAAGAAAAAAGGAAATTAAAGCAATATACAATTAAAGCAATATACACATGCAATATACACATGCAATGAATCAGAAAATTAACTAGAAATGGAACCTGGCTTCCTGCAGAAAGTGTATACTCTATCTGTCTGTAGATATTTATAGCTGCTAATGGAGAATATATATTTAGCAAAACTGAGTCTTACCAGAAGAAAGTGCTGACAGTCATCTCAACTTGAGATGTCTATTAAAAACTCAGAGGGAGAAAGAAAGCACTGTTCTGATGAAGGACTGAGAAAGCAGTTCTAAACTCCTTTTGCCATGCAGCCCCTGAGCTTAAGATCCTGGCATTATTGGTATTTATAGCATTGGTTTACTACCTTGAAAATTGTTTCTCTTCTCTGGGTGATTAAGAGCATTTTTCACTTCAAAAGATGCAACCCATTTGATGTCAGCTCTGTGAAAGGTGAGTATCAAATTGAAACCCAGTCATCTGAGAGGTACCTCAAAGGCAGAGCCACCTTCTCTACTTTTGGATAAACACAACAGCACTTCCAAGTAAATTCTCCAGCTCTGGGACTTCTGGCAATTTGCAGTGAAACCCTGAACATGTGCCGGTAAGAGCTCAGCCCCATCAGCTCTGATCTCAGCCAGGTGAGAGCTTGGCTCCAGGCCCACCTGGGTTCCTACAATTGGAAACTGCTCTATATTAGTTATTTCTCTGAAGCACATTGAAATAGCTGGAAATGGTATTCAGCAGTTCTAAATACCTGCAGTATTTCAGGCTGATAACATCTACCTCACACACAAGTTATAACACCTACTCACCCCAAAATTTCACTATTTAGTTAGATCACTGAAATCTAAAGAATCAGCTCAGTGTATGTCAATAGGCTAAACAGTCATTTTGCAAATAGACCTATTTCCCTGCATGCTTTGAAAACACAAAAGTAATTTTTCACTCCTCAATTAAATTTCAAGCTGCTTCCTTCAGAAAGAGTCAGTAATAGTCAAAATGTTCACATGCAACAGCATAATTTTCCCTAAGCTTTGGAGTTTGCCTTTGGAAAGTGCAATGATTTTTTTTTCCCCCTTATGTATAAGGGACATTTCTGAAAACTTGGGGTCAAACATTTGTTACCATGATCAAAGCTGAATCTGTCAGTTTCGACAGCTTTACTGAGCAGAATGCAGCTTGCTGCAAGCAAGGGGGTTTATGAGGGAAGTTAAAATCTCAGAAAATGTGTCTTTATGCAGCCCATAAAGGAAAAAGTCCAAACTAAAATATTCCACCGATATTAAACACACATATGAAGCATTATGCTGCTTGTTGCATGTCCTGAAAATCAGAGAAAAGATAAAAAAATCAACATCCTGCCTTCCTGCATGGTCCTCTAGCCTACATAAACATGGTCAGGAAAGGGACTACTAAGGTGGTATTGCAATAAACCCCGTGGAAAACATGGAAGATACTGCTGGAAGGGAATTCTGCTGTTTGCAGTGGTCTTTTGTGCTCCCTGCCTGCCTCCTCCTCAGAGAGCAAACAACTCAGGTGCAGCACAAGGCTTGGCTGAGCTGTGGCCCCTCCAGGCGCTGTGGGGTCATTGGAGAATGAGGAACAAAGTTCTCAATTTTCAGTGGAAAACACGAGCGGAGCTGCCAGGAATTAGCACAGAGGCTTCTCATGTTGCACTCTCAGTTACACTGAGATCTGTCCCTGGACATCAGGGATGCAGAGGAACCCAGATTTCTGCACAAAAAAAATCATCCTAAAGCTTTACCACTGAAGTTGTTTCAGTGTTGATGTTTTGGAGACATTTCCCCCTTTCCTGTCCTCTTTCCCAAAGCTGGAAGATCAAAAAGTACAGTAAGTTTGCAGAGGATGTTTGTGCAAATTCTCTCAAAGTGATCCACACACTTTTTATTGCCACATTACTGAATACTGGACCTAAAGCCTCTTTTTTTTTTTCTTTTTTATTTTTTTGTATAAATCTGGCTGAAAACAGATTGCCTTTTTACTGCCTTTTAATTCAGACACTTGCTCCGACAGACCAGGGAAAACTCTCTTTTTTTGCCTTGTGATGCCATCCTTGTACGTTGGGGATCAAGAGGAATGTTCAGAACAAACATGTTGTAGGAGGAAGTGAATGGAAGCACTGCCCAGAGATTGATGTTTTCCAACAGAAAAAAGGAAAAACAAGGAAAACAAGACAAAAAATCTCCTACACATGCAACTAAAAAGCTCATGGTATTCTGAGGCAGAAACCATGAATAGAGGGGAAGCCCATTCAGAACCAAGAAATCCAAATCAGAAGAGCCCTTCTCTTCTCTCCTCTCCTCCCAAAGTATTTAAATGACAAAATCATGTGCAGGCCAAAGTCTGCAGGAGAGTACACCTGTGTTGCCATAAACTTGTAAGTGAGTGCAGAGAATTTCCTGCTTTGCTCTTGGAAACCCTGTCATCTGTCAGCTCAAGAGCACACGGGAGGTTTGTTTCCCTTCCTCCCAGCCTTATGTGGGATTTGCTTGAGGTATGTACAAAATTTTCCAGGCTCTTTACACCAGAAGTCTTTGACCAAGTGCCTGCTAACTCTCTTACTATAAAATGATTCCCCTTCCTATAGATATTTTGAATTTGTTGAGGTTTTTTCCCTGCCTGTTCCCAGTGTCTCTCCTATCTGGGAGAGACTGGCATGGACTCTGCCAGGGGAAGTATTAAGCATCTCTAGAACTGCAGGGATTGTAATTTTGAAACAGGGCTGTGTTCAAAAATCTCTGGAGGTTTTCGATGGAACATTATTTTTCTTTCCATACTGGATGATTGCAATAGAAATATAATGTTCCCACACATGCACAAATAAAATCATCAGCTTGGTACCTCCTCCTGAGCCTGAATGAAATGACACATTTTATAGGAAGCATATGAAGGAAAATTTTAGCATTTATCCTTGATGTGAATTCAGCAGTTGAATGAAAGGAGCTGGGAGTTGACACCTTTGCTGAGATGTCAAAAAATCCCTAACAAAACACAACCCTATCACAAAAACTAAGCCTTCCCCCCTTCTGGTCTGTGTCTTCATATCATTATTAAAAATCCATCTGAACCCCAGTCTTTTTAACCAAAGAGCAAGATGAATAATAATGGCAAAACTAAACCACCCCAAACATCAAAAAATGAACAAATAAAATGCCACCACCATGCTCATAATATTTACACCAAAAGGAGAAAATGGCAAAAGGAATTTAATTACTACTGTTGATGTGAGAGATAACCTGCTCAAGCAATATTCCAGCTGCATGCAGCTCTGAAAGAGAAAAAGAGAGGGAATGAAAGAGGAAAAAAGAGGGAATAATCTACTAAAGAAGATGTCAAATCATCCACATTAATCAAACCCTGAAATATCTTCACACAGAGACATGCAGTCTGACAAGAAGGTCCTTTTAAGCAAGTAAAAACATAGGGGGAAAAATATCAAAAAGGTCTGCTGCATATTTTTTCCAGTTTATTTTCCCCCTTTTCTTCTCTGCACTAACAATTTTTTAAGAGGCCAAAGATATTCCAAGTGAAATGTCACCATTCTTACAAGCTTAAATAAACTATTTATTAGCAGTAGGACTAAGTACTCCACAGAAATTTATTTGCTCTGGCGATAATATTTATAAATGACCTATGAAATATTATGACATTGCAGCAGCATTGCAGTTTGCCTGTGAGGATCCAGTTCCAGTCACAGCACGAGTGCATTCAGAGGGGGAAATATTTCTGCAGTGCATCGTGCAGGCAGCACTGGGGAGGAGATGAAAAGCTCATGAGCACAGTCTTTTCTTTGACGCCGGCGATAAATAAATATAGAAGCAATAAATAAATAAATCAGTCAGTTCCAGCAGCCCTTTTGACGGTGCCCATCAATGGAGCGTGTGCTGCTTGTCCCAGAGAGGTCTAAATGAGACGGGGAGCTGAGATCCTCAGCCACAGCCCCTCGAGGGGAACACAGGTCCCCATTGAGCTGGGGACACACGGGCTGCTCTTTATGGGGCTTTTTTCTGACCATAAGCACCACAACAGAAACCCAGCAATTAGGTATTCCAAACAGAACGGCTATTTTGAGAATAAAAAACTTCATTAATGCCTTGAGGGAGGGAGAGGGTGGAGAGGGTTGAGAAGTAAAACGCATGTGTGCACACAAAGGTGTAAAATTCAGACTATTTAAATGCTAATAAATACTGTATTTGAGCACTCGTTCCCCCCCCAGTGACAGAGAGGCCAAAATATATGTGGCTTTGCACTACAAAGCTGTTTTATAGAACACCTCATATTGGTGATATTTGTCCTCCAACATGGGACAGATAAGAAAAAAAAAGGAGAGGAAAAAAAAAAAGAAATAAAACAGATTATTAATTCTAAAACTGGATATTACTTCCTCAGGTGAAGATGGCAGTTTTGAGCATGGAGGGAAACACGAATCAAGGACTTCAGGGTTGGGTTTCTCGATCATTTTCAGTTCAAGTCTTACTTGATTTGTTGGGGTTTTTTTGAGTAAACGAGCCAACACACAAACTACAAAAGATCATTTCTCCCCTCAGTATCAGGTTTATCACAGGGAAAAGTCAATAAAATCTGCAAATATAAAAAAAACCTTCTTGTATGTCCATCTTTGTTTCCACTGAGAAAACAGTTAGGAGAACTAGTGGCACAAACACAAATGTCTCCTTGGGATTTAAACACAGAAACCCTCATTTGGAAGACCAACAAACGTCATGTAGAACACAACATCTACCTAAAACATTGCAAGACTGACACAATGATACAGAAAGCCCCCAAATCCCAGCATTTTGGTGCTCTATCAGTAGATTTCAGTGCATGGTTTTACGTTTCTTAAATATCCTTAATTTTTCACTTGGGTTGTTTTTGTTTTTCTTTTTTGTTCCCTAACTGACCCCTAGGTCTTTGCACACCAAATTGGAACATGCTCAAGGCAGAAACCCTTGCTGAGATGTGGTCAGGAGCAGGTCCCAACAATGCACGAGGCACAGGGCGTGTCACGATTTTCATCTTGACAAGAACATTGAGCCTGAGCTCATCTAGGGAGTGGTCCTGGACAAGAACCTCCACTGACTTGGCGCTGGTTTCCTGTTTATAACCGAATAAGGTGTCTTTTTTGCCTAGTTTGCAAAACAAGCTGGGCACTACCCACTGCTGATCCTTAACTTCTGCTTCCTAGGAAGACTTCTCACAGTGCACAGCCTTCTGCTCTTCTGAGGGTGTTTGCCAGGCTCATGGGACTGTACAGAGGTGGGTACAGAAAAGTGGGGTTTTTTTCTTCCCCAAAAGTAATGACCCAGGAGACGGACATTCAGAATCGTGAGATTGCTTACAAAATTTCCTTGGGATTCTCCTTATGTGTCCACTTGTGCTGCAGCCCTGTGAGACTTTAGGATTTTCTCTGTGTAAGGTTCAGGTGACACAACCATGTTTTAGACTACAGGACATCCATGTGAGCTGAGGAATGCCCCAGCTGCAGAGGAGGTGTGTGACAAACCATAAAACCATGACATGGCAGGTTCCTGTGAACCAGAAAACCACGGCATGGCAGGTTCCTGCAGCCGAGCTGTGTGCTGGGGGAAGTGGGGAGCACACAGGACCCAGGGGGAAGGTGCTGCACGGCCACACAGCACCACATCCCACCCTCAGAGCAGCATCATGACCTTTCTCCTGGGGCTTGCTGTCAAACACAGATGTCTGATTGAGAGATCAGACCAAATCCAGTACCTGGAGCTCAAACCAACTCTAGAAAAAGATCAAAACTCAGGCCAGGGGGCTGATCAGGAGGTGAGGGTTCAAGAATCCAGCTCAGTATGTATGGGCCTAAGGAGAGGGTCTCCTTAGGCCACACTGAGGGACAGTCAACAAAGCAGCAAAGATCTACTTGCTCTGGGAAACAACAGGCTGAACAATTTTTGCTAAATAAATTTCAGCAGGTTAATAGTATTCCCTTCCCAGCTTTTCCTTCAAGAGATTATATTTTCCATCCTTCCTTCTTGCTCTTCCCTGCTGCCCCCATGGGTGTTACCTCACTGCCTGGTCTTTGTGGTCCACGTGTGCCGTGACAATGACGAAATGAGGAAGAATCAGACACCGAGGCTGACACATTCAAAGGTGCAACACAAGATCTATTCTGTTCCTTGCTGAATCCAACTTGGTCCACTCTGCCTGCTTATTCTAGTTAAATGCACATGTCAACATATAAAAAGTTATTTCAGACTGCAGCGTTTGGCTCCCTGAGCCAAGCCAAATGAACACAGGAATAGCAACAGCACACACGCCAAGGAAAATGAACTTTTTTTTTTTTTCCTCCTACTGTGACATTTTTGAAGGCAGCCAATTATACATTAAAAACATCATGAATGAGCAGTGTAATTTTGGAGCCATAACTTAAAGTGAAGTATTCCTTTAAGTATGAAATTAATATAATCATGACATTTTAACAGTTTTTCATGGTCCTGCGCTCTTCTAAAAGGACTCGCTCTAAGTAAACCTATATGCTTTATAAAAAGACCACAATAATCTTTTCCCACTAGTAAAATTGCTACTCTTATGAGTGCTACATATATAGGAGTTTTTACATACATAAACATAGTCTGGTCACTTGTGGGATCTATAGATTACATTGGGGGCATATTAAGGGAGTAATGCGTGTGCCAAATTTGTTGGCGTGTTTTATAGTGTCTAGATTTTTCTATCCTGTGCTATTTTGTACATTTCCTGCCCTGACATAAATGACCTCATTAACAAGAAATTCTAATAAGTATACATAGGGTTTTTTTTTTATTCCAGACCCTGAACTTCACTGGCTACAGCTTATTTTTATTTTGTGACCTCCCTTTGTATGCATAGTCTTGGAGGAGGAGAAAGAGGAGGGAAAAAAAATAATAAAATGAAACAAAATTCTGCTCACACAAGGGAGTTTTCTGCTGAATGACATAACCTGTACTCCAGTCTGAGCTATGGTCAGCCTGTTCAACCAGCCAGTAAAATTAAGTAAATTCAAAGATATTTTGGGGATTGAAATTTGCCTTCCAAATACAAGCAGTGGGTTTTTGCCTTCCAAGCCAAAGAAGGAAATCACACAGCAGCATATGGAGTACTCTATTCCCCACATATTAAAGTTGTGTTAGCTTTACAGCAGTTCCTGTCACCATTCAGTATCCTACCCCCCAAGCAGATATGTTTTACCACAGGATCAAAAGTCTATTTTTGCAATCCCACCTCAGGGTAAAACTCATTGGGACTCCAGGATCTGACCCCCTTGCAGTGATCCCTGAGTAACAGCCCCTCTAGCTGGGGCTAGAAATAAATTTGTTCTCAACATCAGATACACTGTTTTCTTTTGGAGTTTTTCCCCTCTGGACAGCGAGTTCAGAATGTGCTACGGTAGGAGAGCTGAGAGTACCTAGCAAAAGCTCCAGTCAGAAATAATAGCAATATTCAGTGCTACTAGAGCAAGCTAAGTTCTTTTTAGACTCTAAAAAAATGGGGGATGGAATGCATAAAATGTAAAAAGCAGCCAGAAAAAAAAGAGATGTAGATGTAAAAACTACTAAATATCAGTCAGAGCTCTGTATGTTTATTCTACACCCAGTTAACACATCCTATACACCAAAACCAAAAAAAAATTTGCCTAAGGCACAGCCATGCAGGGCTGCAAGACCAGACTCCAGTGACACCTGGTTTGAAGCAGATTCTGAGCTCAGGCTCCAAAATCCTCTAAGAAAATTGAATTTGTTTTCCACTTCCACACATCCAGCAAGAATGACTTCTTGTTTCACACCTCCATCCTTCTCCTCTGTCAAGCCACCATTCCCCAACCTCCAGCTCCTGCCCTGGCCTCTCCCCCCTGTGCTGCATTGAGGCTGCTGCCCTGGGGCAGCTGCCCACTAATTTAATGATGAGGGTGAATGGAGAGGTCAGAGCTAAGGGGGGCACAGAAATGTGTGTCCTGAGGGCACTGCTGTGGCCTTGCCTACCCAGCCCTTCATTTCTGAAGATGGATATCCCATTTATATGGTAATCATACTGATATATTTGGCTTTATGGTGAGCATACTCTTTGGATATAGACCTGCCCTTTGAAAAGTGGTTTCTAACTGGCTTGCCCAGATGAATTTCAGGTATGTGAAGTGGTGCTGGGAAAAGACTGCTGGGCTTCAGTTCCTGGGCACTCATCATGGACCATCCTCTTTCTCTGGCACTACAGAGCTTTGAAAGCAGAGTGGAGAAAGCAGCTATTTCTCCTCTTTGGCTGCAAATCCTGAGGCGAGCTGAGCCCTGCACAAAGGCATCAATGCTCTCTGCATGGCACCCACTCAGTCTTGGTATGAGTTCCAGGCTCAGCCTGTCACAGGCAAGACTTGCTGCTGGTGGCTTCAGAAACTCTGCAGACACCTACGGGGACAAGTTGTGCAAGGCTGCCCAGCCCTCGGAAGGCAGTAACAAAACTGACATTAACAGGCAGCTCCTGGTAAGGCTGAGGAGGAGAGTTAAAGACATTGATGTGCTTTGAGCTGCTGTGAAAGAACGTGGGCTTCTGCTGCCTCCTAGGGTATGTCCTGATGGCAGAGCTCGGGAGAGACCTGGACTCCTGCAAAACTTCCCCAGAGCAGGGAAGGTACCAATGGGTTTATGAGGACAGAGAGGCCAGGGTGGTCTAGTTCTGAGCATTGGTTGGCCTTTCCAGCTGGTTTTTTCCCTCCCCTGGACAGTGTGCAGGAATATAAACCAGAGTCTGCAACAGCTACTTACGGTCACTACAACTGAAATGCTTTAAAAAGCCTAACATTTAAAATACACACTCTGCATTTCATGTTCATCCTCTTCCTTTTGGGAGTTTTGAGGCCTCAGCGTTTCTGTTTTTCATGGTATCTCCAGAGCAAGGGCTAGAAGTCAGCAATTTTAAGAATTCTCACTGTTGAGGAACAAATCTAGTGCAGGTAGCTGGGCTCGCAGGCTGCAGATGGAAATGCAGGTTGAGATGCAGATTTAAATGCAGACTGAAGTACAGGCTGAGCTCTGGGTGGGAGCCCAGGACAAGAGGGTGCACTGCTGACCTTTGGGATGACAAAGGGCACCCAGGCAGGTGAATGGACACTGAGACACAGCAGCAGCAGTGACCTTTTGGACAACAAGGGAGATGAAAACGAGTGATGCCAGCGAGGTGGATGGACATGGAGATGGGGGCAGGAGCCAAAGACTCGGGAGGAATAGTGAGACTGGCCACTGGAGACTGTGATGGGATAAAACCCCAGGGCTTCCTTTGCTCAGTCCCTCCTTGGAGGCACCAGCTGGGGCTGTGTCTGTGTTACTGCCCCAGGAATAAATGGCTTTATGGGATGAGACATCTGTGACTCTGCCAGCTCTGCCTGGCAAAGCTGGTGTGATGTGAGTGGGATGTGTGGGGAGCCAGGCAGGGACCCATCGGTCACTGGAGCCAAGGAAGGGCCTTCAGTCCCAGAAAGTCTCTGACCTTGGGAGTGCCACTGTCAGAGAGTCCCGGGAATGGTCTGACTGGGGAGTTTCCTCAACATCCAATAACTGCATGACTGCAAATACAGAAGCCTTAAGAAACATACAGGGTAGTAGGAGACTTGTGATAATATTGCTGATAATCTCTGCAATCTCTGCTCCTGAAGAGGAAAGGCAGCTGTGTGAGCCAGATCCTGAATCCAGATGGAGCTCTGGTCAGACACTTAACCTGACCTGGCAGCAACAGCCTAGCCCTGTACTATCCCACATTTCATATTATACTGTTTTGGCTGTATTCCACACCTGTTAAAGTTGCTTTATATGCCTTGCTGTATCATTCACCTTTCAAGAAACAGCTCTTTTTAAATCAGTTATAGCCTTCTATTTTTGTTAGCATTTTTCAGAAGAGAAAACGTGACTGAATTTTCAGTATTTCTGGTTGTCATGTTTTGAAAACGCTGAGACCCACTGAGGCCATGTTCCACATGTGTCATTTAACTGTGGGATGCAGGGCTCAGAGACAAATACAGACCTGCCAGTTTGGTCCTTGATACCTCCTAAACCAGAGCAAGAAGGGGAGTTCTTATCTCTATCCACTGCTACCTGACAAGAGGGTGCAGCCAGGTGGGGATCAAGTTCTGCTCCCAGAGAACAAGGGACAGGACAAGAGGAAACGGCTCAAGTTGTGCCAGGGGAGGTTCAGATTGGACACCAGGGTGAATTTCTTCACGGAAAGGGTGGTCAAGCCTTGGAGGGGCTGCCCAAGGAGGTGGTGGAGTCCCCATCCCTGCTGTTGTCCCAGAAGACCTGTATAGGGCATTCAGTTCTCTGAGCTGGGTGACAAGGTGAGGATCTGGCACAGGTTAGGCTCAATGATCCTGGAGGTTTTTTTCCAAGCTAAATGACTCTGTGATTCTGTGGCAGCCTGTCAGCACATCTGTAGTGTTTTTTTTTTGTCCATCTGCAGCTTGCCCAGCACTCCTGGAGCAGTGTGCCAGGCCCACAGCAGGGATGGTGGATGCTGCAGTGACTACACCACCTCCTGAGGTGCCCTGCAAGCTGAACTACCCTGTGCTCCCAAGGCGCTTTATGGCATCACAGCCACAGAACTCAGAGTGCTGGCTCTGGCCTGATGTGACAGCACACAGTTTATTTATAGGAATTTTAGCCTGGGAAAAACTTAATGAAAACTCATAATGAAGAAAAGCGCAATTCTTCAAATACAATGTAATGAACAAACCCCTGGGTAAAGTGCTCAGTGATTTAGTAATATTTAGTTTAATGCTGACACTGCATAAAAATACCAAACTTGAGGGTGAAGCCTGTAATAAACTAAGCACTGTCCTCACACAGTCAGAAGGGATCTGAGGTACTCTGCACCATCTCTCCTTCTCATGCTCAAACCCACTCCTCCTGCAGTGTATAACAGACACATTGGCTAACATGTGCTTTATTCAAACACCCCAGAACACCCACACTTCTCCACAGGAAAAATATGATTTTAATTTATCTACACTATTTACTAGTAGGGAAAATAATTATGCTGTAGAAGTATGTGCTATTGACCTGCTTGCTTTTTTCCTGCTCCATAAATTCAAAATCATGCACTGAAAAGGACAAGCTGTTGGTAAATACAGGGAAAAAACCCCAAGTTTTTCAGTTTTTCTCTCCCTCACCTCATGAGCCTTTATATGAAGTCCTTTATACAATTTTTCTGTTGAGTGAAAGTTCTCTTCCCTAGATACAGTCAACACATCAGGGAATGTTGTCATATTACTGCAATATCTTGGTGACTTTTTTCTGGTTTTTATTTTTCTTTTCTTTTACAGAGTTCTGTCATCCTGTAACTTGCCTTGTACAGCACTGCTCTTCATGCTGCCTCTTACATATAATCCATTGCAAACACCCAGAGACCAGTTACAGCAAATTAGGCTTGAATTAGTCCATCCCTCTACTGCCATCAGTGGAGGAACAGCTCCAGGATTAAACTTGCCCTGACTCAGCACCACAATTCTTGAGTGAAACAGAAATCCAACTATTAGTCTGGGAACTATTTGAATAACATAAATCTGGGGATTTTTTTTTTTTTTCAGTGTACTTTCCCTGATCAAGAGGAATTAGAGGTCAATATTACATGACATTCAAATAGCATTAAAATTGCCCTATGAATTACTGATCTGAAAAATGTGGTAGGTGAAATAGCTACAGCAATTCTGAGGTAAGGAATACTAGAGGAAAACCAGTGTTTTTCCTGTAAGAAAGTTTATCTGTGTTCTCTGTGAACTCTTCATGGTGCTGGAACATCTTTAATTCAATCATACAAATGAATTAAACTTGTACAAATGAAATGCTCAGAAAATCAAGAGTATTTCACCCCAATTCTCATTTTCAGAAAGCTGTTCTGAAGTGGAAAACGGGAAACACTTTCCTTCAGTGCATGATTTGAAACACATGAAGGTGACACTTTCTCAAAAAAATGTTCCATTGGAAGCAAATTGTCATTTTCAGATGGAGAAACATTCCAAACAAATATTCTCAGCCTGTCTGTAGGAAGGGCAGCACTTGCAGTGGACAGGCATAACCAACAAAGAACAGCTACAAAATTTAGTTTTGAAAAAAGCTTTCCAAATTAAATTGTTTAACATCTGCAACAACTGGGGGTTGCAGAAAATGTTCAAATGACTTATTTTTCCATCAGAAAATAACAAATTTTCAAAACACTGCTCATAAGTAAAGGAAGGCTTAATGAATTGACACTTTATTTTAAGAGGATTGTTAAAATACTCCATTTTCACATTCCTAATTAAAGGCATTTTGATTTGGGGCCCAAGATCATGTAGAACATTATGTTTATTTCTAATAACCCGTTAAAAATTACAAAAAGCAGAAGCAAAACACTTAGAGGTGATCTGATTTCTGTTATTTTTGGACATTCAGGTCAAAGCTCTTAATGGGAGGATCTGAATTTTTCATACAAAAAAAAAGGTAAAATCTAGAAAATACTTTAATTTTTTTTCACCCAATAATAATAAATAAGTTACTTTATCACATCATAAGCAACAGAACCAGCAGAGCTGTGACTCCTCTCCATTTGTGGCTGGACTTTCTGGCACCTGAGAAGAGCCACACTCACGCTGCAGTCTGTTCTGGGAGCAGGGGGATTTCCAGAGTGTCTGTCCTCTGACCAGGCACTGATTTTCTCTACAACTTACAGAAAATCACCATCTCCAAGCTCAGGACCCTTTTCTCTGAGTATGTTAAAGGCAGTTGTGATGGTGGGAAGGTTTTGGTGGAGAACAGGAAGGCACAGACAGGGCCCCTCATCCACAACCTTTTCCATCAGCACCGCTATTTCCAGGACCTTTTCCCTGCAGGTTAAACAGCTGGGTGCATCAATATGGATTAGATTTCCAATGTTCTAACAGCTCCCTTCCAGAGGCTGTGGTATTTCCCAGCAGCCCTAAGTCATTCTGGTGTTTCTCTCTCCCTTGGTGCTCACAGTTACTCCATGTGCTCCTCTCCAGGAGCACTTGTTCCTCTTCTGCAAGTGACTCTCTGTTTTCCTTACCACAGGGAAGCTTTGAAGCCAGCTGATTCCAGCTGCTCTGCCACATCTGGATGTAAACCCCCCTTGCCCTGCATACCCCAAGGTGTCCTGGGCAGGGTTAGATGGGGGGGTTTGCTCCCACCAGCAAAGTTTCAGCCAAGAGAGCAGAGGAGCAGCAAGAACTGATCAGAGCAATCCTTGAGTCTGCTCTAAATGAGATCAAACTGCTGGGGCTGGATCCCAGTCAGTGCAACCCCTGGGGAGCAGACACTGCCATCTGCACGCTCATTTACTGGGCTTTGGAATGATTTAGCCTTTGATTTATGGCGGTGAATTGCGTCCTGGCAAACGTTCACTGTGCGAAACTCTCTGTTCCCTCACCCATTAAAAATCAGGGCCTGGTCCATGTGAAAGCTCCCTGATGAGTTCACTACGTTTTGGATCAGGCCTCTGGGACCTGAGACTGGCAGATAATATTCCATTTCTGTCCAATTCTCTTGCTCAAATTGAGAAGAAGCTCAAGTGTTTTCCATCAATGTTTTTTTTTATGTTTACTTTTGGGAGAATCCTCACAGTGGGTCAGGTTACTGTGATATAGAAGGGATGACCCACTCTGACATATAAATTTTCCAAAGGATCTCAGCCCGAGGCTGACATCTGCCTCTGAGAATTTCAGCCCAGATGGCTGGAGTTTGGCAAAGATGGAAGGAACTGAAAATAGAGCTCTGTAATGGAAAGTGGTGTAGTACCTTAATAATAGGAGGGTGCTACCAAGTACCACATATGATAAAGCTCCACAACAAAAAAACATAAGGGAAGCATTGAGGGAGGATTCTTTCCGTTATGCCTCAGAATATATGATCTGTCTCTTCTCTTACTTGAAAGGGTATCAGAGTTAGCTCTTCTTTTTGCCTGATCCTCCAGAAATTACCATCAAAACCACGCAGCTCAAACCCAGCCTTTTCCTCTCAACTGTATCAAACAAGGCTTATCTGAGAAGCATAAACCCATCCCAGACAGTCAGAAGAAGTCAGGACTTACAATAGTTCCTCTCTGCACTGAGGAGTCAGCAGCAGACTAGAAAAGTTGTGTGGTTGAGATCTAAGCAGTTAAATTTTCATTACTTGGTTTGTAGATTAAAAGCCCATCTCGATTTTTCAGTACAAGAACACAATTTCAGTTCTACAATACCCAGCATACCCCAAAGATTCCCTTAGTCATAACAGGTGAAAAACACGATTTCACTCAGATTCATTCTGAAATGTTCGAGTCTCTGTTTCTGCTTTCATCTCATCTCCGTCAAGTCACTCTTGATGAGCAGGATGTGAACACAGGAGCTGGAATCTTGTTAAAGCCATTTGAGAAATTTGTTGCCATTTACACCTGCATAAATCCTGAGTAGCTTCACTGGCATAAATGGAAGCACAATTTGGCTCGAGGCATCAGGGCTTTTGTGTTTTTTTGTTAGTTTTGTCTTGTTTTAATTCAGCAGTGGATTAAAAATAAAACTCTAATGACATCATGCTCATGGCACGGAGTCAATGGATTTATGCTGGACTGCTCCAGAGTAAATGAGATAAGCTTTTGACCTAAGAAAATCCACACAACACCCATTTGCAATCAGCTTGCTGAAAGCTTTCTGTTATGGAATGACTCCATCTTTAAGGAGCAACAAGGGGGCAAACAACCCACAAACACTTTGGTGCCAAAACACTGTTTTGTTAACAAAGGGGTTTATGTCACACATAGTCTTTAAGCCTCAAAAGTGTAGCATGCTCATATTGCAACTGACTCATCGTGTACCAATTTTCAGTTTTTGTTTTTCTTTTTGTTTCTTCTTTTTTTTTAAAATGCATTTCAGTTGCCCATCACCCCACTCACAAATTAGGGGTTTAGAATGGAAATTCTTACCAGCCCTTCATGCTGGTGGTGCTTGCAGGCCCTGCCACGATAAATAATTTACTATTTAATGACTCCTGATGTAATCACAGCAGGAATCAGATTCACCAACATCCATCCCTCCGTTGTTACCACTCTTCTCTAAGCCCATCTTTTTAGCTCCCAACTCAAAAATGAGTGTTTAAATTGGTAAAGAGAGAGTTTACCACCACAATCCAACCTCTACATTTGTTTATGTTGGATGACATTTTTGTCCTGGCTTGCATTACTCAGATGGATAAAACTCAGAAGGGCTCTGCTTTACTGCCCTGTTTTCTCTTAGTGTTCCTGCATTTTTTAAATGCTACCAAATGGTTGCTTTTGGCTCTCAGCATTATCACATGTTGTCTATAAGTATGGAAATAGTTATGGTAATATGGACGTAAATCATAACTGTAAATACCACATAAAAAAGACTGCCATATAATTATAAAAATACCTAATAGATTTCTTTTTCAAAGACAACACAGCTGTCCTTTCTAACCTTTCATTTGCAGATTCTTTTCTCTCCTGTTTTTATTTATAGGTTGCCGTGCAGTTTGACACAGCACACCACGATTTTTGTTTCTAATTTTGAAAAGAAAAGGAAAAGAAAGAATACTCATTTCATCATAAAGAAGCATTAGTTTACAATTTTGAAAAGAAACTAACGCCAGCTCTAGAACATCATCTTGGAACCGATCTTCCTCTTAATACATTTCAAAAGGATCTGTCAATGGCTACATACCACAATATAAAATTAAACCCTGCCATGGAACTGAAGGAGGGGTCGGCCAAATGGCACACATCACGTGTTGGGAAGGAAGCCCCATTCTTTCTCCAAACATCTCAGTGGGTTGTTTTTATTTTTTTGTGAAAAGAACCACACTAGGTAATTACATGGGCCACAACAAAAATAAGAATTTTATGCCCTACTCACGGAAAAACAGGTTGAAAAGTGTTCCAGGCAAACTCACATTATGCAACGTGCCATGTCAGTGAAAGGAGTGCAGCCTTGCACAGTGCTGATGTTGCCAAAAAGAGGTTTGGATTTTATTTTTTTTTTTTTGCCTGAGAGCTGCCATCATGCATTTTGCCTGTTTCTAGTCAGCTTTGCAATGCTTAAAGACAAAAAGGAGTAGATTTTCTTTTCCTGCTTTCTGCTGGAGTTGTGTGGTGCTTCATCCTCCACAAATTGGTTCTTACCTCTTTCCTCTTACTTCAAACTTCCAGAAGGAGCCTGTTTGGTCACGAAAGAGAGGCTGCAGGCAATGCTCTCATGCCACATGAATGGAAGCCTGTTATCTTTGTGTCTTTGAAACAGTTTTGCCTCACAGCTTCTACCTACAACCAAGCAACCCTTTCAGAGACCTGTGCCTCTGCCCTTTCTGTACAGCAAATGCCATATTTTAACTGAATTAACAGCAAACCTCTCCAGGGAATGGAGTTCATCTTAACCATCAGAAATGTGTGCTTCTCTTTCCCTCACTTTTTATGGCTTTATGGAGAACAACACACAGCCCTCAATGGGTTTGTCACACTCTGATTCCCTTTTGGAGAGACAGCTGAAATAAATGCGCTGCAAAATGTGGGTGGGGAAAGTCACTCTGGACCAGAGGCGTGCTCATTGCTCATTGATACAGCTCATTTAGGCAGATAAAATTCTTAAATCCACTCTGTATTTTTATCAGTCTGCACCAACTGGCCTTTTTCCAAAAATGTGTCCTTTTATCAGATGTGTCACTCTTTTGGGAGGCTGCCATCTCTGGACTGGGTGACTGAATGTTGAAATAATTTCTCCAGGGGGAAGAGGTTGATCCCAAAGGTTTCCTACTTCCAAAGGGGAGGTCATTTTTCACCACCAGCTGGAGCCTCATGTCAGACAAGTCTTTGCTCCATTTATTCTCCTCAGAGGTTGAAACTCAGCTTGTCCTTCCTGATTCCAATATTGTTTCACATTTGGGCACATAGCAGCTACTACACAGTGAACTGTTGGAGCAGGAGAGCCCATGAGACGTGGGAAAATAATTTAGGGGAAGCAGTTTGACAGCAGGATGCAGTAGTTTCTATTGTCCCACTAAAACAGAGATAGCTGGGAAGCCTGACTTTGTATTCATTATGTAAACATATGTATTTTAGCCTGACGTGCCAAAAAGATGAAAATACAAAAAAGAACCCCAAACAAACCAAAATCCCCAAACTTATGCCACCAAAACCTCAAACAAACAGACACAACAAATATTTGCCCTTTTTCTGCATGATATCTACTTTCTTAGCAGGAATATGAGACTGGGGCCTTGTACACCTGAAAGAATAATAATTTGTACTAAAAGATCAAATGCCCTGGGCTCCCTCTGAGTCTGGCATTTATTTTACATTTGCAGTTTGGTCTGAGAACAAAAAGGAAGCTGCAATGATCGATTCATCTTATGAAAACATTTTGACACATTTTTATTCTTTTCTATGTGTTTTCTCCACAACAGTAAGTAGAGAGAGAGTAAAATCACCAGTTGTCATGCAAAATTTAAAGTTTAATTCTTCAAACAAAAGAGCAGCTTGGTCTTGCCCACTAATGGCTTGAGCTTGCCCTGACTTTATTTAGATCACACCTAAATTAAAGGCAGAACACAAGCAGGTATCTGCAACAGAGATCAGTCACTGCAGCATTTCCTTCATCTCCTGTAATATCCCTCTTATACCAAGATGCCTCTGCAGCACTCTAAGTCAGGCTTTGAAATAAAATTGATCAAATCCACAGCACATTGTGCTAAAGCTGGACCAAGGCCAGGCACACTAAAAACTTTCTCACCTCTCTTCTTCATAAATATGGAGCAGTCAGGAGACCATGAACTGCTGCTTCCAGAGGTATTTACAATACCAGCAGTATTTCTCACTCAAAGCACTCCAACTGCTATCACAGATATACTTTTATTGCTAAATTTTCAATCTGTATTGGGGGTTTCTCTTTGTACGCACACTCAAGAAGTCTGAATGAAGCTGTGGTATGAATTTACTACAGAGAGCAATTTATCTCTTTCAAAGTGAGTAAGGCAATCTGAATTTTCACTTTGCACAGCTGTGACAGCACAAGGGACCAATCCACTTTAAAAGTTAGCTCAGATAATGTCTTTATTTGTGAGGCCAATTCTCTGACACTGTGCAAGAAAGCTAAAAAAACAAAGAAAATCTGTCCTTTGACAGTGCAATGTCACATATTTCTGTTGTTGTCCCAGCAATGGTCATTAAAAATTAGGCAAGAGATTGTATTAGTTTAATTTCAATTTCTGCTCTTTGGCAAGATGCACAGTTCTTAAGAGTTATGAGAAGTTTTCTTCCTCTTTCCTTCTTGCCTCACTTCCCCAGAAAAAAGTGAAAAGGCAATTTGCATGACAAATTTGAGTGAGACAAGGATACCAATAGGCAGTGGATACACCAAATTCAAATGGACTTTTGCCTCTGCAACATCACATGCCCAGCAAAGCCAATGTGCTGCTCCTGCCCACTCAAAGTACCCTGCTGGAGGGACACGAACTTTTAGAGGTAGGTAAGAGAGCTGACTAAAACACTGTTGGAGAAATATAGAGTCTGAGTTTTGAGCAAACCAATAATTTTGTTATCAATGGAGTGGAAAAAGCTCTGGAGGATGTTTGGAAGAGCCCAACTGAACTTTGGTCTTTGGGCACACTGCTAAGTTATTCTAATTAATAACAAAGATGAACATATTCCTGGAGAGAAGACAGTGAGGGAGGGGCAGAAAATGTGCAAAGGTAACTGCACAGGGGGAAAAAACGCAGAAAACATTAAAGAATCTCAGGATTTGTAACTCAGATGTCAACTGTTGCTATTCCCAAAGACTCCTGACACTAACATTTCTGTTTAATTCATCAGTTTTTGTGTGACAAACACCAGCCAGTTCACAGCACTTGTATACAAGGTGTGTGCTTTGACTTCAACATGAAAACATGTTTTACATGCTCCTTTTACAGTCAAGAACCAAGACTGCATAGCAGGTAAATGGTTAATGCTGAACAACATTCACATGATACTTCATCAACTCCCTCACAAAAATTAGGATATTATTCATTATTATGGAGCCCTGTAATTCTAAAGTAAATCATGCCAAGATACTATCTTGCAGGTCTCTAGATCAGATATCATTGCTCAGAAAAAAAAAAAAAGCAAGCTTTCATGCACTTACCTTATCCTCCAGCCGGATCAGTCTGGCTCCTATACTGTAGTATCCTTTGTCTACCCCTTTTTCTAAAGAAGGAAGAACAAAAATGGGACATTCATTAGGTGGAGAATAAATTCAAACTATGAATTATATCTCTGGTATTTAAAGAAAAAAAAACCTGGTAATAGTAGGGAGCATAAAATACATGACCATAACAAGAGAGAATGAAACAGAAGTGAAAGAGAGTGGCTGGAGAGAAGGGAATTAGTTTGTCAGACTGACAAGATTAAGTTAGTCTAAAGGACAACTTGGACCTTGGTAGAGGTAGACTACGGACATGAAGAGATGTCTGGAATAACATTGTTTTGTTTAATTATCTCAGTGAACGGCATGTAGTTAGATGGAATGGGCAGGGTACCTGGGCACACCTCCAATCTTGAATATCACTGGCCTGAGCAAGGTAAACTTGCTACACATAAAGAAATCAGAATAGTTTTCAACTGAGGTTGCAGGTCTAGGAGGCAGAACTATCTAGGGGTTCAAGGGCTGGAGTGGCGGAGATTGATCCATCCATCCATCCATCCATCCATCCATCCATCCATCCATCCATCCATCCATCCCATTCATCTCCTGTCTGCAAAGGAGTGACCCTGGGAAAAGCTCTTGCATCCTCATTTCCCCTCCTGCTCTTTATGAGGCCTGGTTAGTAAAGCCCAGTTGCACATTCCACTGCAAAAGGTGGTGGGATTGGGAGCCAAGAGTGAAAACTGTGGGAAATGGGGTCTATCCTTTCTGTCCAGGATGTATTGCTAAGGAATGCCATAGTTTGAGGGTGTTATTACACAGGGAATGAAGCACAAACCCACACATATTCTGAGTTGGGAGACAACATTCACAAGTTAAAAACCACAGCCCAATAGTGAAATAAGTTACAAGCTGATGCCAATGGAAGTTGGATAGTTTTCTCTACTAAAATGCATTTCCAATACCTGGAGTAATTACTCCTGGATTTTTTCATACATTGCTCCATTTTTACCAGTGATTAAGGTCTGGTTTTTAAAGCTAAGTCAATTTTGCTTAAGGCATGAGCAAGGCTGAGATATGAAGGAAGGTAGGCTGAGAGATGAATTTACACTGCGTCAGAGTTCACAGCGAGTGCCTGCGTGTGCTCATCATGTTCCTGCATTTCTCAGGGAGTCGAGTTGATTTACCATTTATATTTGCAAATGGGATGTGTTTAGTGATCTGTTTGCAGCAAAGTTCACCTCGAGGTAACTTGTGCTGCATGCACCACAACCCCAGAGGAAGACTAGCAAAAGCAATGCTGGCAAGAGCATTCAGTGCTTTCCTTCTCCTCCACACACCACCCAGAACATTTAAAAGGTCCTGCACCTTTGGCAGCTCTTTGCAGGCTTAGAAAAGAGAAGTGTTTCCCCAGAGAACCTGCAGGAGCAAATAAAGTCAGGAAAGAAAATGTGGGACAGGCAATAAATGACACAGCTTGGCTCATACATGTGTACTATTCATGGTTCACAAGCTCAGAGACTTCTTAAAACATAAGTGGCTGGGGCTCAAGTTTATCTCTGTGTTCATCTGTGCCTAAAATGAAATAATTTGCTCTGACGTCTACTCTCTAGTTAGTAAATCTGTAGACATGTCTTTCAAAGTATATATCAGAAAAAAAGCATGATTTTAAGGATTTCTAAATTGGGATGTGGTTTGAACAGTAGTGGGAAAGCAGTGTTTTTGTTTAGGTCTAACTCCAAAAATCCCCTAAACATGAAGAAACGCTCCAAAAAGCTTTTTCTTTTTTTTTTTAAATAATAAAATAATCATTTCCTCACCAGCTCTAATTCCATCCTTCAGATAGCCACCAAGACATCCCAAACCAAGTTAATAGTGTTCCCTATTTAAGTTATTCCTGAAAGCTGTGTGGAACAGAAAATAAAATAGGGAGCATATAGGCAGTAAGAAGGTGTTATGTGGGATGCGGCACTGCTCTAAGATGTGGAAAACCAGAAGGGGAAGGAAGGATGCAGATGGAGGGAGATGTGTCTCATGCACCCCTTTGCTGGCATGCAAAAATCGCAAAATGCTGTGGTCTTCCCCAGTTTCTCATCAGCCTCCATGGGGAACAGCATCCAGCCCTAATTTACAAGCATTTCCTCCTAATAGAGACCATCTTTAAAAAGCAATGTGGTGTCTGTACAATCCACCAAACTCTGGGGTAAGGAGGGAAGGCACAAGTTCAGATAAAGTCTCTCCCATATGGGTGATTTCTATCTCATATTCATGATTCTCTCTCAAGTCTTTCTTAGATAGATGATTTTAGACTTCCTACATCATTAGATTGTTTTTACAGAGTTGAAAAAGTTTGTTCTTACAGAGTTGAAAAGATTGCATGGCCAACTATAAATCTGAAATGTCTAAATTTCTCCAGTCTTTGCTTTGTAATCCAAAATAACTTTCTTTTAGAATTGAGTTTATTCTTTGTGTTGAGCTGCACTAAAACAGATCAGCTAAAGCAATCCTGTAACACTTATAGGAAAGTCACAGAGACAAAGGATACATGGCATGATCATGATGAAAGGAAGCACAATTATTTATAACTCAATGAAAATATATATGGGAAAATTTAAACTCGGAAATAAAAAAATAAATAATCAAAACCATCTTGTATCACCTGGTTGGTATGATACAAACCCATTATTTTATATACTTAGACTTGCATCAGTGAAAACACTAGTGAATAACTATTCAGGAGACTGAATAGTTGTTAACATAGATTAATAATAGTAATAATAATATATATTTATTAATATGGACATTTCTTCTCTGAAAGTCTTTGCCTTCCTGAGTACACATACTATTCTACTTTCAAAGCAACACAATCCTGTATTCATTTTCTAATATCTCCCACAAAGCTGGCCCATCTATTTTCCTAGTGAACAAGATATACCTCTTGGAAAAAAAAACCAAAACAAAAATCCACCAAAAAACCCCCAAGTTTTAGTTTTGCTTCACACCAGTTAAGAGATGATAATTCTCTCCCCAGATGGAAGCACATAATATAAATAACATATGCTGATATGAGCAGGAGGAAGAAAACAAATCAAAGCAGGAATGGTACCTTAATCTTATTTTTTTTATACAGTTAGTGCATTCCATCTCATCAGAATATACCCAACTTCAAGGAAAATCAATATTTTTCCTTTGGTTAGGGGAAAGTTTTGAAGAGGATCTTTAAGACAGTGAATGAATTGCAGAGAGATGGTCTGAAAATGGTAAGAGCTGGAAACTACTCTGCTTTATAGAGCAAGAGTCCTTCCTTGATTGTTACTCTCTTATCTTGTCCCTCAGAGCCTTTTACAGCTGATTGGTAGAAGAAATTATAAAAAGGTAAGGCATAGTCCTGGATCAGGCACTTGTGATTTCCTTTGGACAGCCTAAAAAACAAACTGTCAAAATATTTTCATCTCTAGGAGGGATGGGATAAATCAGTTCCTGCAGAAATATGGATATCTCTCATTTCAAATATTAATTGACTTTAAAAATTAAAGCTGACCATATTTATTATGCTTTAAAAGATACAGTGACCCAATTTCTTCTTAACAGATGGGAAGGAAAAAGTATCAGAAAGCTTAGGTGGCACTTAATGGAAAAAAAAAAGCAAAAAATGGAACTGTCAAAATTTTGCAAGAAAGCCCTTTTCTTCAGGCATTCCCACTCATGTCACACAGAACCAAGAGGTTTAGATAAACTGCAGATAAACATCAGCTTTTTTGTGAACTTTTCTGAACCCAAGCACTGGATCTTTTGTTTTACCTTGGCATTATTCTTCACCTTTGCCCCTGAAAAGCTATAGTAAGTCTCAAAAATTGCATTTAAAAGCAGTGTGTGTAGTGAAGGCCAAGCATGACACTCTTTATTTGTATCATTGTGTGTGTCTACTTTGTTGATTCCATAAATTCAATTAATATGCTCTTTGCTTCTACATTAACATCCTCCATTATTAAGGCATATGTTTCTTATGCCAGGAACCTGTTTCATCTGACAAAATTGTGCTCCCTGGAACATTGGGACAGGCTTCCAACAAGACTCAGACAGAATCTCCTGAATATATTCATAAAAGTAGGGTCCAGGTCCTCAAAAAATTGATTCATTATCTTAGTGTTCTTAAATCTACTCCTGCTTGTAGGAGTTTCAAAGAAAGGGAGGAGATGCCAAGACCAAAACAAGCAAAAAGGGAGAATTCTTCACAAAATGCATGTGTGAAGGTGGAATTACGAGAATTTTTTGTACGAAATACAGCAGATGTTATGAGTTTTAAGGAATAATTAGTTGGTTGAGGACAAACCATTCTGGACACTAAGTACACTGCAACCTTGTCAGGAAGCCTCTGAAGTGCAATGGGCTGAAAGCTGACAGGAAGGTTGGAGGCTTTTTTTACACATTTCCCAAAGCACCTTGCTCTTGGCTCCGTCAGAGTCAGGACTGCTCTGACCCAGCATGGCTTTTATTCTCTTCTTGTATCCTTATCTTGTTTTAACACAGCTTTTAGGGCTTTTTTATCTCGGAGAAACTAACTTGAAAAATAACAAAAAATGTTTCCAGTGAATTCGAATTCTGGGTCGTTCATGACATCACTCACTTTTGAAAGGTAATAATACTATAGACAGGCTGCAATTACTTTTATATAATATTATCAAAGTCCACAACAGGGTTTCAATAAGAAAACTGATCCAAACCCCACTGAGGTCACTGGAAAGATTCCCGTTCATTTCAACAGGCTTGGAATCAGACCTTAAGATTCTTTGAATGGGAGTATAATAAAACAGGGAAAAAAATAAAAGGAGCTGGAAAGAAAAATTCTTTTCATGTTTTTCTCCTTGGCAATTTAATTTGCTTTGCATTGTCATTTCTTCTTTGCTTGTCATCAGTACAAAAATAACAGTCTGGGGAAAACACCCATATTGTTAAAAATAAGGATTTTAGCAATGCCTGGAAAAGTTTTTATATCAAAAATCCATGTTCAATGTAGAATAAGCCACGCATTCTGAGGAAAACTCACGGATAAGCTTTCTTCTAGAGAAGGACAGTGAAAAAGTCTATTTTCACCCCAAACAGACAAATACTGCACCCACTGTTCACTCTTCACCACTGGGAAAATCTTGGGAGTAAAGGCGGGTTGGATAACACCAGGAGTAATTGCAAACTAACTCTAGGCTTAGTTCTGCAGACCATTTCTCTGGAACCACTTACCTTATTTTTGGATTTGTGGAGGGCTTAGATAAAATAACTACTGGATCAAATAACTTCTGGTTTTGGTCTTGCAACCCCCTACATGAGCTCACCGGCTTCTGCACCCCTAACCACCATTCCACCTTTTCCAGTCAGTTCCTTGGTATTTCAGATTCTTTCCAACACTTGTTCAAAGCCACAGGCTCACCTAAAGACCCTCCCAGTGGTTTCCATGGCCCTTTTGACTCAAGATTTGGTGAGACCAAACTTCCTGAACATCTTCAGCTTCTTGAATCTCTCAGAACATTATTTCACAACCAGCTTCTAATTATTCACCTCCTCTGAAACCAGAAACTGCTTGATAAAAAGTGCTTCTAACACCAGTCTTCTCAAGCACAAATTGCAGTTCCAGTTTGGTAATGCTATACTTGAAATAAAATGATACATTCTTGGAGGTACGGGGCATTTTTTCCATAAATTTTGCTTGCACATTGTGGAATGAATTCCCATGCATAAATATTTATAGAAGTATTCAAGCTGAGAGATTCTTTTCCTGTGGTCCAAAACCAGCTACAGGGAAAAATGATTGTACTGCTGAGCCTTCTGCAGCAATTAGATGTTGAAAATGTGTTTCGAATGATATTCCTTGTTCTGATAATATTAACCACTGATAACATGCCATTTTTTAGAGGCTCTGAAATTACTTTGCCACCCTCAGTTGTGCTCCAAGTCACTTGGAGATATGGGACACGAGTTCAGGAAGGAAGGGACCTTTTTAAGTGGAATCAGCATATATTGTAATCCCAACCCAAAAGATTTAGAAAGACTATTTTTGTAGAAGAATTTCCCTCAGGATATTTCCATCTCATCATCTTCCAATACACATTTAAACATTTATTCTTTATTTCCATTTACTCCACTACCACCTGAATGAAATCTATTTATCTTTACACAGGCATTCTAGGGCTTATTAACAGAATTATATTCAAAATTACATTACATATAACTGGCTGGATTATAAATCCACATTACTGTAGCCAAGGGTATTTTCCCAAAGTTATGAAGATAATAATTTTGCATAAAATGCAGTCACCATACCTGGGAGGAAAAGACCTGGCTTTCCCAAGGATTGGTCCAACCTGAGAAGCAAACAGAAAATTACCAGCAGAGCAATTACCAAGCAACTTAAACTCTGTTGCTAAGCACGGGAGCATAATTTACATGAGAATTTACAGTAGCTCTAAACCCAAACCAAAACAAGCAAAACCACGAAACTAGCAGGACTTTCTGCACACACAGTCAGCAGTTTAGCTCTTTAAGAGCTTTTCCTCCAAAATCAAACCATATTATTATTTTTATTTTCGTGAGTACTAATATTTCTCAGACTTTCAAGTTGTAACTAAAACATAGTTCTCCTGTGTCCTATGTAATCTAATAACAAAGACTATACAAACAGAGTGACTTCTTAATAACATTTACAACTATTCCTAGAGCCTCATGCAGGCGGATTTAATATCTATATATGTTGACACAGTAGATTCCATTCAATAGGATTTTTTTTTTTTCATTTCATTTAAGGGCCAAGGGAGTTCATTCTGGTGTCCCAGTCCAGAGCATTAATTTGTAGAGAAAAGCACTTTGTGCTGAAACAGAAGAGAATAGTTTTGTGGCAAAATATTTCAGCTGCAAACCCCAAACTTGGAGAAAGCATGTGCATGGAGGAATGTGGGCAGGGAAAATTTCCAGATAGTGCAGCACAAGCGAAACAGATTTCTCTCAGCTGGGGAGAACCACAGAGTGGGAACAGAAAGGTAGATCATTATCTGAAAAGTTTTCCTTTCCTAAGAAGAGGACAGAAAAGCTTGGACTTGCTATAAACTTCACAGCATGCACCTTCATTTCTTTTAATTCCACTCGGAGAAAAAGGAGAGGAGAATAAAGGGTAATTGTAAACTTGGTCATAAAAAGGGTTAAAAATGGCTCCAAGTTAAATCCTCCAGATATTGTGCTCCCCGTTGTGCTTGCAATTTTGGACAATTACTGTTCATTAAGTACACATCTCTCCTGAAGCCAGCTGGCACTAGAGAAATCAGATATTTCATGAGGTAGACAGAGGGCCCACCTTCTTTGAAGTTCTTTTATGCGAACCATCATGTTGAGGTGTCCTTGGGAGTACTGCTCGATCACGTCACGGACGTCGTACGGCTTCCGAGCTTGCTGGGAAAGGAAAGCACATTGAAAGGTGAGCATTGCCCAAACAGGATTTCTATTTCGGACAAGTCTTCATTATATATTTTTTAATCTGCTATTTGCCTGCCATTTTGGAACAGTTGTTGTAATAAATTAAAAAATAATAATAATAAAAAAATGCAGGCATTGTGGGAGTGAATATTTGTTGTGGAGATGGAGCCAAGAGATTCTCATTACTGTCAGTTAGAGTCATGTCTTCAAGTTACTCCATACTGAGCAAAATATTGGCCCTTCACAGTGTATTTGGGAAAACACGAACCCAAGATGGATAATTTATCTGGGACTCCCATGTGCGGTACCTCCTGGCTCATTCCAAAGCCATGTGTTAATCATAATGTCAGGGGACTGAACCCCAGGGATTGGCCCAACTCAGAACACTTGGACCCAGAATTGAATGCCTCTGAAGACCAAAGATGTCTGGTGACAGAAATATTGCTTCTTGAGGAACAGGGAGGACAGATGCTCTGCATAAGTCAGGAGACTGCCGCACGTGGGTTTTGTTTGTGCTCCTTTGTCTTTTGTGATACCTTTGAGATCATAAAAAAACCCAAAAAAACAATTAAAATAAAAAAGGACAGATAAAAAAAATGCAGGAGAGTAAAAAAACTGCCACCTGCCCAGCTATATTCCCATCCTAATGAGAATTCAGATGCTCCTGCCAAACTTCAGTTTCTTGTTGCAATTACTGTGGCCAAATTTTGTAACAAGTCTAGAGAATTTGCATAAAGTGGTGCGGTTATAAAAAGTGCAGCATGGTGAAATTTTAGCAAGTAAAATCAATGTGTGTGTGGAGGTATAAACTCAAATCATGGCCTCTTGGAAAGACCAGAATTTTGAGAACCTTTATGGGAAATGCAGGGCAAGACGTCTCCCTTTTTGGCTCTGACTCAAGAAAAGAAGGGGAGAGAAAAAAGCAAAGGTAAACTGCAAATCTAGTAATTGGAAATTACTGAAAACAGCTCATTAGTCATCTTGTTGTCTGTTTGCACTCTGTCACAGCCTCAGCCAGAGCCATTAGCATGCACCACTGCACACATGCATTGAACACCTCCAGTATGTGCTGGAGTCATGCTTGGAAGGCAGCCACACAATCCTAGAAATTTCAAATGAAAGTGTGGAACTGGAATGGAAACAAATCCTGTGAAATTGAACGAAGAAGCAAGAGCTCTTCATGACAAAATGCCTTTCCTGCACTCAGCACTTACCTGCACCAATACTTTCAGAAGAGCTGTGGCTTTGGAGGTGTGTGTGTGTGCATTTGAGTGCATTTGGGAGCAGAGACTTTGCAGGGGAGGGAGGTTTCAGCTTTCAGCTTATCGTTTGGTTTTTGGTTGGTGTTTTTTTTCTCTCCCCCTTCCCCAGCTCCACATTTTGCAGACGCTGACACATCACTATTTCTGGCCAGAAAAGCAGCCTATTGTCTTCACCCTGAGAAGCAGTGCCAGTATCACTCTTTAGATGGACTAGTGGGGGTGCCTGGAGACCATTTTGGCTAAATCCCCTGTCCTTTCCTTTGGACGCTCTCTATTTAAACACCATGCATGGCACAGAGCCTGGATGTGCTGGGGAGTGTTCCCCTCCCCTCTCCCCCATGGGCTACTATGTGCATAATTAATTCTACTCATTCCCAGTGAAATTTCTTTTCCCCCTCAAAAGAAGTGCTCTGTTATCCCTTTTACCAAGCCATCAGCTCCGAATCCTAGAGTTGCAAAAAAGTGCTGGACACTGCAATCTGCCTGAGTCCTCGCTGAAGCTGAGTCAAAATATCCCCCCAGCTTTCACCATTTCCCCCTCCTCTTTTTCCATAAAGCTTTAGGTCTGGGCATCTCATGTCCTGCCAAACTTTGGCACAATCTCCTGTCATGTTTTTATTAGGAAGTGCTAGAACGATACAACTGAAGCCAGGAGGTAATGGGCTTCCAGAGGAGTGTGGTAAATGCAGCACTTGAACAACTCCTTTGACTTGCATTCTGTTCATAATCCCAAATCCTGGTCCTTTGAGCTCAGTATTCCACATCCAGCATGCAAAACTAAACAATATTACCCAGCTTTGAACTTCCAAAATCCAATTTGCATGGGGAGTCCTACAAACTGTATTTCATGGCCCCAAGAAAGGAAGAAACAAAAGATTATTCCTTCTTCTTCTTCTTCTTCCCTGTCACTGACTCACAGAATTCTCTCCATAGATTGATGAAATTCAGTTTTTAAGGTTTGGCATGACTGCTACTGGCTGACAGCTCCAGAACATTAGGTCTCTGGTGGTTTGAAATATCTCAATTTTTAATCTAACTCAGTTATAAACTGATTTTACTTTACAGAACTGGTGTCTCTATTTTTTATTTATTTATTTATTTTTAATTTCCCATAGTGTTTATCTCTCTGGTATATTTACAATAAAATCCTGCTCTCCTGTTTTTTGCTGAGTTTAACAAACTGACTTCCTCTAGTCTTCTTTCAAAAGGTAGGATTATTTGAAGATACACATCTGCATGAGATTAGGAAATATACAAGATGTTCTATCTTCCCTTATTTAGAGTCTTCTGAGTGCTGGGATCTTATCTCAGACTTCTATCCTTTGCATTTAAGTGGTCAGCTCTAATCAATCTTCCCTGACATGTAGCTTTTTGATTTATTTTTTTAAAACCTCTTCAAAAGGATTATGAAAGGCCATTAACCTGCTGTGGATCCTCTTGGACAAAAAAAAGCATGAACCTTGAGATGGAAATAATGAGGGCTTTGAAAATCAGTCCAGAAATTAATTTTTCATTTCCACGCCATTTCCAGCCCATGGATGATGAGAATGATGATATCACATTCCAAACAAATTTTATCATAAGTCTCACTAAACAGGCAAAATGAAAGAGCATTTTCAATGCAGAACATTATGTTTGAGCACTTTGTAACCTGATTGTGAAAATTAACTGAACACTTCATAAAGACAGCAAATTTCTACAAGGCAGATGCTCCACGATTTTATAAAATATGGCCTATGAGGTCCCTTTCTTGGAAATACTTTTGGAAATGTGGGTCACACCTGTGAAAGCAACTTTGCCCCCACAGTACTCATCAGTGAGGCCTATTGATCTGTCAGCCATACACAGCACAGGACTGAACATTCCCTAATTTGATCAGATGATTGATAACATTCTTGTGATCAGTATTTTTGCAGACACCCTGACAGGGTTTTTTTTCACCCCAACACCAGTGTTTTCTTCACTTCTGCTAGTGGATGGGTAAGTATTGGTCAGTATAGTTAAACAAACAGAACCCTGAAAATAAGCACTGTAAAGAAAGAGAAATAAAAAATAATGATGCTGACTTCACAAAGTCAGGGGTTTGTAGCATACTACATGCATGGATCACTGATCATTTTACCCACACCATTAAAAAAATCCACAAAAGGTGTGAGCCCGAGAACATCAAAAATACCTTTTGACTTATTACAACCATGTTCACCAAGACAAGTCCACTCTGAGAGCACCTTCAATGTCACACAAGCTCACGAGATGCACTTGTGATTAATCCTGCTGCTTACCTGAAATTTCCTCCTGGCCACAAAATACTGCATCCTCCTGATGACTTTCACAGCTGTTCTGTGTGCTTCAGTCAGCCTGCCAAGGAACACAAACACAGACAGACATCAGCTGGGGAGGGCAGGAGAGAGGAAAAATGTCTTAATGGAAGATGTTGACTCCAAGCACTGAAATCTACAACTGTGTTTCATCTTTACAATGAAAAACTGCAGAGTAGTAGCAAGCTGTAAGTGCATGGATGCTTTGTTCTGCTGTTTTGCCTTCCTGCGAATTGTGGTTCTAAGTATTCAAAACTGATAAGTGAGACAATGAAAGCAGGTGTACAAAGATAATACATGTGGAAGGGATTAGACAGGATTACTGTCAATGCACACAACTGACACCAGTTTGAAGAATGTGAAATGTTTTTAGAACCATGAGTGCATTCCTTATTTTGCATTTACTCAGTGTTTGCCCATGAGCTCTATTGCACAGAAATTAAGTCCTTTAAAAAGTACTTCGAAGGAAAGAAAAAGTGTCCTAAAAAAAAAGTAAATAAAAATCCTCTGAGCACACTTGTGTCTTCCTGTAGTGGTATTCAAACACAGAATGGGACATTTTATAACTCAGCTGTATCACTTCACCTAGAGGATCCTGGGTTTGCAGAACATTGATTGTGCCACTTGGCAGGCAATTAATGACCACACCTCTTCATTATGGTGAATCTTGGCAGGGTAGAGAGGAAGCAGGACCATGGTAATTATGAGTATTTTCTTTAAGGACTGACTCCTTCCCAAGGACTCCTGTATTCATTCAAAATAAGTGAACTAAAGGAAGCAAAATTTTATTGCCAAGGAAGCTGTATTGTTGGGAAATCTATGTTCTATATGGACATCAACCTTGAAATGTGATGATAATCCCAGAAAAGCTTTTCAGCAAGAGTCTCCTGAAAACAAAATCCACTGCCTCTTCCCAGTGTGTTTGGCTGGAGAAAAGGAAGCGTTCGCTTGATCACCTACTTGGGTGCCACAGTTTAGAGACAAAGTCTTTAAAAAGTGGAAAGGTTACAGTGGATTATTTCAAAGTGAAGGAAATAAAGGCTAAACAAGCAGGGACTGTGTTGTAAGAATTAGCACACTAATTCATTTTTATAATTATTCTTTGGGGGAAACAGTGCTTATCATAGAACCATAGAATATGCTGAGTTGGGAGAGACCCATCAGCATCATCGAGTCCATCTCTTGTCCCAATAATCCCACCCTGTGCCTGAGAGCTTCTAATCAGGTGAAGATGCCACAGCCACAGGCTTTTAAAATAAGCTTTCTTGCTCTTTCCACTTCAAGTCCCAGAAGAACATCAAATACATGCACAAATAGGTGTCTGTCCTCCCTCTATGCCCACATTTCATTTATCTGTGTATATCCATGCAGATGTCCCCATAAATACACATGCAAACACAGACCAGGCACAGCAGGGTGAGCACGACTGAAGAACCACCTTTGTTGTAAACCATCAGCAGCGCTGCTGAGGAGAGATCTTTACATTTTTGTCAGCCCTTCAAGGGGATTTCAGAAGTGTCACTGATGAGCTAGCAGCAGTTTAGCCTGCAGGACCTTTATTATGGTGAAAAAACAGCTCTCAGCTTGACATTCAGGGCCCCAGCTGAGCTCCTGTGGCTGGTGTGTACAACAGAGATGACATTCTGCTTGCAAACAGCACAGAACTGATGGAGAAATCTTTGTCAGCCCCTACAACTTTTTTTTTTTTTTTTTTTTTTTTTTTT